>CM073778.1:57963944-58563944 GCA_037158775.1 Hetaerina titia | reverse complement strand
GTGTTGGGACGATGGAAGAGTCTAAACACGCGAACCTGACCTTGTGAACACCCACGAAGACCTTCCTCACACCATACGTCAAGAAAGTGCCAAATCTAAACTCTCCGAACACGTATCTGATGCTATGGGAACAAATTGATTCGCACTCCCCAGCTTTGACTTTTGTTATCTTTCCCGAGCGTGCGAGATGTGGAACCTAAATCCCTGACTACCAACGCCATGACAGCTAGGAAGGCCCTTAGAATGTGTACGGCAGGAGGGAGAGACAGCGACCCCTTGCATGGGGCAGCAAAGGACTAACCAATCTGCGAAGTCCGCGACGGGGCAGGGGTAGAAGGCGCAGCAGGGGTATCCGTAGCAGTTCCACTGGTTGCCCGCGGGGGGCGGGGCTGCGATGTTCAGGTCGCAGCCTCGGTATGGGCAGAAGTCGCACGAGAACATCGCCCGAAACACTCCTCCGATGGCGGACCGATGCGGGAGGGAGACGGTGGCGGCGACCTGGTGGGTGGAAGGCCGGGGGACGTACGGTGGCCCCCGTTTCGGAGGATCCGGGGAGACGTCTCGCTCGCGACGGTGCGCCCGGGGCGCTTGTCAAGGTGGGCGGCGGGAAGGCGCGAGGGAGGAGATCATGTGAACTGCGGAAGCCTTTGGATGTCACTGGCGTGATTTCGAGGCGGGGAGGGGGAGATGTGAGAGGGATGGGAGGGGCATGGGGGGTGGGAGAATATATCAGAGCGAGGGAAGGGGGAGAAGTGCGTACAAAGGTGCGTGAATGTCTCCAGGCGGACGAGGACGGGAAACAATTGGAGGACAAGGGTGGAGGGGACGAGGAGGCTGGATTGGTTCGGAGAGATCTCCTCAGAAAAGATGGAGCGACTAAGGTGAACGAGACAATGTATGATTAACATTAGAAAAGATTAAATTATTAGAAAAGAAGAAAATAGAGCCGATTCCTGTCACAAAACAGATTCACAGTAAAAGAAAATACATTCAATGTTTGAGGAATTGAATCAGGAGTTCATCTATAAAGCGAAGTAGATTTTGAACTGGGACGGTGAAAGACTATGGGTGTCATGAGTTACCCTGAAGCAGCTCCTTTTATTTTGGTTTTTGCTGGAGAGGCGACCGACAGCTAAGGTCATTTGCGCCATTAGGGATGGGTGGGAAAGGAAAGGTGGAGAGAAACCCGGCGTCGGCATTAGCCTACTCTTGTCGAAAGGCGCTAAGGAGTCCGCAGTTTAGCGTCCCATCCGACGGACGTCTTACACACTCAAAAAGCTCTCCACAAAACACCTCAAGTAGGGATCGGGATATCACTGAAAAATATTTGTTGTCTCCAGGATTTGAACCCGGGCACTCGCGGTGGGAAGCCTGTACGTAGGTCCGTTTACGTCGTGCCCACTTGTGGCACGACATAAAAGCGTGGAGTGAATTCGCGCATTGCCATCGTAACGCTTTCACGTCGAAGGTGGGATAATTAGAGGAAAACACATACTGCTAGAACTATTATTAAAATCAAGCAATTATTCCATTTTGATATAAATACCAATTCATCATGTTCGAATGGCTACTTTATGTTCCGATATTGCCAGCAAGAACCTTCACAACTTTTTCACAATAAATATTTCAGTGCTGACTTACCGAGTATTTTGCTGAACGATGCTTGTATCCTAAGACCTATTTTTAAAATACACACAGTTAAGTAATTGGTATAAAATATTATCAACCCCTTTTATTATTACTAAGACCTGTAATTACCTCTTCGTTCATAGTTTCACGATAAGTTGAACGAGTTAGTGGCTATACTCTAATACTCCATGATTCCGAAATACTTTGTGGCTTTCATTTATTGGAGTTATTTTTATTTTATTCCATTACGCACTGCGTACAGTTCTTCGTAGATGAGTGCCATTTTGTCAACCGATTGTGGGAGGGCAAGTTGTATCACAACGTTAACACTAGATTGAATTCAACTTATTTGCCGATGTTTCAGTTCTTGATCGAAACTTTTTTTTCTACATTGGCATACTCCCATGAGATCCAGTACTAGTGGAAAAAAATAAAAACAAACAAAGTTGTTACGGTCATAAATACACGCAGCATGTTGGAAAAAATTTAATTTAATTTAAAGAGAAGTGTATTTATAATCAGGCAACAAGATCATTAGCAATGGAGGAATCGAGATGTGCAATTCGAGAAACTGCACTTACACTGTACTAACCTCTTTCTCTCAATTGATTCTTAATTCGTCATACCTTACCATGGAATAACGATGGGATCAGTAACTTAAGGGGTGATCGGCTGATAGTCACAATCTCGCTCGAATAAAAGGCCTATCTGCCAAAAAATACCACATTTTTGCAGAGTTATTACTGCCGAACATATCCATCAAATATATATTCCTGAAGCAAGTGTACATTACATGGAGCGACTTCAATGCCCATAAAGTACCTCAAAACAATATCTTAAACCTTCTTTGAACAAACATTCGCAAAACTATATCTAGTTGGAAAACTTTCGAATTTTTCCGTATTTTTGAGATACTACTGGAACTTTCCAATTTATTTTTTAAAAACAGGTGTAGAGGGTATGTCTGGTAATCACCGAAGTTGCCATTTTTTACAACTAAGCAATCGGTTTACGGTTTACTGTCGTTTCACGTGAGCATTCTCAAGATTTCCTCAACAATTACAATGATTGAATGCGTCAATAATTTTTTTCAACCTGAATAAAACAACTATGCAAAACTACAACATGCGATGTCTATTTCGATGCATACTACTGAAAATTTCATTGAAGATTTCTTTTCTTTTTATCTCATCTTTTTATCTTGAATGGTGTTAAAATACTTACTACTCCTTTTAACTGTTTAAGTAAACTTTCTGCTGATAAAACCCAAGCCTTGCAACTTTCGAAGACTTCTCAGCCAATTTACGACAGTCGTCAGAGACTGATGGTCTCACGGGGTAATTCAATGCTATCTTCACAAAAGAAATGAAGGAGAAATTCAGTATGACGCACCCACAAACCAACATCAGGCACCAAAAGACAAAATAATTGATTTCATTCTTTTAAAAACCCCCCAATCTAGCACCAACCTCGCTCAATGTCCATCATGTTCTAACCACTTAGTAAGGACCTTACCCTTAATAGTGTTCTTACCCTTATACAATCATTGGAAAATTTGAACATTGTAAATTAACACAACGAAAAAATATTTAAATTTCACAAAACCTCTCTCTCCTCTTCCTCATCTCCCCCTGAAAGATCGCAGACATTAAGGATGACGAGCAGAATGCAAAAAGGGTGTATAATTATGCATGGCATAGGGCAATGAGGAACAGGAATAATTTCAGAGAAACAGAAGAGGAAGAAACTATGTAAAAAGCTCTATGGAAAAAAATCAGTAATTTTTGAGAGCCAACGGATTTTCTATAGACAAAACATACGGAAATGAAGAAACAAAGTTTCACGAAGAAGTCAATCGAGAAAATGATATTTGAAAAATAGTAGTGATTTAGAGCTCAGAGAGATTAGCATGTGATAAAGAAGAAGGAAACAACCACTCTTTATGCTGAAGGACACTTGACGAAGTTTTATATCATCTGGATAGAGAAAGACGATCGATAACTGCACTCAATTTTTTCGGAGTACATAATAGCCACAGAGACTATCTCTGATATAACAAAGCACGTGAATACCGGCATAGAAATTGGAAGCGCCAGAAAACGTGTAATAATCAAACCGTTTCATCCACGAACTTTCATTATTCAACTGTTACACAGTTAAATTTTCCACATCCAGCTCAAGATAACGGAAACCTTTCTAAATTAAAAGGAATAAGAGTGATAGCGAATAATTTCTTTGAGGTAATGACTTCAAGCCAAATTACACTCCCATTACACGCCTTTGATAATTTTCTTTTTCTCGCCCGAGACTGTTGGTCACCAAAAATCGATGTTCAAGAACGTCAAACAAACTTTCTTGAGGATGCATATGAAGAGCATAAAGGTATCAATTAAATGCCATGTTAAACAGCAGAGCTTTTTTGCTTACAAGAAGACAAGTTGAACACATTTGAGTACACTCGGACATGCATACAGACATACATACACGTAAAATTTCGGTTAAAAAAGCTCTCGGATGAGGTGATACACGAACTTTCATCACATAGATGTGACACTCACATATAGGGGCAAAAGACACGCTAAAAAAATTACATTTTACATTTGTCGATGGCACCAACCACTTTCACCAGAGTAGGAAAGTAATTACACGTCCCAAAGAACAGAGTTAATTATGGAAAGATCACAATGCTGAGCTCCAAAGTGCATCGCCACTTTAACCATCCTGACAGTAAAATCTCACGACCAAGCGTCACTCAAATAGGAAATATTATATATTGAAATTTGCCCATACTGAAATTGGAGATGAAAAGAAGACTAATTCGCAAACTGTACATTTTTTCATCGAAAATGGGCACTTATTTGATACAATTCGGGCAGTATGGCCCAGGAAAACAGCTCTTTCCACGTGACTAAAAGGAATAGGTAATCGTTCATCGATGATTGATCTATCGAAGCAATCAAGAAGGAGCGATAAATTGCCCGTGCCACTCAACTGGCGGCAGAGCAGCGACGAGAGCAATGAACGGAGATTGCCACGTGACTACCTCGACGTTAAGAGTTGAGGCAGGTCCACAATGACACATCGACAAGAACGTCTCAGGAGATCTCAACGACCGAGGACAATCGAGATCGGCGAGTACAAGACATGTATACTATTTAATATAATGAAAACGTAAAAGAGATATATTACCTCGCTTTAGTTCAGCTGGCTTTAGAATACGTGACGAGTGCTTGGGATCCATGGGAAAAAACTTTAATTAAAGAATAGGAACATTTTAAGAAAAATCTGCAATATTTGCCAAAATCCCCAATAAGAGCAGAATAAAACGGACTAGGAGGGACGAATGGACCGTGATGGGTAGTTCGGGAACCCAATAATTTACGAAGAGAGCAGGCATGGCTAAAAGGTTTAGAACAGTATAGAACATCCGCGTTTACTGGTGACACCGAGAGAAGTATTATGGCCCCAAATTATATTAGTAGATTCGACCGCCGGGATAAAATAAGAGACACACACACAGTCACTGACAGGTTCAAGTAATCATTTTTCCCTAGCACGATACATAGAAATAACGACAGCACCCAAATGATTTTATTTAAACAGAAAAATTTAAAGTTTCAATCAAACGCACCCTTATTGCATTATGTTTACTGACAAGTACGTACACGTGTTTTTGGGAATGTTATAGGCACATATAAACTTCTGGGTAAATTCTTCTCGGGTCCTCCACCGGGTTATATCGTCCATCTCGGCCGACGTTTCGATGTCCGACTCGGTCATCGTCATCAGGGCCTCTTAATGCCGTTGCCACTTTTTCTCCCGACTTCTACGGGAGAAAAAGTGGCAACGGCATTAAGAGGCCCTGATGACGATGACCGAGTCGGACATCGAAACGTCGGCCGAGATGGACGATATAACCCGGTGGAGGACCCGAGAAGAATTTACGCAGCTGATACGCCGGGAAAACACCAAATCTTTTACCACATAAACTTCTGTTTACGCATAAGCTATTTCTGCGTGATTTGCCGATGACTCTGTCACCCCCTGCCACAGGCCCTCGCGGCGGCATGCACGGTACAATGCAGCTGTAGATTCCATTTGGCCCTTCCCGGGCGGCCAATGTTGGACATCAACCAGAATTATCAATTAGGCAACAAAGAAGTTGCGCTACGGTGATCAAAGGGTCAACATTTTGGTACCTTTTAAATGTTGGCAATAATACTTTATAATCAATTTAGATTTTATTCCTTTGATGCCTGAAACAAGCATTTCGATCGCTTTCAAATACAAACCATCTGGAAGTACTGATGTATTTTTTCTCAAAAACTCGCGGAAGTATTTGATCTCTATATTAAATATTATTAAATAGGACTACACATAGATGTAGTCCTTTTCCATAGACTTTATTTTAAGATACAACGAGTTTCACCGACTTGAAGCATCATCAGGAACAAGGAATTTTTTTTTTACCTGATAATGCCGCAAGTTGGTGAAATACGTTGTATGTTATAATAAAGTATGCAGAAAATTACAAAGCTTTTAATGTGGATATTCTGAACAGAACAGAATAAAAGGCCTTTCACATCTATATCTACATAATACCCCGAAAGCCACTGCGGAAGCGTGTGGCGGGAGTGTTAGGTCACCACCCGTAAAATAGAATAAAACAATATGCAAAACCAAATTGTGTTACCTCTAAACAAATATTAGTTTGATCATGCGCTCGACACAATTTAACCACGCGAAAGAAAGTAATTACATGCAACATTTTATATTGATATGGAAATCTAATTTTACATATATAAATAGCGTCGATTAGTTTAAAATATCAGTAGAAATAGTAAAAGAAAATAGTGCCTGGTAAAATTATGGATTTGACAATAGAATTCGTTTTTAACACATTAATTTTGACCTAATAAATCCTTATTGTTAACTTTTTTTATGGATGATTATTAAAATATGGTCAAACTTCGTATGAATTATCAACATTTGCAAAAAATACAAACGCACAAATTATAAAATCAAAAAGGCCTTCCTAAATGGTTCTACGAACTTGAAGCAATCGATTTTACCATGGGCACAATGGCGTGGTGCGCTAAAATAACGCTTTTCATTATCAAGGCAGGTAAAGCTATCACATATGGAACTAGCAAACATTAAATCTGCACCTTATAGAAATTTGGGTACTAACTTTTACGCTCATCTGAAAACTGCCTAATTTCTTATTTCACCTATTCATTTTACCTTTAGCGGCCATTACCACATTTATTTGCTCATTTTTCCAATTTTTGGTTCACTTTTTCAATGGCTCTTAGATTCATTGAGAACCGCAAGAATGTTTTACGCAAATGTTCCTTATTTTAACCATAAATCTATCAAGCGTAGTTGATTAACCCAGATCATAAATAATCTTTTCACATGATGAAAACTTAACGAATGATGATACTTTTATTATATTCTTAGGACCTAAGATTCGATTCATTCCGCTGGAAAATAAAATTCTCTCTTCAACTCTGCCTTCCCCGTTACACCTATCAAATTCCTAAGCGTGTATCAAGGTCTCAGTACTCAAGATGACCACTAGGGTCATCTTGAGTACCAGGTCATTAAGAATCATTAATGGTAAACAGAAATGAACCATCAGACATTAAACTCACCATAAATGAAAGGAGGTAATGCGAGTAATCACTCTCTGCACGGAGATGGCTTCAGCGTTCGAAATTGTTGGCTTTAATTTTGTTTAATGTAGTCATGTAAACTATTACAACTGACAATTATCTCATATATCCAGCAACAAAAATTTTGAAAAATAATTGTAACCGCTACATAGATTCAAGAATTGAATGTTTCCTTTACCGTTCCATTTTGTGTTAGTGGCGCAAAAACGTGTGCAAAATTAAGAGGTTGAAAATAGTGGGCAATGCGACTAGCCGGACTTCAAGTCACTATTTTTTTCTGATTTAACACATGAAAAAATCACCGAGGAACAATTCACGTCAGTAAAAGTTGCTTTTTGGGATGCTAAGCGGGAATGTTTCATACGACAATGTGTCACAGGCTAATTTTTTCATCCTCCTCTATCAACCACAATTCTCACCAGAAAACACCAAATATTGTAATGAGATCAACCAGAAGGTTGGTTTGATAGGTAAAGGCAGAACTCACCTCATCCTATGTCATGTGAAATTCAAGTATCAGGTCGAAGATACCAGTTTCTTTCCCTATTCCCCCTGCGGATCCGCAAGAAAGGATTCTGTTGCCCAGAAAATCACACATCATTACGCGAATTTGAAACCCACAGTCTAAGGCCGAACCCTCTCGTCCAACGGGCAATCATAATGACTCGTATGAGTCGTTACTCTTCCATGCGATGATGGTATTGAGAACGTAATATCTTCAAACACTTCACCATGAGGAAATTAAACTTCATTAGCAAGGGAATGCTATCTTCCTCATCTTGCTTAATAATAATCAATAGTATAGTAATCAATCAGGGTATTCCACCAATTAAAGGTACGTTTTGGACGGTCCCTAGCTATTATTATATTTTACTTACTACGAGAATCGCCTTTTGTTTGCCTTATCACGCACATTAATCATTCATAACTTCTGAATGCTTTAATGAAAGCATACTTTCTACCCTCCATTCCCCCGGTTACCCAAAATTCATCCCTCTTGGTGACCGAAAAACAGTTATGACAATGTCACCCTGCCATTACACCTAAGGTTGATTCTGTTCGCCCCTCTACCACAACCTTCAACATACCTTTGCCTTTGAATGGGGCTTCCTCTATCCACTTTCTCCATTTTTTTCGGATTTCCCTAAGCACTTCCTCTATTTGCTCACCCTATTACTTCTGAGTTCGTCTTCCTCTCTCTACCGATCTTTCTCAATCCTTCGCCACACCCACATCTCAAAAGCCTCCAACCTACACTCATCCCCTCAGCTCTAAGAATAGATTCCAGATCCATAGAGCTCCATATTAAAGTCTTTCTTTCACGTACTCGTATTTACTTATTTTACCAGTAATATATTTTCTTCTTCTTGTTAATTCTTCTTTCGCTAATGAAAGTCCTCTCCTTGTGCCCCCATTACTAAATATGTCCATTTTATTTGAAAACATTGCCCAAATGCCACATTTCATCCCCCCTAATCTATCTGACTGCAGTGAAAATAAAATACCGTCGTATGTATTCGGGCCTTGGAATATCCCTCATTGCAATCGCGCCAGCAGAACGTTGCGACAAAGGAAACGGAACGCCAAAGAGCAAATCTCCGATGGTCTTCTCTTTTATCAGTCACCGACTGCTCAGGCGGGGGAGGGAAATTGAGTGAGGAGGGTCCAAGGTCTAAACACCCGCATCCCACAATCTGTTTCAAGAGGGGGGGTGAGAGAGAAAGAGATAGCAAAAGTAGAGTCCTAAGATTAGTACAGAGATAGCGGTCGTCCACGTGGGTTCCCAGGCAAGACTTGTCGAACAATATACCTAACTGGAAAACACCTTGGGGAGAAAAGGATAAGTTATTCGAGGAAGAAGCAAAAGTTCCATAGTCCTTCCATTTCTTCAGACTCATACCAACATATTTCCCTTAAATAATTTCGGATAAAAGTCACTAAACATCCATTCAACCGTAACATTTGAAGTTGACAAAACACATGATTTGAAATCACGCCGCAGTTTTCCTTGCCTCATACTCATTTTAAGAAGCATATTTCCCACCCACTGCTATTGGCAATTTCTATATTTACACCCTTTTAAAACCAAGCCTGCAACGATTTTAGTTTAGGCCTTCTCCCTTGGGTACGAAAGCATTCAGAAGGAAATGAAGAGCAAACCGAATTACGAGATACAAGACCGAATGAGTAACAAAGTGTAGTGAAAGACTAAGGTAGTGAATTAGCTCATATCTTACCACTTCCCTCGTATCGGGCCTCTTGGCGCCAACGTGAATGACCAGTTAATCCGAAAACAAATTCAAAATATTCTTCAATATCATAATTTTAATACAAATATTTACACTGCTTGTTTGGGTTTTTTTCAATCTCAATAGAGTGAAGCAGGGAAGGAATAAGCCAATTTCTTTCTATAATATAATGCAACATACTAGGTCCTATAGAATGTGTTAATCCAGAGGTAGAAGAGCCAAACTCCCACTATGTACTCGTAGTAATCACAGCTTATTTTAAATTAACATGACGCGGTCTAAGTAAAACAACCCACCTTGTTTTCCTGCCGTTTCCGTCTTCTGATGTGAAATAAAACAGGAAACAACCCGTAAATACATTACCCCGAATCTTGATTTACTGAAGAGTTCGTGTATGGGGAGGGGAGGGGGGAAGGCACACAATATTCAAATTGTACATTATACTTCGCACTGTGATGAAACGGAGAATCAACAGAGCGAGAGGCTGGATAAATCGTGGCATGATTAGGGAGAGTCGACTGCAACATCAAGCCCTCTCGTATTTTTAATTAATTATTTGCTAAAATGAATAAGGAATACTATTATCCCGCGTTTACGTCGCGGGTACCGACGAAATTGAGCATATCCCCAAAGGGGCACCAAGACGCTTAACACCGACATCCAACAAAAGAGAGAAGAGGATGAACTTGCATCCGTCTTTATGATGACGCACCGAAAGGTCAGCATAAAATTTACAACGCTAATCTGCGTAGAGGAGATAAAACGACGACGAGCAGGCGACGCGGTGGCCTGGTGGGTAGAGCATTCGGGCACTGACCACAGAGTTTCAGATTCAAACGCTGGGTGATGCAAATGGGCGACCCCGAAAACAGAATACTGGCCTTTTGGATACAATATCTTTGTGGAAATCCTCGTATGCTTTACAGGAAAATGATCCACCATTAGATGATTTTATACTGCATGAAGCTAAACTAGTTCCAGGTGAGCCAGGTCGGCCTCTTACAACATTAAATTAACCTTCGCTTACTGTGACATAAAATATACCACATGTGCTAAAAAATATCGCAATATAATACGCTTTTGAACCCTAAATCACAGAAAATCACAAACTAAAAATCGTTTATGCCATAATACATATTGACTAATGAAACCGAAGTGTTTGTTACAAAATTTTGGTATTACAATAACTAATAAAGAGAGACGTTTCAGGCGTGATATGGTGGAATATCATGATTAATTAAAATTGACAATTGCAATCAATTACAATAACTGCTCACCCTTTAAAGATTCCTCCATAACTAAAATCCCAAATCGAATAGGTCGAATAGAGCAGCTTGCAAGGCTGAAAATTTTCCAGCCTATTTTGATCCTCGACCGGTACATACAGGAACACCGATAAATTCAACTTTCCTTTCAATATTCTCCCTTAACATTTCTTGCAGCATCACTTACCCTGACAAAGAACGCCACGGAGATGTTGGATATCTATCATTTGGATTTAGATATAAAACTTAAAGCTTGAACATCTAGTCTACATTTTTTTGGTAGTGATGTCATCAACACGAGATCCGTAAATTCATGTTTACTCGATATTCACAAATCTGTCGATTGCATTATCTAATAAATTTACCGCATATGCATCTATCAGTAGCACGGTGTTTTTGAAAAGAAACTGCACTGCAGTAGCAAGACGTCATTCTATGGAGTTAAGAGCTGCTTTTTGTGACTAGATAAGAAGTCATTGAATCGACCTACATTTTTTGGACTTGAGACTATTTCAAGAGAATGAAAGCTGAGCACTATATACTTGTACATATGCCAGAGAATGGCTTTGATGCAGAACATAAATAGATATGAACAGCATTACTTAATGCACACTTTATTTTTTTAGCTATGAAAATGATTCCACCGTTAAAAATAATAACAAAATTTCGATTTTAATTATTTTTTATTGACAGAGTCATGAACTAAATTTCTTCTACGCATTTTAATTGCATACTAGTCACATCTTTTTATTCGCCACATTGAGATTAAAAATGTCTAGTTCGAACGAAAGAAACGGATTAGCAAATACTTAACTCTGAAAACAATGAACTAATAAAATCTCTGAAATGAACTTAATTACCAGGTCTATCATGGAATGAATTTTATGAAAGCAATTTTGTTAAAAGTGGCTCGAAAAGATAAGAAAAGGAGTAGACATGTTATGTAAGAAATACTAAGGATGTAACATCCTAGTCATGCAATGAAAAACGAGAAAATAATGAGATTGATAGGAGAAAGCGACCAGCTGGATGAAAACAATTTGAGCAATGCAACTTGACAGAGAAAGAGATTACGATATCACTTTAACCGCATTTTACGCGTGGTCAATTGGAGATTATCACAACAAACCGGGCGAAGTGACTTTGCGGCAAAGTTGCCCCAAAGGACACAAAAACATGGCCCCACGCCGACATGACACGTTCGTCTCTTATTAAAATAAATACAATGGCCATAGCAAGTTTAAATATAGCCTAACCATCAGGTTGGACCAAAGAATTACTAAGATTTTTCTGGATGGCAGCAGTTTTTATCATTCTCCTAATCATCTAACTTGAAGAAGGTCATTGCGTCGTCTATGTGACGAAATTGACGCGTTTTTATGCCTCCGATAAAAACAGCTGCTGTTCCCTGCTGGTTTATTTGCTCCTAACTTCAGGGAGCAGTGCCCGTTCTGAAAGAAAGCTTCACTTCCCATCGCTGTGTCAAAGTTTGTTTTGAGTGGAAGCTGCGAGTGAAGCGTTAAAAATTTGGGGCGTTATCGTCACAATGACAAATCACTACAGAGTAAGAAATTTAGCGAAAAAACACGGCCGAATCCACACCAAAGTAATTAATCTGAAGTTTGGTTATGATCTACACAATGCCACGCACCCCCCAGAATGGGCGTGTGGCGGGGTGTATCAGGGAGACTAACCAAAATATTATATCATACGTGCGTCTGAAAGTATCTTCGTTCACATACACAACCATTAGTTCATATATGCTTACAAACATCATGCGATAATTAGTTTGTTTTATTAAATCATTAAATTTGGTCTATAAGTAAATATATTTTGGTACTTGGGTTTGATTTTGTTATGACTGCTTTTCGAGCGAGGGACAGACGAGTATTTTAATCTGTTGGTTACTATGCATAAGCATCTCTCTCATTTTATCTCGTTGGTCGAAACTAACAATTCAATTTGAGGCCATAATTATACCCTAGGTGCTGAAGGAGAACTAAGCCCTCCTGCACCTTTCTTAAGGCCTAAGTGTTGCCTGCTCTCCGCGAGAATCAAGATGCTCCTAACCTAATATCACAAATATTCTCGCCACGCTTACCCTCTTGTAGCAATTTTTTTACAAATCGGGCGGATTTACAACGAAACATTTCAAATTACTTCATTATCGTTTTTGTCAATCGATCCCATATACCTATTTTCTGCGTATTCTAAATGTGGAATAACTTAACCGGTGTATTACCTCTATTTACCATTTAATTACAGTTTCCTACAACCCTTCTATTGAAACCTAGATCTATTAGGGCTGACGCATATATTTTTATGATGTGTGAACCCTATGAAGCTCCATATAGGATCAACAAACGATAAAATAAAAGAAACTCCATACGAACTGACACAATCGTAATTTTGGAGGAGTCGCCCGCTGGTGTGCACACAAATTTAATAATCTCTCTCTCTCTCTTTCTCTCAGGGCTGGATCAAACATGGCTGGATAATTTAGAGACAAGGTATTCAAGACGACTGATAGCAAAAAAGTTGACCGAAGAAGAAAGAATTGGGAGATGCTAAAGAAGACGTGACTACAAGATACAATATGATAGGAACTAATGAAATCCATTTATCCCACGGACATACCGTGGGATGAAAGGATTTCCTATTCTTTGGGAACATTATAGAATGGAAATATTGAAGGAAGTCTAAAAGTGAGAACACCGAATGAAAAAATCTTAAAATCAAGACAGAGTAAATAATAGGTTAGGCAAAATAAAAAGAAATAGAGCAGAATGAATGGGTGCCCGAGTTCATAATCGGATTGAAAAAATAATTAACGAATCTAGATTCATTTGCCTGATCCTGAAACTAACAAAACCAAGTATAGTAAGAAGACTTACTTACAGAATCATTTTAAAGTTTAAAATGACATTAATACAATGGAAGCTGAAATATATTCCTCTAAAACAAAATTGACAACTGGATGGAAATGTAATAACGATAGTGAATCCTCAATACTGAAAGGTAGCTGACGCATTGAGATTGACAAGGAGAGTGACTGGAAGAAGTTATGACTGGTGGTGTCTCAGGCAAAGTAAAAACAAAAAGAATTGAAGAGGAATAACTTAATAAAGGGGCTAATTGACTGAGTTGCCCAATTACGAATGGAAGGGTGCCAACATGTAAACAGCTTAGTGTTCCACCGAGAGGTTGTTTAAAACGGAGGTACATTAGTAAATTCAATTACACTTGGTGGCACTTAATATATATTCCCTAAATGTGTGCTATAAATTCACATTCCAAATAACAGTAAGAATTATTATGACCTAGTACCAAAAATAAAAGTGTGACACTGATCACAAACACTACGTTTCATTCAGAAGATAAATCTTCCTACTCTTCCCTTATCATCATCAGTATTTCAATCCTAGGATTGGTTTAATGCAGGTCATAAGTTTCCACTCTACCATAATTGAATGCAAGGAAAGGCTGCATATTCCATGGAGAACAATGTGGTGGTTTTACATCGCAGTACTGCGGCCGACACCGTGAGGTTCACCGGGCCGACCCATTCGGTCTGCGCCACCAGTGCCTAATGGTGAAACTGCTGCCTTTCACCATGGAACTTCTCTAACGGTGTCATATTTACAATACGCACAACAAAGGAAAAATAGAAGGTAGACTGTCATTAAACTATTAAAGGAGCCGATAATCCAGATTTTTTCGACCAAAATAAGCCACGAAAGTACAGGCAGTCGTTATATTCTTGAAAAATAATACCATACGAGTTTCTTACTTCAAATAAATTGATCGCCGATTCCTATTTTGCAAAAATTGAAATTTTCCAATAGTATTCCAAAAGCACACAAAGAGTAACATCTTTGGGGTATCACTTCTCTTTAAAACTAAATTTAAACGTGATGAGAGGGAAGAAAAACGTACCCTGAAATCACGCAGTCTACGTCTCACTATCTTTTTTTTTCAATCTTAATTTTATTGGGACTTTATAATGCTCCTCTTCCATTGATCCCAGAGATTTACTCCTCTTTTGTTAATATACGAAGAGCCATGAAACAAGTAGCCCCAAGCCAATTAGCTTAAATGATGACACAGTTGCCGCAATGATGACATGGAATTTCTAAATGCAGTTCATTATTTCTAATGCTTCCAATTTTCCACTTCAATCAGAAGTGCATAAGAACGCTATCACACATCACCTACCTTGCAGCTCCCGAGGACCAACAAGGCCGTCAGCATCATTATCACCACGTCAAAATCTCTGGTATCCATTTACGCAAGCGTCATTTCACATCAAACTTGCTTTCTATAGCAAACTCGACCGAGAACAGAATCAATCCTCTCTTATCCTGTTACAATCATTCTGCCATCGTAAAGGCTAATATGAGAAAGTAATCCTTTTATATCCATTTAAGATGTTGAAGTCAATATATTTTAAACATTAAAACCAAATATATAAAATGTGATCAGTGAAGTGAAATAAAGCGATAAAAGTGAAACGAATCGTGCCTTTCGGATTAAGAAAAAAATTACGGAATTAAATGTTTTCCCCACCGAAGCGGACTGATGAAGTTCAATTAACAAATCCCAAAGCATTTATTCAATGAGAAGTGTTATGATTCGCCACGACTTGTTCCACGTATAGTGGACATTATATGTCACAAAGTTAGTCTCGTGCTGTGGAGGGGAAAAAGTTCTCCACAACCAATCTTTGATTAATATTTAGTGAGGGAAGCTCTCCAGTACATTTGGGGGTACGCTGAAATTACGGAGAGGGGGAAGTTTGTAAGAGGAGGAAGTTTAGAGAGTTTGACCTTTCGGCAACGTTAATATTCCCCATGCTGCAATGCGTTAATACGTACAGGGTCCGTTCCCAAAAGAAATATTTCCTTTTTTACAAAATAAATATTTGCCTTTTTCGACTCGAAAGGTGTTATCCACAAAATATTATTCCCCCGAGGGCAGACAGTTAACAGTAAGTTTTACAGGGAAATCGTCTAAAGGCTAGGCAACATAGTGTAACAAGCCAGGAAGGAGCTTTCCGCCAACTGGAGACTGTACCACAACAACACGCCGTCCCACACCACTTTCCTCATGACAGAGTACCTGGATAAACACCAGGCGGCAACACTGCCTCAACCGCACAGTAGCCCGGATTTGGCACCCCCTGGCCTCTTTTTCCTCCCAATAATAAAAAAACCTGAAAATGCAGCCATTTTGGAACGCTGTAAAACATCAAATATGCTTATGGTTTTCCGGATGAAAGCTCTTCCATAACGATATACTCGTACAGTGCAGCTGGACTGACCTAATGCATATTCAGCTCCTTTCTAGACATGAAAATTAAGGGTGCCTGGTACACTGCTGCATAAAAGGGTCTGCAAAAAGTGGGGATAACGTCCGTAAGTATGGCTCCCTGGAGAAGAAAATGAAAACAACAAGGGTTTCGAGAATGGCCGAACCTAAAAGTAGGCAAATAGTGGAATTACGAGAGTAAGAAACAAAACCCAGCAAATCAATGCGGGAATATCGGGGAAAGATTTAGACAGTTGAAATAACGTGGTCCATGACTGGCCGAAAGGAAAAAAAATACTTCAATAAACAAGATTCGAATACAAAAATTCTGTAAGCTTTCATCTAGACCCTGGATACAACGGGCGGACAACGTGACAAGGAAAAAGCAGCTCCCGCGGACGAATGCGATGAAAGGTCACACGAGTGCGTTCGGGGAGGGATTGATGGAGAGCAGGGAGAGAGCACGGGAGGAAATGTGGAGCTGGGATTCTTTCCCGGCGGCGACAGGGAGGAAGCGGAGGCGACCGTGGATATCAACTCTGACCTTTCCGAGGCCCCGTGACCGCTCCGAGTGCGCCGAGGCGCTTACTCCGGGAGAAAGAGCACGCGACCAAGGGTTTGAAAGGAGGCCGCAAGAGAAGAGGGCCACGGGTGTGAACCGGGTGGGCAAAAAGATTAACCCTCGCGCTTCGAAGAGCTTCCGCATGATTCCATGCTCACAAGAGAGCAGCCACATCGACTCCTGGTATATGAGTGACCCGCGTTCAAGAAACAGCAGGAATTCGTCAATGGCCATCACTCCTATGACCGCTTTGACGGATCATTGGCCTTCCAAATCGGATAACCTTGGTCGTTCTTCGTAACGCTATTGGAAGGAGCGAAAAAAACGCCCGGGGAAGCGGAAAAATCTCATGAATCATTTAAAAGTAAGAAGTCAAGATAGTCCAATAATAAAATTTGAACCACCACAGTTATCAACTCGAAAGTTGGTTTGATGGGTGAGGGTAAAGCTCACCTAGGTCTATGCGCGTTATGGCCAGAGAAATTTACACAATGTTAGCGGGGGGCAGTTACTTTCATTGTGCCGTCAATGGTTTCCCAGGAAGACCTGGTACCGAAAAACAATATAGGGTGAAGTGGGTCTACCTCAGAGAAAACACAATCAGCACGGAGTCGGGAAAATCCGCTCATGCGGGACCCAATTAGCACTATTCCACGATTAACCTTTATCGTTAGAGAGTGGTAGGTAAGTGGATGCGATCTTTTGATTTTTCAAGTTTCCCGTGGCAAAATCATTCATAAATTGAAGTTCACAGGTAAAAAGAAGAGCGCCATAAATTGAGTTGAATATTTTCGGTCAGAGCGCTAACAGAGGGTCGTACTTGACGGCGCTAGTTCCGACAGCGTACGAGTGACCTCGGATTTATCCCAGGGAAGTGTAACCGGGCCGTTGCTTTACTTGAGTTTTGCTAACAATTTCAACCGAGAAGTGAAAAATAAAATTAGGACGTTCGCGGATGATACGATGATTTATCAGGAGATATCTGGGGATGAGGATCGTTTAATACTAGCAAAGGAACTAGATAGCATTTCGAAATGGTGTAGAGAATGGGGATTACCATTAACCATAACAAATTTTCGGCGGTAAATGCCTTTAGATCTACGGGATGTGTTTGCAAACTATATAGAGCTGACCTAGAAGTAGTTGATACGGTAAAATACCTAGGTGCTGCTATGACTAACGACTTAACTTGGGGCACCCACATAAGTAAAATCTGCGGGCAAGCAAATAAAAAATTGGGATTTATTAAACTCATTGTTGGGAGGAGTGACTATCGAATAAAGAAATGTTGTTATCTCGTTAACTCTTGCAAGACCTCATTTAGAATATGCATGTAGTAGTGTATAGAATCCGACTGAAGAAGGTCCTATTCGGGAAATTGAGAAGGTTCAACTCAGGGCAGCCTGTTTATTTAAAAACTCTCACGATAAAACGAAAGCGTCACATATATGCTTGTGGCGTTGGGTTGGGAATCATTAGAAGGAATAGACTAGGATAGATTAGGAGGAATGGAATAGGATAGGAATATATCATCAGCTCCGTAGTATCAAAGCCAACTAATTTCCAGGTCCGAAAGAAATACTTGCTAGAATATTGAAGGAATTAGCTGAAGACATTGTCCCGTTTTTAGTAAGCGTTTTTCTAAAATCGGTAGAAGGCTCAGTACCTCGCGACTGGAAGCTAGCCCATATAACTCCTATCCATAAAGGCGGCGATAGAGAGAAACCAACCACTTCATAAGCGATCCATTTCTTTAACATCGATCTCTAGTAAAATATTAAATACATAATTGTCAGTAACATTATGAAATTTCTCGATAGTAGGAAGATACTAAGCCACAACCACCACAGAGTTAGCAAGAGCAAATCTTGCGAAACTCAATTGGGCATTTTTATTCACGATATAATTACAAATATCGGGAGAAAACAAAATACAGTGCAGTAATTCTGGATTCCAAGAAAGCCTTCGACAAAGTACCGCACAATAAATTGTTACACAAAATTAAATCCAATGTTATCAATGAGAAAATACAAAATTGGGTTACAGACTTCTTGCCATATCGCAAACAAATAGTAGTCGTCATGGGTTGGGGTTAACGGATATATACGTAACTTCGGGAGTACCCCAGAGAAATGTAATAGGGCTGCTCCTATTTTTAATATGCATTTATGGCTTAAGTTCACACATTAGTAGCAACCTCGTATTATTTGTTGACGACACGGATGTATACAGGGAAATAAGGAGCCATCAGATTGCGAGCTACTCTCTAGATACTTGGACACAATATCAGCTTTGTGCAAAGAAAGTACATTAGTACTAAACATAGGGAAATGCACTGTTCGGAAATTTTGGAACAATCAAGGTGACGAGCAGGACATAAATTATAAAACCAAGGGTTCAGTGGCAGATCAAGTTAAATATTTGGGGATAGTCTAACACCACGTCTTTCATGGGGAGCAAATATCAGGCAGATATGCGGATCCGCTTCAAAGAAACTCGCCCTTATCAATCGGGTGGTGGGGAAATGTAATTAGAAAGTAAAAGAGAGCTGTTATTTCGCTCTAGTTGAGCTTAAATAGGAATATGTCGCAAGTATTTGGGATCCTTGGGAAATGTTTGGCCAAAAGAATTACATAAGTCCAGAGAAAATCCGTCGGGTTCGTGAAAAATTGTTACAATAAAAAGACGAGTGTGATTTACGTATTAGTCTGACGGTGCCATTATCGAAGGGGCAGTTTCACGATAAAAAAAACCGCGATTTTACCTAGGCCAATCTACAAGTATTTACGGTTAGGAGAAAACTCTAGCCATCCCTAGTCTAAATATGGATACATGAACGAACAACGATCCTGGCAGGCAAATACCATCCTCAAAGGCTTAAGATTAGAAATTTAACAACAGAATTTCCGTACATTAACCCAACTGGGAAATTAAAATGTCTGTAACATTATGTGATATCTGTTAAGTATCTGAAATAAAAACTCGAAGAATATAAAAAATCGATTACCTACGCGCAAAATATTGACGATGTTTTTTTTTCTGGTTGAGGCCTGGCCCATGGCGTTTAATGAATTTGGAGAGACTAGAGATCTCATCATTAAAAATTCAATAACGAATATATCATTAAAAGTGTTCACTTCTAATGAAAAATAAATATTAAATGAATGCAGGTGCGAGGTCATCCTTTGAGCTCGGAATGGAGATCCTACTATAGGATCCAATAAATGTTCTGAAAAAGGAACGCCGTGAAGGCAGTTAAGATTTTAGATGAATGACTTGATTTCTTAGTCCTTGAAGGATAATGTTAGCATGCCTAAGGCGTTATTCGAGCCAGTGACCTTCGTGATAGCCGGCAATCTCGCAACACGCCAGGCTACCTGGATAGGAAGATGAAAAACAATGGCCGTCTTAGGACTAAAGGTTTAGCGCGAAACTTTTCTGTCAAATTCTTCGATTTAAGTGTCGTTCTTTACCGTCATAAATGTTCAAATTCGTTTGAAACGACTCATTCACCGCCGCTCTGAACTGCCACCTCATTCAATGGGCATGAGATGTGGCATTTGACAAGATGTTCACCTGCTGACTCGGAACGTACAGGTACGCTCCGTAGCTCCGCTCCGTACGTAGAAGATACGCTCCGTATCTTCTGCACGCCCAGGGCTCAAAACCAAACGTTTGGCTAGGGGATAAGGGATTTATCAAAAGTTTACCAGCATGTGATAAATTTTATCCAGCCTTGTGGTCTAACAGAAAAGAATGCCTTATAGAGAGCCTAAACCAGTCAGGACTTTACCAACTGCCCTTGCCGCCTCTCACTCTGGAACTAATTGCTATTTATTCAATTCAGTGCCGCCAACCCCTGCGACGCTTAGGTACGGCCGTTTGCCCGTTATGGAAAGGAGGACCGGGATCAGTGGCGTCGTTAGTTATTGAGCAACAGATACCTTGCTAGGTGGCGGAACCTCACGGGAGGGAGTGAGTTTTTTGACAGGAGTATACCCTATCGCAAAAACTTACAAGGTTTGCCACATTTTATAACACTCAACTGCAGTATAAAATTGACCGGCATAATTCTTCACAACGAAGTTTCCATCCAACTCATAAGAATCATCACGGACTAAACTAGATTTCGGCAGACAAAATTAGCACGGGAGGGAGAATATACGCAGCATTACTGGTCTTAGACGTAACTTAACGGGATCAATTCATGATGGATTGAAGGACAACACTTAGTTACTCGACACACATTTTTATTCATGATCACCTGAGTTTTCGACGTCAAGGCGTCCCATCTCCAGTTGAGGAACGTACACGTGTGCTTCACAACTGAAAAATGAAACTTAAACGTCGAAATATGGGTCACCTTTCATTAAAAATTTACGCGTAATAACCAAGTGTTGTCTTTCGATTCATGTACGTAGACAGTCAATGGTAGAAACAACACTAAAACGCAAAAATAAATATATTTTGTTCCCAAACATGAAAATATTTTCGGTTGAATGACTAGCCAAACGTTCACAAAGGCTTCATGTTTAAACCATGGCTGGCAACCTTTATCTGGCCTCGGGCAAGAATATCAAGATCCAAAGTTTTGGCGGGCCACGCCCCGTAATTAGCCCTCCACGATTATAAAAACAGTGGTGAACAATAAATCTGAAGGAGTATCGTCTAAAACTGGGTGGCCAAGATTGAAACACATTTTAAAGCCAGATCTGGTTCACGACCCACTGGTTGCCGAGCCAAACTCTAAATAATTATTTGAAAACAACATAGCTTTGTGCGCTGAGGCACATATGGCATATTTCAAGTCTCTATTGCCACTGAATAGGATTATACCAGACAATTACATACCTGAGCAACGCTTTGGCCTTTGCTTAGTGAAAACAAGTTTCCTAGGAGCTCGATGGACGGAGAGGAGGACTTATAGCATTAATATATTTTGGTTAGAAGTAAAAAAACAGTAGGCGATACACTTTTTTTCACCCCATCATTTGGTAGATTCCGGCGATAACATAAATATTAGAGAATATTTAAACATGATAACGCTACCTAAATCAATTACGGGACTGAAATAATTCACACTGCCTAAGGGGAAGCAGGTATTGGCGATACGACTTCTTTTAACTGCTTTTATTGCACAGACGGTCAAGAGACGACACTGAGGAGAAAAATGAGGATCATCACAGTAGAAGAAGGGAAGAAAAATCAAAAGAAACTATGGTGTGTGAGAGAGAGAGAAATATGTGAGGAAAACAAAAAAGTAAAAAAAAAACTGAAAAACCGAGGAGGGCAAGTGATGGCCACTCCCTGAACCACCTAACTCGCCCCGTTTCTTCGGTTCGGGTCGGATAGCTGCAATTAAGCGGCCCAATTTTGTTTTCGCAAAATGGTTCCGAAAAAGTTGGAGCGTTCCTTTTCGGAGATTCGAAAACACATCGCGAAAAATTTACAACGGGGAGCTTATGCAAAATATTTTGGAACTCCTAATAAAATTATTCTGTGTATGTACCTACCGGGTCGACGTTACAGCTTGAAAAATTGTCGCAAGTATAAGCGCGTGTTTTTTTCAAATCTATCATCCGTCGTTGTACGTTCTTCATCGATAAAATCCCTCCCAAATCATCAATTCACAGTAGTCAACTCTGCGTGTGAAATTCACTCATTCAGGAAATAGGGGTCAAATAAGGTCTATTTCCCTTCGCCACCTGTCAGATTTCCCAAGAACCAATGGTGACTGGAAAATGGTGATGTTAAAACCCGTCATCCTGATCATAACCGAAGGAAAAGTAGCAGAAAGCTCTAATTACCAGATTACAACACCATAGCATCGACGTAGGCGTTTGTTTGACCATGGCACTACACACTACGGCACTCCTTAAGACCTAACGAACACTATGCAAAATATCCGAAAACTCCATATGTGATTTACAAAATGTCATTATTCAGCTATGCATCTACCTTAGTTCCAACCAAAATGCCCCTTCTTTCCCGCCCTCTTACTTTCCCAGCATTCTCCCTTTTATTAACGGTAATTATCAATATTATTAATACAGAAATCACGTCGGTCAAGTTGTAGCGAATGCCTTTGTCGTTAAAAACCAATCGCCATTCATCATGGTGACTTTTCAACCATAAAAATATCCCATAAATTCCCTTGAAAATCCTAAAGAAACGAAACCAATGTATCAGGAAGTTTTACGGCTCTTTCGCGTAGGCGTTACGTTGATGGGGACGTTTCAACAACCCTGCAGCAGACATCCTCGGGCGAGGCGTACACAGAAGTGAAAATTGCTTCGAAAACACCCGATATTTTTATTTAAGGCCACCGAGGTGTCAGCGCGGTTGTTACTCTCTGATTTTAGCGAGCGTTTTCAAAGCAATCACCACTTCAATCAGGTTTGAGGACGCCTGCAGCAGAATAGATGAAATGTCGCCACTAACGTGATGCCAACTCGGGGGAAAACCCGTAAACCTGCCTAATTCATCTTAACGCCCCGAAAACTAATGCTAGAAGAAAATATTATTCCTAAATTCAAATAATAATACAGGAGCCAACATTTTTCTTTCATTATTAAGGTCGGGAAAAACATGACGGTCCACGCGCAACTCGCTCGGAGATTGATTGGTATTAAGGAGGGAATACGAAAGCACCCGTGCGCATAGTAGTCAGGTGAGTACTGCACCTCAATGCGACATCTATGAGACAACAGCGAAACGACGCCTTTGATAGTGGTGGCTCCCGCCACAGCGGCGCCACCGCTTTGAAATTCGAAACGCCAAGGAGATTCCACCGCGTAAATGCGACTTCACAACCAACTTCACCGCTGGCATCATCAAAGTCAGTCTGAAGTTTCCTCCTGTTCATTGCGCGAATCAGCAATCGTACTCTGCTGACAGAAATAAAAAACTACGAGGGAATAAATGGTAGGGATAATGTACGACCCCATTGAATCTCCCACGATTATCAATTCTAAGCAAAAATAACCGCATATGAAACATGGAGTTCAACTCTTACGTATGTGCAATCGCTAATGTGAAATTTATTTTCAACGCAACTAATCCGCAACTGTCAGGTAAAAAATGTCCGTTTAAGTCATTTGAAAATGATGGACCAACCGTGAAACAGCCTGAAATCAGTTGCGTGACAAACGAATGCTAGCTGTCTACATACATTCAATGAATGGCCTTGCAACTTTGGAAAAATCTAGAGTTATGAATGAGAATATATAATGCAGTCACAAACCGTACGACTCGAATTCAAAGGATTTTTCTACTCTAATCTTGCTGCGATAACGTCTCGCATATTCCGGTCTGACATCGTGAATTCTTGAGTGGGCGATATCTCCCCTTGATCCCGGCCCCTTGCTTACCCTCTCATTGACTAGTTTCAGGGCAGGAATATCCACTCGTAAATATATGACCAAGCAGACTTTCCCATGTATTTTGTTCAATTATCCTAAAAGATATCCTTTGCATATTCATAATTTGTTATACTTAACGTAGCATCTTGAGAAATGGCATATAGGAATTAGGATTAAATATTTAATGATAAAAGAAGAACATGTTAATAGCATTAGATATATTCATATAGAACAGACAGACTGAAGATTTCATGTTTCCCACTAATGATAAGGGACAAGAATAATTATCCGACCGCGATAGGAGGGAAAAACTATTTTTCTCTTTTCATTCAAGTAGCATAGTATGCTTTCACTTCTTCACCTTAGTTTCTTGTCCTTCTTGTTAATAACAGCTCGCCTCATGAGTAGAGAACGATATTAGGCTTATCCCGTAATGCACGTATCTGCCAATAATATTATCTACATCATTTAACACATATATTGAAACTGAAAATTAAGAAAAACTTAATCTTTGATATCGCAAACCTAGTGTTATATATCACTACCTGCCACACACCTTATTGGTAACTTGTAGACCTTGTAGAAATAAAAAAACATCGCGGCATGATAGCTTGCTGGATATGACATTCAATTTACCGACAAGAGGGTCCTGGGTTTAACTTCAGCTGATGCCTTCATTCCCAAGCTATAATACAAGCGTAATTATTTTCTGGACAACGAAACACATTAACCCATTTAGTAAGTAGCTATTCAGTAGAGTACTAAAACTTAAACTCATTGACCTAAGCATTTTATTTTCACACGCCTTAAGACTTAGCACAAGTCTAGTAGACACTTCGAAATTCAACCATTGGTATTTAAGAGACGCACAATATTTTGGTACAGCGATCGTACTGAGACGATGGGCAACAAGAGAGACTATTTTTCAGCACAGGAAAGGTTAAAACTAAACACTTGTACATTGAAAATATGCCATAATTTGTAAACCAAGTCTATCCTAAAAATAAATCTCACCCATGGGAATGTTAAGGAGAAGAGTATGAAATTATAAAAACAGACCCATTACAATGCTCGGAGAAAATGATCCATACCAAAAGGACTTCAAATTGCACATGGTAGGGAAATTCCTGCACTCGGAGGGAAAGTACAATTACGAAGTTTTTCTTTTTGTCCATCCACTAATATTTAAAAATAGGAATACTTAGTTAGACATTTTAGACTTAACAAATACGCGAACAGTTCACGTACCTGGAAAGTAATTTGCGCGTAAACGAGCGTGATCGCTAGGACGTTGGAGAAACCAAGTTGGCGAAGGAAGCATTTGCAAGAATACAGTAACTGAAGGCTGGGACAGGTAAATGTAAAGTTGAAGCTAGTGAACACTACAACAGGAAGCGTAGTATGCATAAATCACAGATAATTCTATGAACAATGCCAAAATACACGATTTTCCACGGTACCACAATTTATAAATGCAGATCTTTAAACCATGTTTCAAATAATCATGATAGACGTAAAAATAACGTAAATCTGGGTCCTTTAGCTGGGATTGCAAAGAATGGTGACTGCGTTTTCATTATTCAACGCGTGGATAAGCGCCTGAACGTGAAGATCCCCTTCCTACCCATGGTATTAGAAAACAGGAGTGCCACCCAAGATTAATGGCTTCAGACATTTGAGGTTAAGGAAGAACGAGAAAATACGATGTACTGAGAGGAAGGCAAACGAAGACGTGTTATACGAGGAGAGGGACGAGATGCAGTCGGGAGAAATGCGAAAAGGGTAGGAAAAGGGGATAGAAAAGCTTTTGAGAGATCTAAGGATGTTGAAGACGTTGTTTCCATGAGGGTGAATGGTGGATGTTGATCGTAGAAGATGAAAGAGGCGACATATTTATTTTGGAAGTCCTGAAGGGAGGTGGGAGAGTTGGAATAATTATACGAAAAGAAATGATTTTAAGGAAAACCGAGTTATTTCATGAAAAAAATTCCTGACAAGTCCGCAACGGTTCGCGACAGTTTTCTGGGACCGACTAGGAAGTTAATTCTAACCTGCAGACTTGCTGTGATGCCGATATCGCCTTTTCGATCAGCCTAACCATCTAATGCCTCCAACTATCCACATGCCTTTCACATTCCCACCGTTGAACTTTGCTATCTCACCAATTATCAACCCGAAAGTCGGTTTGATATGTGATGGTAGAGTTCACCCAGTACTATGCTCAATGGCGTGTGAAATTCACACATCAGGGTAGGGGGGGCGGGGCAGTTCCTTTCCCTGTACCGGTTATGGCTTCCCAAGAAGATCTGGCACCCAAAAAGTCACACATCTTGAATGAAGCTGAGGGTATCCAGAGGCATCTCCGGGAAATAAACCCAAGCCCTCCAGCCAGCATTCCATTGCTTCAACCACTGGAATACTACGCTCATACCTTAGGAAATGCATTATTAAAAATACTGAGCGGGAAGAAATAAGAATGATTAAGTTCTGCCACGATTTGGGTGAATCCAATCCTCTTCCTCTCCACATCTCCAATTCTCAATTCCTTTCCACTTTGGCGCTATTCTGCGTTGGAGCTCTCTCACTATACCAACTCAGGTGGTTAGTTATGATTGTTTGATCGTGTATTTGTCATTTCTTGCGGTAGGTTGTCGCAACTACGAATTAGTGAAAAAATTTACACTTTTCTCTTATGCACGTGAGTGGACATACAAGTATCTTTCCATCAATAAAACACATACAAAACAAACGATTATGCAACACATGGCTCGGAAACTTGATCGCTGAGGCAAGATGATAAAGGAAGATTGGTGGTCACAATGATTTACATATCGAGAAGAAGGGAAAAACAAAATGGACGAAAAGAAAAACAAATTACATCCTACGCAGGATGGGAGAAGAGAGGGGTTCTTGGGAGAAATTCTAATGAGACAGGCCAAGTGAGTGGAGAAGATACTGAGAGGCAATTGGATGCTTAAGGCGGTAATTGGAGAGAGAATGCTAGGAAAGCAAGGTAGGGGGAGGAAAATAAGAAGCATTTTGGATGAGATTAAGGGAGGCAGGAAGTATGAAGAGCTAATGAATGAGTTAGTTTAATGTGTACAATTGGAAGTAAAGATATACACTGAGTTGGTTTAGTCAAAGCTTAAAAGTACAGCAGTGTGCACTGCCGGGGTTCATCCAATACCACTTAACGCGGTAGGCTACCACTATTAATAATAATTTATTCATAAATCATTGAAAATCATTTTCGATTAAAAAAACTTCGAATTTAAACAGCCCTTATTTTAACGATTGCAAATGTATTCCCACTGCCTCTGATTTAACTAGATATGCTACAAATATATTCCTAGTTTCTCTGAGTTTGCATTGAAATTTCACAAAACCTATTGGGTCGTCACAGACCCCTTTCATAGGTAATATAATAATAATAAAAATAATAGGACCTCAACTAACCAGAGCTGTTAAACATTTCAAACCGACTTTCGGGTTGAAGATTAGTCACCTAACTTGGTCCTCGACCGATGTCTGAAGGATTCGTAACCCATGGAACGGTCGAAAAAATGTGCTCTGCGAAAAATATTACAACAGTTCGACTTGCGACAGAAATTATCCAATAGTACCAAACGTATTCCGGAAAACTTGTCGAAGGAAATGGCGTGAAAACTAAGGCCGCAACGCGAAGGCCCATTCCTTGAAACAACTTTTCTCTCAACCTTGCGTTTGTTGAGCGTACGAATGAACAAGATTCCTGTGTTGCTTTTTGTGAAAAATCTATGTCTTCCGCCACTAGCATAACCAGGGAGAAAGTTAATTGAAATCAAGGAACGCAATTCAGCAGAGTACACTTCAACATGCCTTCGGATTCCGTCTTAAGACTGGAATCTTGGTCATACAATCGCTCGCTGTTGTTTTGACGGGGTCCTTCTTCCCCGCTTGAAAATGGTTTCCCTCATTTTCGGACACGATATCCTTCATCTCCCAAACCTCTTTTTCATTGCCTTCCATTTGGTTCCCGCCGACTGCGGCGCCACCGTGGACAGCTTGACGAGCGACCTGCTGACATTGGATCGAGCAACCTCTCGAACTGGCGAGCCTTCGAGAAAGTGCTTCCATTTAGAAAATCGAACTGAAAGGCGAGAAGGACGGGCGATTGAGAAAGATCTATTTTTGAAACGCATTCTAAACTCTCAAATTTCTCATTTATTTTGATATTTTAAAGCTTCGGAACAGAGTGCGACAATGGCTTTACAGATTTCAACTAGCGTTTTCTTATGCGAGGACTCTAAAGCAATTGTGTACAGGGGAAAAAAAGACGGAAGCATTTGAAATATTTTTTTCCAATCAGCCATTTTTCTGATTACAACGAACTGGCTGTTTGATCGCGAATTCTGTGCAATCATTTATCTTCCGCAAAGCACTAGTTTGACCGTGCGATATATACAAGTCCAAATTAGACATTGACGCTAAGAAAACCACGCAAAGTGTGAGCCATTTAATTCACTTCGATGATTTTATCCCCTTGGTTTTGGTCTCGCCAATTCTTTAATCGTTCAAAAGGCAATTAATTCAAAAGGGCAATCAAATTCGCAAACCCATACCCAACACCATGGACAAGGTACCACCAGCAAAGAACCAGCAAAATCATTTCTAGTTATGCCGGAAATTTCGAATCGATTTGAAAATATACGTATAATTCCTTAATAAAATCAAATTTCTTCAAAAGAAAATGATATGTATAATGGCATAAGCGTATTACACGCACTGTACGTTTTGAATTGTACCAGGTGACCTAGAAGGAAATAAAGAGGGGCACTACGTGTGCTGGGAAATGTGACGAGTACTTCTAATCAATACAGAAATTCGCAAACAAAAACATACATGTGCATGCATAGGTACAAAAATAGTTTTGCAGTTGCAGTCAGAAATAAATTATTCAATGTCATTAATATTATTTTCAATTCTTTATGAGATTAAATTGAGCTAAAAAACAATGTCGGTGACGTTTAATCATCCATTATTACTCCAGAAAATTGATATTGTACGTTTTAACTAGCAAAATCCTAAATGAGCCAGATCCGTACGCCACTTGAGACAAAAGGAATGTAAAATTGCATTGTTATGCGATTAAAATCATTGCTGCAGTTTGAATCCTACTAAGCGAGCACTTTTGGGCTAAAACATCACGACCGGATTCGATAAGCAGTCAGTTATTTGAAGATCAGGATATACTCAATTATTAATTGCATGGAGCGGGGGTAAAAAAAATACCAAGGGTTATCTTGAGTCGGTACATTCCCATTAGGTTACACATTTTAAATTTTGGAACGAATTCCTACTAATGTATGTAACATTATTGGAAGCAAGCAAACTATATTGTTTTTCTTAACACTAAAGCAACAGGCATCCACTTCTATGGAGCACTTAAGAAATTAAGCAGTTTGGCTACGCTTAAGTGTCTAAAGCTTTGCTGCAATGGCTGTCTATGATGCGTAGGAATGTATACACTTTAACAAAACGTGACTGAAGACTCGAATACACACCAAAAGGTGGACGCCGGCGCTCTATAGGGATGAAAACACTGGCAGAAACACACGAATGACAGTAACGAAATCCTCCACGAAGAACAAAAAGGTTTCCACTCCTACTAAGCACACCACGGCGGTGGAAATGAGCACCAGATATAAGGAGACACAAACACATGTTGAAAAACTGAAATCCACTTGAAAGTTGAAATCACCATTACATCCCTTGGGAAGAAAGGGATTAAAATTCCACTTTTAGCAGGAAAACTCGCGTGGAACAATAATTTCGAAGGAAACGTAGTGGAGTAGGTTTACACACCAATGTGAGGATATACGTCATGAGAAAATTATTCGACACAATCGGGATTTTAATCCGAATTTCCCAACTGCCGGCAATGCTTTTTTTTCACCAGCAAGTGCCTACGGCGTAAGTTATTTGCCAGCTGCTGCGAGATCGGAGGTGGAATCCAGATCATGTCGAATGATTTTTTTGCGACGAATTTCCACACATAATCGTATCCATACACAAATGCGTCAAACTCTTCTGTGAGCTTTCGATCAGCGCGCTCCGGGAAATTTCGATACCTCTCCGGTGGGATCGGCCCAACCGGAACGCATCGCCCGGATAAGAATTCCCGCATCCGGTCCCCATCGAACCGCATCGGGATGGTAATGAGGTCCTATCCATTCGCGAGAGACCCGATCGCGTCCCCTCCCCGACAAAGAGACGACTAAACGTTGGCGTCGAACCCCAGAACAAGGGGGGAATAAGCCGAGTGACCCACGGGAACCGGACGTGGGGCAGAAACGCTAAGGTCGAGCGGCCCTCATCACCACAAGACGGAAACCTGGCGGGACCTGGTCTCCCTCGCCTGGGAATGACCACAGGAGGGAATTTCGGATTTTGATAGAGGGGTTTGGTCGCGAACTTAGGTTACTAGACATAAGAGGAAGCACGAGCCTTTGAAACAGCGGGACGACCGAGCAATGCAATGCGAAAAATGCCGATGCGCGCAATTCCCGCGCATGACCCAGTGAGAGAGGTGGGGGTGGGTTCCCCTGTCCGCATCTAGGTCAACATAGGCGAGCGGTAGGGTGGGGGGGGGAGGGGGCAAGACGTGATCGATACAAACTGCAACCCGCGAAAAGGGATGCTCACTTTCACGGGGGGGCTCGAGGTTCGAGACCCTATTCGGAGGGAGACGCGAGTGGTCATAAACATTCAAGGACATTCTTATTTCAGAACGCTTCCAGGTTTCACAGATCAAAATCTGCATTTTTTTTCCGTTTTATTTTGTAGCAATTTAAATTAAAATATATGTTACTATCAGAAAAAACGTATAGTCTTCAATACAGAGAAATTATACATTCTACTGGGAAGCGATTTCTTAAAAAAAGCGTACAAATCCTAATCAGTTGAGAAATAGTTATTCATATTACGAGTATGTGAAATATTTATTTGAGGAGAAACAATAGCAGTGTAAATCTTTGAACAACGCCGTAAGATTATTCAAACATTACGCATGGAGCGCGACAGATGGATGGGAAAGCAGCTCCGTGATTACACTGTAATCCCAGCTAATTAGCTGATAAATAAACTAAAACACACTCTCCTCATATTCATTTACACATTTTAGTATATCTCGTATTTTTGGTAATTTTTCAGGACATCTCCAAGCCTTCCCGACACATTCTAAATCCAGGAAATTTCATGCATATTTTTACGTTATATGATAAGAAGGTCAAAGAAAAATGTTATCTTTCGCTGGTTAGGCCTAATTTAGAATATGCTGCTAGTATATGGAATCCTCACAAAGTCAGATTGATTGCCGAATTGGATCCCGTGCTACTTGGAGGGGCTAGATTTAGAAAACTTTGTTACGATAAACTTAGCAGCGTATCCAAAATATTAGAGCACCTAGACTGGAAATAACTCACAGAGCGAATGGTAAATTACAGATTAAATCTCTTGCATAAATTAGAAGGATGTCTCTTTAGCGGTGAAGCATTGAAAATGTATTATTACCCCCATCGTTGCTGCGGTAGGAGAGATCATGCCAATAAAATTAGAACGATTACGTTGTACAAGAGATACATTTAATATGACATTTTTTCCACGAACAATAAGGGACCAGAATAACACTCTCCGACCGCGGTAGAGCCCATATTTCGGGTAAACATCAGTCTAGTGTGTATGCACCACCTGCCACACACCCTAGCGGTGGCTTGCAGGGTGCTAAACTATCTAAAAAAAAAGATAGACTATCATTTTTCGACGTAGGCGACGCCTGAAAATATTTTAAGGGAAATGCATATCGAGGCGTACCTTCTAGTTCTGATATTGTGATACCCAGATAACAACCACTACGGTTTGTGGCAAGGTTTCGATTCCATCAGTACACTATGCATCAAAATTAAATGTTGCTTAAATATTAGTTAGCAAAAAATGTACATAGAACTTATTTCAAATAATGAATATAAAAAACTATATTCCCTACGATTCTGAGTGTAGAGGTAGGATGCCTCTCTACGCATTAGAGACGAGCTGATAAAGGGAATAAAAATTAAATTAGGTTAAAATGAAATAATTTACAGATTTTCTAGGCTCGTGGCCATCAAAGAGAAGCTTATCCGCACTTTTTTCTCATGGCACTCCCAGCCGGAACCCTGTCCCCACCACCGGGAGTGGACGCCTGTCTAGCGTGCCACGAACATGATCTTTTGCGCGTTTTCCTCAACGTTTCTCAATATTCGTCGTCCAACGCGTGCATAACGCGTGGAATCTTTTATGTAAGTATATGTGCCGTAAAGGCGTTCGACGGATTGAACCACTCTGTGGTAAGGCCACGGAGGGCAATCGACGTCTAGTGCTCCAAGGGGACTCTTTGCTCTGGCCTCGAGAGAAAATAGCTCGACGTTTAACCTCGTCTATGAAAAAATGCTGATTTTTATGAAGGGATCAAAGGTTCGAATCTGAAAGGTCCTGCAAAGAGGAGAGAGATTTACACAATTCCCACCTAGGAGAGAAGACCATTTAATCCCAAAGCTAATACTTTAATTTCCGGCAATGATGTACCGAGAATAAACGGGATGACTTTTGTGCTTTATCAGTTGTGGTTAGTCGGCCGATTGTGCTTCTTTGTCTTGAGAACAAAGAGGGTTTAGTGAACCCCCGACATACTATCTATTTTATTCCTCCATCCGTGCTACATTAGCTATCAAGTTCAATGGCGTCAAGAATGAAGAAGTTTTGGCATGTCAATCGTCACAAAAATTAAAAACAAAGCAAGCATTATTCGACCCCGGACACAGGAGTGACTCCATCTCCCTCTCCCCTCCACGCGGAAGGAAAAGGGTTTCGTCTACTCATGTTAGAGCAACTGGAGATCGTCACTCGCGAAAGAAAGCACGACCCTTTGACTAACGATATTCCTTCTCCTTCCCTGTTCTAAATCCCACATCGGGTTCCCACCTTGCTATTACCCGGTCGCTTCACCTATATCGCCGGACCACCACCGGTTACTCCTACCACACCAGCTACCACCCTGATTCCTCTTCCCCAACCACTGACCAAATGATATACTACCTTGAACAAAAAGTTCCCGGAATAACCACCGTGTGGCGCTCCCATCGTTCCGATTTGGGTTATGTTTTTTTTTTGTTAAATTGGTACATCTGTTGTTGATATATTTATGATAGTAGATGCTCACAATTCTATTTTCTTTATGACACCCGATGATACCTTGACAGGTGAAATTGCGCGCAAAATTTTTATCAAATAACCTGTGCAGCCTCACCGAGTTTATTTTTAATGCTGTAATAATGCTCCCCATCAAAGAATTAACACCGGAGTCAATTTCATCGTATTGGTTTGAAAATCACTTGAGATAAACTGGAATAACAAAGTCAGTCGTAGACGAAACAGAAAATGTAAAGCGAAAAAAAAATATTATTACTCGTATTCTACGTTTTAAGAAAGGTTTTGGCAGAACAGGGTTTATTATGAAGACCCCAGATCAGATGCATGAAAGAAGTAATGGAAGAAGCAGACGTGACAGAGAAGAAATGTGTACACACTAAGCGAAGAGGGCATTAAGCGAAAATAAAAAATAACCTTAGGAATATTGACAGCTGAATTTTATTAGAGTTAATGTGATTGAACTGTTTCGTTAGGACGGAAAAGCGGAATATATAGTAGTTCCACCGAATGATGTGCTTACTGCAAGTAACACCGATGTATTGCATAATATTAAAAACACAATTACTTGAACATGATATAATATATGGACACTAGCTGTTACAAAACAACTAGTGAAAAATTGAAAGTGTGCTTCTGTCTAGAAATTCTTTGACCAAGGAATGTAACTAAAATTGGCAATTTCCCACAAAATAAAATTTTAATACGACCGGTTTCGATGTAACTACATCATCTTCATTACCTGAAGATGATGTAGTTACATCGAAACCGGTCGTATTAAAATTTTATTTTGTGGAAAATTGCCCATTTTAATTAATCATTATATTCCACCATATCACGCCTGAAACGTCCTCTTTTTAAGGAATATAACCACCAATCAAATAACTTTCCAGGGCGATTGAACGCCTTGCGAGCCTCGTAGAGTCGGAACGACTAGGTACGTTCCACAATGCGCCAGTAATAAACTACATACATGCATCGTTCAAGGATTCATGTGAAATGATACGACGGGGCAAATAAATTATGACTCGTCCTATTGCCACCAGTAGCTCACTTTTGGAAATTTTGATGCTATAGCCTTATTCTGGGGATTCCATCCATTTTCATTCCGACGGCAAGCTTTCAATGAGAGAAACGGAGATAGGGAGCTCTAGGAGAATGTCGATTCAAAACTTTCTGTGAATTTCCACCACCCTAGGGTGTGTCAGAGAAGACGATGTATTTCTGGTCCAAGAAATTTCAAGAGCTGGGAAAAAGATGGCTGCGTCGTCACTCTCAACTTTGAACGAGCATATCTGTCATAACGCCATAACTTCCCTAATATACTTCCCCTCTCACCTTCTGTTCATCTCAAACACTTAAGACTCAGCCTACTCTTGCGAACGCTCCAGTGATATACCATAAAGGAAATCCTTCATTATATATTAAATAAATCATGATTTCACAATATACTCGTATTCTACCAGGGACAGAAATTTCAACCCCTCAAGTACGATCCTAATTTTGCGCATGCTTTATCCAATTTTGTCTTACAGGATAAAATGTTTTCTCATTTATTTTACTCCCTCAACAAACTGCGGCCTTAAATGAAGTATCCGTAAGAACCTAACCTAAGTGTCCTCAAACTTAAGGCTGGGCGAATTTGAACATCCTTACGTACATTGAGTTTCACAAAGGTTTCAAGTTTCATGTCAATTAAATTAGGGAGTACTTTTTGATAATGCTTTTCCATAAGTCTGTTAGTAGCCTCCTTCCATTCCATGTTGAGGAATCCTATACGCGATGCTGGAAATAATGTTAGTGCTAGGCGAAGGGCGCACAATACATTCGAGGATCATTCAAAAAAGAATCGAACGTCATCACCGCCTTGATCATGACCTAACTCTTGCCGATTTCGGAGTACATCATACGGCCGTTCACCATTAGGTTTTCGGATGCTTTATTTGAAGATCGTTGGAAATTTACTGAAATTTCAAGTCCCTCTTCTATTACAGTTCTTGAGAAATGGATCTCATTTTTAGCGCAGGATCTCACAACATACAAAAAATGCCTTAAATTGTATCTTAAAAAATGCCAAAGTGTACCTTAAAAAATTGCCTCATCTTTACGAATTTAATCATGAGCAGTTATATTTTAAGTTATACATTACGTATATTACGTTACAGATGCTCCATATGTGAAGAAAGCATCTATTTTGTTTTCAATGCAAACATTATCATAACGAACAAGATAACCAAATCTACAAGAGTTAGGATCGCTTCTTAATTAACTTGTGCATCTCTAATATATTAACAGCACACTCGCTCATCACTTACTATATATTCTTTTATCTAATACAATAAAAAAATATGCAATTGATTCGCAGTCTAAAATTGTTTCTATTTAAACCTCTGCCTCAAATTGTTCAATACACTTCCGTCTGCAATGGTTTCAGGATTTTTGCCAGAAATTTGATATTAAATTGTTCCAGATGCGAATAGACTAATACAAAAAAACTGTTCAGTATTTCTTAGTAAATCGTTGATAAAGCATGACACGCTAAGAGATTACTTTTTTTAATTATAAATACGAGCAGACGTCACCTATAAATTGACTAAACAAAATGTTGAGAATAACACGCTGACAATTTATAATTTAAAAAATATGAATAGATATATTGGGCAATATTTTAAAATGTAATTGGAGAAAAATGATCTTTATCTCCCAGTCTGGAGTTGCACCGGATTTGCAACACCAAAACCACCCTCAACAAATACCTCCACAATCTACACCATGCACTCCACAAACGCGGTTACCCAGAAAAGCTCCTACAGAATAAAGTTCACCACTCCGCCCGAACTAACACACCACAGAAAAACAACCCCACATCTGACGCAGGACTCAACCTCTGCGCCACCTATTTCCCCAGATCCCACAGACTGAAAACCTTCCTTTAAGAAATATTCCTATTTTACACGACAAGATGCGACCTCATCTTACTGCTCCAATGCCCCTCCCTACAGACGACCCGCCAATTTCAAAAACTTTCTAAGATCCACCAACACTTTGGCACCCCCGCTCCTGACAAATTCCTTCATATTTCCTCAACTTGCAATCGCCCCCGATGTAAAACATGTCTGCTGATCAGATCTGCTCCCCTCTCCCCACATCCTCTCATTGCCTCTTCACCTCGTTCCCACGCTAATTACCTCTCGAAAAACATTTTCTATCTTGTGTCATGCAAACAACGCACTTAATTTACCTAGGCGAATGTTTTTCCCCCTTAATTCCTTTTTCCCCCTGAATCGAATTAACAATTACCGCTTCTCCTGTAATGCTGTCTCACTCTCTTATCTTCCTATCCCTTCACACGCAATTTCCCACAACCTTCACTACCACCGGTGTTTCTCCCTAGCTATCCTAGAAACTCTACCCGATTCAACCACCAATATAGAACGCGCGAATCCGCATCTCTACAAGCTTTCCGATCTTTTAAAATTCCCACCCTTAACCGCCATATTTAATTCCCTTCCCAGCAGGTCCTGCACCTCTTCCCCCCCAGACTCCATAGTTTCCATCCGAGAACTTCCAGTCTGACCTGAAGAAGGGCTAAGAGAAATCTGAAACCTTCGGAAGGCCGAAAACAATCTACAATGCGAGTGTCCTTTTACGTGTTACTATTTACTGTTCTATTGTGACGTCCAAATGTTATATATATATATATATATATATTTTTTTTTTTTCAAACACAGAAATAGGTTCGGAAAGGGGATAGGAAAACACATAAAAGGCGAACACAGGACATGTGGGGCGGGACTTCGTATTTGAATGTGTGTATATATATATATATATATATATATATATATATATATATATATATATATATGTATGTATGATTAGTGTGAGCTTGTTTCAACTCACGCTGTTCGTTTGTGACAACGTTTAACCCACAGAATCTTGAATCAACCCAAAATGTATTCAATGTGGATAATGAAATTCTCTATTATTTTAAATCTAGCATGCATCAAATAGAAAGCATTAAATGGAACTCTCTAAGTTACGTTTTTTCCAAAAAAAGCGAAGCCCCATCGTTAGTAATCAAATGAATGCATTAATGTAAGCGAATAAATTCGTACGCCGAGGAGTACAAATTTACATGCCTACGAATAATGAACGATGAGCACGGACTTAAACACCGGTGAATACAAATTTACTCAAGTGAATTAACTCACTGATTCGAGTCCACGTCATATTTTTCTGTTTTCATCTCAACCCGTGCAACAACGGAGAGTAAAGAATTGGCTCCGAACTGAACCAGAATACGACGAAATTCTCAATTCACACTTGCAAATCCTTTCGCGACTACAAAAAAGGAGAGAGACTGCAGAATGCAGAAGAAAGACAGAAATTTCATCTTCGGGGAAAGACGAGGAGCTTCCCAGAGAAGACCCCGACACCGCGGAACGAATTAGAGTAATGGAAATAGAAATGGGCTCTCTTCATGACAAAAGGGACGAAACTCCGAGGGAAAACAAAGCCTTTGGGTAACTATCCCTAAAGCTAAACAAAAATCAATATTATAGAGGAGTGATCGGCGAAAAAAGGCAAGAGAAATTACAATGCACTCACAATAAACCAAGGTTAGAGCAACCTACTTTTCAAGCTTGTCTGGCCCATTCCTTTGATGAAAACGTATACTATTCCATTTCAAGAGATGTAATCGTGGATAACAATGACATCCTCAATGTAACTGAGCTACCATTTTCTCTACTAGTAGACGTTTCTTCCTTCAACACAAAACATGCGCATTCAAAATAAGACAGTGCAAATGTTTGCAGCTATGGTTGAATAACAGACGCATGCTATCGTCATACAATATCCAAATTATGTTTCCGCACTTGACACAAACCACAAGAAACTATGAAGAATTTAATTTTTTAAATGGGTAAAATAATAGGAAGTCAACCCGATACGTAGTCGAAAAGCCTACCTTTAATAGGCAGATTACTTGTGAATAAAAAATGATTATTCTGGGCCTGGATAAATGATGGATAGAAAATATTCACAAACCACAGTTACGGGGTCACACGATCCGGGTTTCAACGCATTAGCATCATCAACAAGTATGGTAAAGGAAAAGCAACGTTCTTTTATACTCAACATGATTAACTTAGAGGCATATCCAAAATATTAGAGCACCTAGACTGGGAATAACTCACAGAGCGAAGGTTAAATTACAGATTAAATCTCTCGCATAAATTGGAAGGAGCTCCCTTTAGCAGTGATATTGAAAATGTATTACAACCCCCTTCGTACTACGGTAGGAGAAACCATGCCAACAAAATTAGAACGATTAAGTGTAGAACAGATAGATTTAATATGTCATTTTTTATACGAACGATAAGGGATAAGAACAACACTGTCCGACCGTGGTAGGGTCGTATTCGGTTCAAAATTAGTCTGGTGTGTGTTCACCCCCTGCCGGACACACCCTTGCGGTGGCTTGCAGGGTACTTCAAAAATAAAAAAAGAAAGGGAGGATAAAGTAGAGGAAGGGGAGATAAATAAAAAGAGAGGAGGGCCAATACTATGTAACTGCTGCAAGGATGGGGAAAAAGCTGGATACGAGTATTCATTAACAACGGCCACTTTAAAGCCACCATTTATAAAACTAGATATAGTGTTAACCTCACATCAAAATGCTGGTGAAAAAAAAATTCACATTCAAATCACTGCTGTGGTCACAATTTATAAGGGCTTTGGCAAATTTTCTCCTACGCTGACAATTATTTGTACAAGCACTAAGATATTCGACAGCCCTTACATTACAATTTCAGGTAGTCTGTTTGGCATATACCCCGTCACGATTACCACACCTCAGCAAATAAATTTCACTTTTCTCCTCGGGATCCACAGCGTCTTTAAGCTAAACAAACAGTCTACTTAAATTTAATGGGGTCTTAAAGGACACGGAATTCTTCTTCGGGGACTCTTTTAACCATACGATTGGTGATACTGTCAACAAACCGGATTTGGGACCACTTATCCTTTATCTTAGCGGTGTAATGTCTAGAATCAATTAGGCCAAATAAAGTTTTCCTCTCTTTATTTACCATGAGCGAATCTATTCAATTAGGTTGATAACCACCGTCACGGATAATTTGCTTAGTTATATCAATTTCTGTATTTAACTCCTATTTGAACAATGGTGCATTAGTGTGGCGCTGAATAATTTAATGAAAGGCCGAGCTTTTATCAAGGTAACTGTCTCGAGTCTACAAGGAGAACGTGACCATACAGGGGTAGGCCTACGAAACACGGAAAAGATATGTCTAACCTCAACCCGGGAAATGGATTAATCCATAAAAATCAAAGAACGGTCACAACTAAATGACATATTAGGGTGAGCATTATTCAGAAGAATCGTAATTTTGTTTGTGGTTTTATAAGTGCGTTTCTGAAAATATTCCCACCACTTGCAATTGATTACCACAAAGTTTCGAAGGAGAGAGTTTTATATAGCATCCCGGGATACCACAGACAGCATGTGGGAAGAGACTGGTGGCACGTTTTCAAACTCCATGGGGCTTAGTACAAGATTAACCCACACTTCATCTGTTTAAACCAACTTAATCTACATGCAACAAACGAAGACGTTTCAGGCATACTTGGGGAGGAGAGAGCCAAAGAAGGAAGAAAAAATGGATGCAGGCCACATTGTGACAAATGACTGTTGAAGACTACGATAAAGGGTAGAATGCTGGGTAGAGGACGCATAGGCATGTTGAACGGATTAAATGGAGGCAGGGAGTTTTCTGATTTGAGGAATAATGGCATAGGGTAATGCAGGTTTTAATGAGTATTTAATTATTGTTTCACAAGTTAAGGTTAGCATTGTAGCAGAAACTAGGTATCGAATCCACACAAACCAACCACGGCCGCTAGATTACTCTTTAAACAAAATATATCTACACGTAGTTAATACATTGAACTGATATTTCAAGCCATTAACACTGTTTAAGTAGTTTCAGATCAACCCTATTACAAAATATGTAGTTTCAGGTCACGTTACTCCCGACTCCAAGGAGGAGCGACTTTCGGTCATCTCGCAAACACGAACTGATCTTGGGCTACGACAAGAAGAAATGAATAAAAAAAATAGTTTCCGAAGGTCCCTCCACCAAAGATAAATTGGAAGGGCAAAAAAACATGCCATTTACGCGCCGGACTCGACCGGCGGCGAGAATATTAAATCACCCGGTTGTGAATCCGATGCCCCGACGGATGACGTCGAAGACGAAGACTCCCCATCCGCCCCAGTCCCGCGCGTCACCACAGCAATGCACTTCGCACGCACTCCCGTTTATGGACGACGCGCTTCGGAATTGCACGCGCGTCGCTCATATAATATGATCTCCAGGAGACCGTCACGTGACGGCCTGGAAGAGGAATGCGTGCGAGAACGGATGAGGGAGAAGAGAGGGGAGCGCGAAACATTCAAGCTCGAATTTTCTCCCGTCTACGAATTGCCATAAGGATCGCAGATAGGATTTTCATCATAGCCCCAGCAAAACTGCTCCAAATAAAACTTTTGACGGGAGAAAACAAAAAAAAAGACGCCTTTGATGCGAAACAAAATGAATTAATGCGACCCAACTCCCAAAACTTGAATAGCAGGTTTCACGAAGCCTTCACGTGGTCGAGTAATATTTGGCATGGATGCCGGATTTACTGTTGGGGTGCTACACCTATAAGGTAGCCTGCAAGTTACCGCTAGGCATTTCAACGTCAAGCATGAAACATCAAACATTGAATTTTTCTTAATTTTGGGGTACAATAGGTAGGTACAAAAGTTCAAATAACGTTGCTCAAGACAACTGAAGGTACATGCACTACGGGATCTGAATGAAATATACGTCTCCAAGCAAAAGAGAGGAGCTTTTAGGAATAAGGACAAAAAACCAAGGTTGAATGAAACAATTATAACATACTCGGCTGATTAAAATGAAAAAAGACAAATACTTTTCCCCCTAGCGCGGTCGCTTACTGTTATTTTGATACCTTCTTGTACGTGGAAAAAAAGATAAACTTAATTCTCTTCTACACTTGATCCTCCTAATCATACTGTCACGACCTCTCATTTTGTAACACGATGGGATTAATAATACATTTTCAACATTATCGCTAAAGATACCTGCTTCTAATTTATGCGAGAGATTTAATCCGTAATTCAACCCTCGTACTGTGAGTGATTCTCCACCTAGTTCCTCTAATAATCAACATAAGCTCCTCAGTTTATCATAATAAGATTGTATATATCTAGCTCCACTTCGCTGCACTCGGTCTGATTCGACAACCAATTCAACTTCATGAGGATCCCGTAACCTAGCAACATATTACAAATTAGGCATCACTACCGAAAGATAGAATTGTTCTTTAACACCCTCGTGGTATTTCTCCAATACTCTTCCAATAGGTGTAAATCTTAATTTTTTGTTATACTCTCCACATATTCCCCAGATATGAGGAGAGTAAGGGTAACGCCAAAGTATTTAATTGAGCCTACACTTCATATTTCACTAGTTTTGATGCAGTAGACATTAGGGAGGGAACTAGCACCCCATTCAAAAAATGCATGGCTACACAATTTTTAAAGTTAAATCCTAACTTCCATGTGTCACGCCAACGTTGTGGTGCATTTTGGTAACGAGTCCGTACATAAACAAAAACGATTCGCGTGAATGACCATTCGATGTAGAAATCTCAGTTAAGTTCCTCTATGGTTTCGATCTATAAAACGGTTGCGAATCGATGGATGTTCTATGAACGTGAGTTACTGCTCTGTACATCTTTTCAATAGCATTTGTCAGCCAAGAAAGTTTCGAAAGAGGCTAATAAAGAGAGCTTGGATGGAAACTAAACCATCTACGTCGATTCGAGTTAAAGATGGCCGCAAGTATGATTTAATTTACATTCAAGTGACTTTTAGTTTACCCAACATTCTCTCCTCTTTCAACAGTCTTCAACAACTCACTGCCTCTACAGATCTCATGCATCTACTGAGCGAATTTCTTCAAGATGCGTAATTTTCCCTTTGAAAACTAGATTGCAACTTAAAAGATATTGAAGAAACTGCTTTCAAAGACAATGTTTCCAAAGGTTTCCAACACTCGGGGTGTTTCGCATTGGGCGGCACATGTTACAAATATGACATTTGTTTGGCTTCTTTGAATGGAGGACTGTCAAAGATATATCGTTTCCCGAACGCAATTTCCGTGACGGTAGACCACTACATCTCCAAATCACCCCAGACCCTTAGGACAAGTCGAACTAATCCCAATTAGCAAAAGTAAATTTGGCAAAAACAATTTCACAAAATGTCCCATAAAAATAATAGCCGCGGCGGCGGGGTAACGTCCTCGTCTACCAACTGAGAGGTCACGGGTTCGATTCCCGTCTGGGTGGATTTTTCTCCATCCAGGGCTTGTATGTATGTAATTGTCTTCAATGTAATGTATGTAATGTAAGGGTTAGGTGGAAGAAGGGACTATTTAGTCTCAACCTCGCCCAATTAAGTCGATAATAAATAAATAAATAAATAAATAAAAATAATAGACGCGATAACTGTGGTAACACATTAATTATATTAAGAAACCACCGGGTCGGTGACTTACACGGATTACTTAACCAACTTGTAGCTTGAAGGATTTCTATTCTACGTCTCGACTGTGACTGTATTTATAGAGGAAGATACGGGATTATTGATGTCTGCGACACTTCAACACGAGGCAAGATTTACGACCGTACACCGAACACGTCTACCTCTTCGAAGGAATGGATTCATATTTCCGTAGAATTTCTGGTAAGCTCCTGAGTTAACTAATTTACGACATCTCCCGTCTGTTTACGGCGGCGCAAGACCTCTTTCAATGAGCCGCGATAGTTATAACCTCCCTTTTTACGACCGGTGTCCGACACGAGGAAATCCTCGACCGACTCCTACGCGGGAACCGGAAAACAATGAAAATAAAAACGGCTTTCGCAAAGAAAAGGAATCCGAATTCTGGATGTAGACATTGTAATGACCAATTCACGAGATCGAGCCCCTCAAGACCTTCAAATTAACGTCACGTCTCACCGAAAGTGATGTTTCGCACTAGAGATGTTTTCCACGATAAACTCATCTTGAATCGGCACTACGCAGACTCAAAACCCTTACCTTCTGAGCGGAATGAGTTAACCGCATATTCTTAATGGCTAAAATTACCTCCCAAAAGGAGTATTTCATGTGGAAAAAGCCAGACGAGAGTAGCCTTGTGAAGCAAATTCTCCGGCGAGGAAATCCGTAAAAAAATGCAAAGGCTTAATGTAAAAATGACTTAAGAGATGTTTCCTAAAGGTAGGATAATGTCTATAGGCAAAAGTTAGGAATTAAACTACTCTCTTATTGAGAACTGCGCAAAATATTTCAATATAGAGGAGGATTCTAATGAAGCTTGCCATTCTGACTGAAAGTTTCTCTTACTTCGAAACGAGCATCTTATTGGACGAGAAAGAGACTTCTTACGATTTAGAAGAAGCTGTCAGTGAGAGAGCAATATAAAACCATAACACGCTCCATACGCAGCAGCCACATTCGGAGGCAACCTTGACACCATCAAACCACTGCGAGAGCCTAAAACACAAAACCGAGTAATTGCTACTTTGTTAAACATATTGTACTGCTAACGGCCCCTAAAAACCATTACATATCTGGACTACGCCATGCATAAGCTCTTGCTAGACCAATATCATTTCTGCCTCCAGTGTTTCATACTTTCTGCCGCCTAAAAGGTTATCTTCCATTCCCTCCATTCGCTTAACATTCGCCCATCTATCATGGCCTCCAGAATGGTACTGACTGTCATTAACTCCTCAAACTACTTCATCTACCTTCTTAGGATTTCACCTAGGAGATTACTCTCTTTTCCCAAAACATTTAAAACTTCGTCATATTAATTCTACTATGTCAAACGCATTTTCTCATTTCTTCGCTGCACGCGCATCTGAAACGTCTCAAATTTACTCTAATCCCTTTGCCTCGAAGATGAGGTTTCCGATTCATTGAGCGCCACGCTGCATCTTCTAATGAATGGAGGTTTTTGGTGCACAAATTTCTGCGGGAAGTAGCGCTTTTTTGACTCATGTTTAGAACTTTATTTAGCGTACCTGCTTTTCCACTTCCTCCAGTGATGAATTCGTTGCACTCATTTCCTCAACACTACCTACGAGGGTCATCCGGAAAGTAGTACCCGTTCGTGAAATAAAGACACAAAAGTAAATATTAACAAACATAAAAAATTTTATTTGAAAGAGGATACTTTAAACTACTTCTCAACATAATCTCCAAGCAAATTAAGGCATTTGTCATAACGTGTGACAAGTTTCTGTATTCCTGCTGCATAGTCCTTCGCCGCCAGCTCATTGAGATACAGGGTCACTCCTTCTTTAAGTTCTTCATCGCTGTCAAATCTTTTTCCTGCCAAAAAGTCTTTAAGCTTTGTAAAGAGATGAAAATCTGAAGGGGCCAAGTCCGGGCTATACGGTGGATGGTCGAAAGTTTCCCATTTGAATTGCTGCAAATGTTTTTGTGTTATCCCAGCTGCATGAGGCCTGGCATTGTCATGAACGAGAATGACATCAGTAGACAATAGACCTCGCCGCCGATTTTGTATTGCCCGCCGTCATTTCTTTAATGTTTCACGATACGCATTGGCATTAATAGTGTCTCCACGGGCCATAAAATCAATAAGCAATACACCTCGTCGATCCCAGAAAATGGTTGCCATGAGTTTCCTGGTGGACAGAACTGTCTTGAATTTTTTTGGTTTGTTTGGTGAATGAGCATGATGCCACTCCATTGACTGTCGTTTACTCTCAGGTGATGCATAACAAACCCATGTTTCGTCACCAGTAATTATGCGAGTCAAGAAAGAGTCTCCTCCATCAGAATAACGTCCCAAAAACGTCAGTGCTGCAGCCATACGCTTGGTTTTGTGCTCATCTGTAAGCATGCGAGGGACCCATCTTGCACAAATTTTTGCATAATGCAGATGGTGTTTAACAATTTCATGAACAATTGTTCAAGAAACATTGGGAAAATGCTCACAGATGTCATCAATTGTGACGCGCCGATCGTTCCTCACGAATTCGTCAACTGAGCTCACCAGTTGGTCTGTAATGACAGACGGTCTCCCCGAACGCTCATCGTCGTGTGTGTTCCCCCTCCCCATGTTGAAGTTGCGACACCACCGCCGAACAGACGACTCGTCCATTACATTGTCTCCATACACCTCCTTTAATTGGCGATGAATATCACATGGGCGAACGTTTCTTGCATTGAGGAATTTAATCACTGCCCTCACTTCACAACTGGCGGCGTTCTCAATTTTTTTAAACATTGTAAACAATCACAGAAACAACACAGGCAATGCTAGCGTCACGCAACTTGGCTCAGAGAAGGCAGACAAGCCACTGAAGCTATCTGACCTCGTCCAGCGGCTACTCGCGTCGTCAGCACTTCATGCGTCACGAACGGGTACTACTTTCCGGATGACCCTCGTATTATTAGGCTAATGACTCTGATACCACATTTCTGAACCATCAAGCGCCACACTTTACATTGATATCTTAGTTGACCTTTGGCTGATATATCTGCGCACCTGTCACTCATTCCCCTTTCTGAAAGGATAAATGAACCCGGTGGCTGGTAACCAATATCGCGAAGACGGGGTTGGGGAAGAGGTGCCCATTAGTCTTGGGCCTTCGAAACTCACCCCCTCTTCTTCCTCACCCCTCCGTCGGCGGGCGGGGCGGGGGCATCGCCGAGGCCCAATTCGAGGAGGTCCAGGTCGGGGAGGCCCAGGTCGGGGAGGCCCGGGTCGGGGACCGGAGGGGGCGGCGCGGAACAGCAGCATCCGCACGCGCTCACGCCGAACGGGCACAGGGGCGGCGGCGGGTGCGGGGCGGCGGAGCGACCGCACCCGGGTGCCGCGGAGTCGAGGCAACCACCTGTTATCACCATCGCGGTACGGACTCTCAACCACCCCACACCCTCTCTCTCCCCACCCTAAACGGGCACGAACACGTAAACCCGCAAACAACACACAGGAGACGGGAGAGACACCGGCACTCGCGCGGGCCCGGGGGATATAACACGCACACTCACACTCTTCCTTCCCTCGCTGTTGTTATTACTCCCCGGCTCACACACACGCGCGCACACACTCTCTCTCTCTCTCGAGTGGAGATGGACCGATTGAAATACCGCCGCAGACTCCTCCCCCCACTCTATTCTCCTGTCGTTCGTGTCGTCCTCCCTTCTCCGCGGGGCGTGAACGGAAAACTAGACCGGGCCTTCCTCCGCGGGGCGAACGAGACGTCGACGCTGGACGGCGAGACCGATGGAAGCTGACGACGAAGGCGCACGCTCTTGCTTCTCCAGCTGGACGCTTCCCCTCCGTCCCGAAGGCGCTCGGAGTTTCCGCGGAGGGGGAACGGGGCGACGTGTCCGCCATCTAGCCGCGTACCCCCGCACGACGAAGGAGGGCGGGATTGGGGGAGGATGGATGGGGGAATTGGAGGGTGGATTTGGGAGGGGGATGGATTAGGCGTAAGGCGTCGCACTGGGGATCACGTTCGAATTTGCGTGTGGAGAGTGCGATTCGAATCGAACGTACGAATCGCCCTGTACCCGGCCAGGGATGACAATCGAAACGGAACTCATTCGTTTCGTTTAGATCCGGAATAAAACCAAAACACGAGTCGCGTTAAAGTTATCCAAGGTCACCCAATATTTTTTCTCGGGATTGGATGGACATTTTATGATGAGGTGAATTTAAAATAAGCAGAGCCTCTTTATGAATACAAGACAGAGAGAACATGGTCCATTACGCTGCCGCTAATGTGTGGTGTTTTCAATACTTAAAATATGGCTTAAAAGAACAGCGTGCAGTCATCAGTTTTTCTCCACTTGCATGGATTAACACCCACGGAAGTTCTTCGTTAATTGATGTAAACGTAGAGCAGCGACTACACACACTACATATTAAATACACTATTTAAACAAAGACAAATAAAAAGCACACATATATTATTTAGATATACAGGGTTCGTCCGGAAAATAAGTGTACTCAGCTAAGGAAAAAATTTATTACACTTTTACATATCTTAAACTAATATTCCTCAAAATAGGACCCTTGTGAGTCGATTCACTTGTTCCAGCGGCGTTCCCATTCCTGGAACGCTCCCGCGAAGGCATCATCGGGAACCTCTCGAAGACACGTCGTCACGGCCTCTTTGACGGCGTCCAAAGTCCCGTATCGCGTTCCTTTCAAACTCCTCTTTATCTTCGGGAACAGAAAGAAGTCTCTAGACATTCTCTAAAAAATGTGGATCATTTTTGCAGTGATCCGCAAGTTGTGTCGCGATTTCCAAACGATTGAGTCTTTGATCATCACTGAGCACTTTCGGCACCAACTTTGCACAAATTTTTCGCATCTGTAATTGGTCCCTAATAATCTCGTGCACTATTGTTTTTGGCACATTACACTGCTCTGCTATCATCCGAACACTAAGACGACGATCAGAGTTCAGTACATCGCGAACTTTTCGCACATTTTCGTCGGTGAGTGTCGTTGATGGGCGTCCAGGCCGTGGTTAGCCGTCGACCTCTTCTCTGCCCTCCACGAACATCTTGTGCCACCGAAAGATCATGTTTCTGGACATGGCTGACTCCCCGTAAGCCTGGTTAATCATACCGACAGTTTCGGTAGACGATTTCCCAAGCTTTACCGCAAATTTGATACAATAATGCAGCTCCAAAAACTTCGGCATCGCGTTCCGTGACGTGGGTCGAGCGTGGAGGTTCGCGTTAACAGAGCTCCTCACTACACCACAGCTCAGAGCCGACTGTCTTTTTCAGCGTCGCTTGCCAACATACCCCCCTCCAATCGCAGCCCGTCAGAACGGTGCTGGGCGCGCCTGGAGCGGCGGGAAAAAATCAGTACAATTATTTTCCGGACGAACCATGTATATTTCGCCGATCGTGCAGGATTCAGTTTAGGATGGAGAAAGAGATGGAAGGGTGTCTTGACGGTGGTGGGGAGGGAATCGTGGTTTTTAAATTATTATTGTGCTTGGTTTAACCGGGATGATTCATAAGCAGCATCTAAAGCCAAAATACATGTAGTATATGTCATCACCCGGGTACATATCTCATCGCCAAAAAACAGATTCGGATGGGATTTCTATTTCCGTTGCAGTGAAGCAGTAAGAAGCGATATGTTTAGGAATAGGGTGATTGAGGAGTGGTTTAGATTTTGTGGAGTAACGGTGATTATTGATACGGACGGAAGAGAAAAGGTACATTCGCCAATGTGTAAAGAGGAATATAAGGTATAAAAGAGATGGTGTGACTTTTATCGAGGCCCATGTGGTCATTGAGATTCATTTGAAAGAACATATTTAGTGGAAAAGAGTGTACCATTTACACCTTGTGTTGTTGCAGGACGAGAAATGACAAAGAGGAGAGGCAGCGGGGTGAAGTGAGTGGCTTGTGGATTATTAAATGTTGTGCGAATTTGCGGGACGTACGAAAGAGACGGAGGGGCAGATGTTGGACGGTGGTATGAGGAGTCATTTTTTATTAAAGGGTTTAAGTTCCTTAAGCATCGGACGGGTTTTATGAGTGCCTGGGAAGTACGTATGAGGTGATAAAAAGTGAAATTATCAAGGTGGTGCGTTTTGGCCCGAGGTACACATCTACGAAGCAGTGTGAAGTAGGAGTTTGCTATAAAGCAACTTGTCCGTGTACCCACGTTTGCTAAGGAAGAGGTGGATGTCTTCTGTGTATTTCTATTGGAAGGGTGGGTTATGTAACTACAAATACGGTGGCCGCGAAGGGAGGGAGAAAACGGTACAAAGCCTCAAGTGTTGGATGAGAGGAAACTTCGAATACTGAGGCATTTTTGGAGAAGTGCTCGTTTTTTGTGATACTGATGTATTATTCTGGAGGTGGATCTCAATATCTAACAGTGTTACATACATGGAAGTCTGAGATGGAAGAAATAAAATACTGAAGGTTAGGGAGAAACATTGGTCGCAGGAAAGGTTGTGGGAATTTGCGTGTGATTTCCTTCAACCAGTGTTTCTCCATAAAAGACTTACTGTATAACAACTGATAAGGCTCTCTTTCAACAAAACAACGCATTTTCAATGCATTCTACTGAAATTATATGACTTGCCAGTGAATACCTTTGTCAAAAATATATTTTATTGGCATAAAGCACAATGCCCATCACGCAAAAATTCACCAGACCTAATCAAATTAGGTGTCTATGTTTTACCAAAATAAACCAAAAAAATACAGAGATTTTATATTTTAGAAAACTCACAACGAAGCACCCACATATTTACGAGTAGCCGAATCCGATTAAAATCCGATTTTTCAGCCAGTCACATCCACTCAAGACCTTTCATATAAGTACCGCAAAAATGATAAATTAATTCGGCAACCTAACATTAACTTGTGATAAGCATAATATTTTGTAAGATATTTTTTCTTTAAGTCCATTTTGCTTTTCTGTAAAAGTTAAAAATATATTACTTTTCGACAGTTATATCCAACTCTTTTTTTTCTATTTTAGAGCGGGTTAAATAAAATTTCGAATAGGTACGAGTATGTTACCTTTTCGCAGAAACATCTAAAATGTATGGACTTATTAAAACAGAAGAAGAGCTTCGCTGATTCTTAAGGTTTAGCAATATACCCACGGTGACTGTACGATGACCTTAGCCTTCACACTCCCACCCCCTCCCCGACGAGCGTCACCCATATCCGAACCTCTCTGGTATTCATCTAAGCGAGCGGAAAAATTTATGAACGACGCCCTTACCACGCTGCGTTGTCTAATAATAACAGCCATAATTTACCGACAGTTGTTGTTCCTCTTACACCTTTTTACCAGTTGTATGGAATTATGGTTGTCGGAAATGGAATTTAAACTACCTCAGAATGATTTTGTTTTTTCTAGATCGTACTATCGTGCCAAAATTTGTACTGCCAATGAGTTCATACTCGATCAGATGGGAGAAAACACAGTGACAAACTATAGCTACACATTCGTACGGAAGGATTAAGCAATTTGGTTTGATTGTGTCATTTGCTATAGGCGAATAACATTCGGTACCAGCATAAGACATGTTCACCAGAGGATAGTTACCACCTTAGCACCATATAAAATGCTTCATGAATTGTATTTGAATACATATATGAATTATCCATGTTCGATGAAGATTCTTGTGAGACTTTTTTATGAAAACTTAATGTTTTAAGTCCTCTTAACTTACTCAAACTGCCCCTTTTAATAACATTCAATATTTTAGGGACATCAATCATTCTAATATACATTAGGTTAATGTTTCAGAATTTTTATTTCATATTTACACTCGTTTTAGCGGGCTTGTAGATTGACACAAATTAGAAAAACAAGAATGGTGTCAGGCATGCTACCAAATGAACTGATCAAGTCCATGACGTCTCCTATTGTCATACTCGTAAGTAAACATAACAGTACGGACTCATCTTCGCACTATAAGGGGGGAGAATAAATCATGGATGAAAGTATGCAATAAGTCAATTTGAGAGCAACGACTTAATTGAAACTTTTGTCAAATAGCCACTTAATATTGATTATATTTCCACACACTCTTTGAAAGAAATGAGTAGAAGAAATACTCTAGTGCACATCCACTAAAGCACCAAAGAAAATATATGTTCAGTACCCCTTCTGGGGGTATTATCAATCACTGCACAAAACTGAATCATACGCTTCTAGAATTAATTCAATGGAATTCTTCTCGGAGGGAATTTTGCTTAAAAACTACATTGCATATTCCCAATACTTGAACACAAATTAAGCGCAACGAAACAGCAAAGGCCATTCTTCTAACCGACCCTTTCACTCACAATTTCCATTCGCAATTTCCACGATAAAATGATATCTCATGCGTGCTAGAGCCCCAGGGTACCATTGAAATTGGTGTACGGAGGTGAACCACAGAAGGCAATGCAAATTAAATCAGCCGCATAAGCGTACATCATGATTCTGCGAAGTATCACGCATGATATCGGAGTTACACAAAATGCGACCTTGTAAAATAGCAATTATGTCTTTCGTAGAGCTATACCAAATATTGACACTATAAAAACTACACGAGCCTTCGTAATGCACATTTCTGAAATTCATATGAATATAGCCGTCCCCTAGGTTACATAAAATGGCTAACACTACATTTCAAGTAACAATAATCAAGTTTTTCATAGGAAGAGGTAACATAACGGAAATCAAAGATTAGTTCATTGAAAACAAGACACGCAGAATTAATTAAGAAACATTCCAGGCTTGGCTAAACAGAAATTTTCACCTACTTAATGATTTACTTTAATTTCAGTACATTTTGTATATATTCATTAAAATGGAAGTTTTGTTGATGTGGCTAAAACTATAAATATTTCATTCACGAACAACTCAGTGGTAACTTTATAGAGTTCCCCTTTCTCACCATGAGGGCTTGGACAATGAGATAAAGTGATACGCCGGCATTTGATGCATTGAGAAGGACAAGTTTTTCTTTTCGCTTCGCAAATGTTTTCCATGCCATACGTTTTTACGCACGCAAAAATCCATTTCAGCGTTCCGACCGTCCGCCCATCGATAGCTGGTAAGTTGTGAAAATTTCAACACAACTTTTGAGAATAAAACCTTTGATCGTCGTTCCCCTTCTGAACGTATCTCGGAATAAGTACTTTCACAAAGGACAAGTTGGATTTATTCCTTACCTCACCAAGGCCCCTCGTAAAAATCGATCACACTCACATTATGATTGGCGATGTCAATTAGTGCGGCAGTCTATGTTAACCAAGATAATGAGACGGAGGGTAAAACTGAATGTAGACGTAAGGGTAGGTTTTAGGGTCTCCGTTGACTAACTCCATAACTCGGTATTTCCTCATTTTAATTACTAATCACTTTAATATGTATTTTTATTACACCCTCTGGGTTAATCACTCATTACAAACACGGTATGTGCGAGTAAATGAAATGTAAAGTGAGGGTTAAACTACTTCCATAGCATAGGGCGTATGATATTTTACCCATCAGGGTGGGGGTGAGTAGTTCCTTTCCCTTGACCGCCTTCGATATTTCCAGGAGAACCTATCACCCGAAAAAGTACAAGAATTGGGGTTTTACCAAAGTACTGGATATGAACCCGAAACCTTTACTGAGAAGCCGAATGCTCTACCCATTAGGCCACCAACACCTAATTAATTAAACACTATTTTTTAACACCCTATTAATTAAACACTAATAATTTCGATACTTCCCGGCGCACATTGTGAATCGCCTTTTCCATTACTAGATTGTTACATGGACCGGATTTAATTTGTATTACTAATTCCTTTTAGTATTAACAACTTTGTCGACAAATTAAATTCTCTATTAAACTTTACTACAAAGCATATTTGCGTGTTCCGGCACTTGCCTGCGCTTGTACCCACTTGTATGTACCTTCAGGATACGGTTAAGACTAATGTGATTACTGGTGAAATGAAATTCATATTAAGTAAGTGAAAAGGATATATTTATTGAAAATTAAAAAATACATTTCCATGTCCAACACCTCGTTTTTTAAAGGAGACCAACAGTTTAGGAAGCGTTAAATATTTTGACAAACCCTTTCCCGGGTCGACATGGAAGACTTTCCTGGCCAAATCAGGTCTGCGGATCATGGATTTCTGTTTTGGACCAACAGGGTATTACTTGTAACAAAATACCTAGGATTGATTGCATAGTGTATAAAACTCACACCTGCCCTAGCCAAGTCCCGCCTAAAACGAAAGGGTGCGACAGAAGATGACAGATGTGAATAGATGGTATTGAAAGACAAGCGAATAAACCACACTTCGAAAATGGTTGAAAGATGAAAGAGCTCGGATCGAGAAGCTTGATTCGGAAGGACATGGACCCATGTCAAAAGATCTGACTCCGGTTGCTTTACGCTGCGTTCAGACAGAGAGAAAGTGGGTCTGGCCCCTACGTACGGAACTTTCAATAGCCAGTGACAGTGGAAAAGGGGATCCTTTTCGGCTTAGGATTACTAATTTCCCAAAATGTACGTACGTCTTCACCATCAGCATTTTGGGTTTTGAAACGGTGTACAACCCGAGCTTATTTCGGGCATTCTAACTTCGTACTAAAACTGATAACTGCAGGAAAATTACTCATGTGCCCATACCGGGATTCCAACACGCGTACTTCGTGGCTGGGTGAAAATATACTATGCACCAACAACTAAAGTCCCATCGACATTTACATACCACGCATTTACGCATACTTCGTGGCAGGGTAAAAATATACTATACACCAACAACTAAAGTACCACACGACATTTACCAAGTTGTCAATCACTAAAAATTTAAGCCAAACAAACTTACAACCTCGCCTAAAACAGTTTTATAACGAGTCGCCTTTATACGTAAAGGGTATATGCCAAAAATATTCGGAATTATTTACCGATAAGTAGAACGATTTACGCGTTATCCACAAAGAGTTTGTGCTTCAGAAACAGACGGTGAACAGTGCGTTTTACGTGAAAGCCCTTGAAAGGTTGCGAAAAAGAGGGTAACGCGTACAAAAGGTGGCATCGCTGACCCAACCCAACTACAACCCCGATGAGACATCGCCTAACTACCTTTTGTTCACAAGAATAAAAAGGAGCTTGAAATACAATCATTTTGGAACGCTGGACAACGCCAAACACGCCGTGACGAGGTACTTGAACGAGGCTTCCGTCGACGCCTTTCAAGAAGCGTACCATCACTGGCCGAGTTGCGGGCATCGGTGTATCGATCCACAGGGGTGTTATTTTGAAGCATTTTATTAATTCGTGCTTTGATATGTAATGCAATTCCACTTATTTTTGGGACAGAGCCCATAGCTGTCTCGTCAAACTGTGCACTTACTTAGTTTTACGAATGGCACACCACTGGTTCCATTACTTAAAAACTCCTTTCGATTCATTAAATAATTTTACAGATCTACACGCCAAAAATAAAAACTGTAATAATAGCCATTTTAACCAAGTCGAAAACAATATTCTCTCCCATTACAAAAAATACTTCATGTTCTAACTTTAAGAGATGTATTCATTTATAAGATTCTACATTTCTTAGCTTTGCCTAACAAGACAACCTGTTACCCTACACTTCAATTCCACATAAATTCTACCTCCCTTCATTCCGTCTAACATGCTTATCCTTTTAATCCCCCTACCTCGTTTGCGTAACGTCCTTCCCTCGAACGTCTTCAAAATTCCATCGTGAATCAAAGCGCTCTGCCTCTTTCTAAAATCTTTCCTGCCTCCTCTAAATTTGTCCTAACAACCCTCTCTCCTCCTCCATACCAAGACTACTACTTCCTTATCTATATCTATTAACTTGCTCAAATAACTGTTTCCGCGCCGTACAAAACCACGCTCCCAACCAATTTTTTTACGAATCTTCTCTTAATATCCTAACTCGACGTATTTTGTCCCGATTCCCATCGCCTTTTGGAAGCTTCTTTGCCTATCGCAGTTCTTATATACCAACTGCATGCACCTAGATTATTTCGACCCAAAGAACTTCAAAGATGAGTTAACTGTTTAATCTGTTCCAGTTTTTGCCTTTCTAGTTTAACGTTAGACTCAGTCTTTCTTGAAAACGTACATGAACATAGCTACGGTCGTGAATTTATGAAAACAAGAAAGCCGGTTTTCTTGTTTTCTTCTTGAAAGTCTTTTTTCTTCTCGAAAACCTCATGACTTTTGTTTTGCTTGCAATGATTCGCATCCAATACCAATCACCTTGATTTTCTAAAACCATTAATATGAAGAACATTTTTATGTGGCTCTGAACCTTGGTCGTTGATGCAAAAGGAAACGCGTGGAGGCTCTCTATTGTATATTTATACCACAATCTTAACATTCTATATCAATGCACTATCATAAGACAAATAAAATTATTATTAATAATAATTAATCCTCAATTACTCGATAAAAGACAAAAAGGGAAAACCGCACACTTGTTAGATATCGCTAATCGTATAATTTAAACGGTATTACAAAACTGGAAATTGAAATTAAATACCATTGCCAATGGAAATGGAAGGAAATCGAAAAACAAATGAAAGATGGAATGCTTGAAATCATTCAGCTGGCAGATTTGAATTTTCGTCACGATTTCATTTATCCTTCCTTTTCCGCAAGACGAAACTATATCGCAGTGCTTTAACCCGACGTCGCTTCCGTAAACACGAGACCCACGTCCGGACGATGGCAAGTAGGTCAAAGGCGTAATATGCCCTTACGATGTGGCCATCGTAGAAACAGTAGAGCCTTGCGATCCAAGCACCCACCAGCTAGACTCAAGGCCGCGGGTTCGGATCCTTTCCTGGCCGTGAATGCCGCTTGTTTTATTGGGATATTACTCTTGGATGCGCTTGCGGTGAAAACTAACCACATCAGTAGCAAAATATAAAAAACAACTTCATAGACATTCGCTCTACCACACTTTCAATGCGTAATCAATGGCTCACGGAATTCTTCAACAAACTTTACACGATTGTACACGCATTAAATGACGTCGTAAAACACAAGGGACTGGATTTTTAACAAGTAAACACACATACATATGTGTGTGTGTTTTGGCTAATCTTTTTATTTGTGTACTAAAAGTCAGCTGCCTGGGCTGGATTAGAGAAGGGAGGTCCTCAGGAAAGGCAGGAGGCCGGTGGAAGTTGGCTCCCAGCCTTTGCGGTGTGCGGATGGTTCGTTTACGAAACCTCTATAACGTGACCTCAATATGCTCCGTCATGAACTGCTCATTCGAACGGCGCTATGCCATCAAATCTTGTGTGAATATGGGCAAAACCGGGAATGAGATACATGATATACAGAGAAGATACTGAAGATACCGAACGTTCAGGACGTCCGAACGCAGAAATTGAAGAAAATCTTGCAAGAGTGAAGGCTTTGTTGGACAGAGATGGCAGATTAAGTGTTCGCATGGTTTCTGATGAACTTGCCATCTCTAAAAGTGACGCATGGACTTGTGACGGAAAACATGGGTATGAGAAAAGGATGCGCAGTTGGTACAGCGAGTGCTCTCGGACGAACAAAAGGTAACTCGCACGCGGATCTGCCAAGAGTTTCTCGACCACGTGGGTGAAGATTCAAATTTTTTAGACAATGCCCCACCAGACTTCTTCCTCTTCCCCCGCCTCAAATCCGTGCTGAAAGGGAATCATTACAGCTCCGTGGAAGCGCTACAACAGGCCGTGAGGATAGAGCTTAGTAGTATTCTGGGCGCTGCCTTCCTTCGATGGCGTACGATGCGTGGAAAAACCGCTGGAAGCGGTGTGTGGACGCACAAGGGTGCCACTTCGAAGACTTTTGAGTGAATGCATATATTCTGGCAATATTTATATATATTATTATTATTAGGTAATCTACCAGTTAGGGTAGGTTTTTGGATGGACACAACTATCAAATAAATATTTTGTAACTCCAAACAAAACCCAATCCAGCAACCTAAACTACATCAGGTCCCTCTTCATCTCTGTGTACTTCTTTCCACCCTTCATCCCATCCAACATCCCTATCCTGTTCCTACCCTTTCCTCGCTTGCCCAACATTCTCCCCTCTATTACCTTCTTCAACATTCCACTACCGCTCAATACGCCTTTCATCCATTTTTCCTGCTCCATAGGATTTCTCTCAACAAACCCCTCTCCTCACCCACCATCTCAAGTACTTCCTCATTTGTCTTCCTTTCGGTCCATTTCACCTTCTCCATTCTTCTCCACACCCACATTTCAAAAGCCTCCAATCTACGTCTATCCTCCTGCTTCAGCGACCACGTTTCCGCGCCGTACATAGCTACGCTCCATATCAGAGTTTTTACGAGTCTTGTCTTAACATCCCTACTCAACGTCCCCGTCATCAACTCCCTCCTCCTTGAGAAAGCCTCCTCGCCTAGCGCAATTCTTCTCCTTACGTCCCTACCACTTTGACCGTATTGGTCCAAAACACTTCCGAGATATGTAAACTGTTCTACCTGCTCTATTTTTTCCCCGCCTATTTTAATATTTAGCTTAGCCTTTTTCTTTCTCGAAAATCGCATAACCTTTGTTTTATTAATGTTGATTCTCATCCCATATTTCTCGCACTGAACCTCCGATTCACTCAGCAATGCTTGCAACCCCTTGGCTGACTGAGCAACTAATGCTTCGTCATCAGCAAACCAAACCGATTTTACGAATTCCGCTCCGACATTCATTCCTACCTCCAGTTCTTCCCATGCCTCTTTAATCATTTCCTCCACATATACGTTGAACAGCGCCAATGACAATGGGCAACCCTGCCTTACCCCTCTTCCTAACACTACCTATCCGGACTGTCCGTTCCCCACTCGAACCTGAGCAGTCTGAGACATGTACAGGTTGCGGATCAGTCTCCTGTCCCTCCAATCCATTCCTATTTTCTGCAATACACGCATTAATTTTTCCCAATTCGCTCTATCAAATGCTTTTTCGAAGTCTACAAAACTTCATAAACGTCCTGGTTTTATTCTATATTCCTCTCAATTAGTGATCTCATTACTGCAATGGCATCACGCGTACCTCTTCCCTTCCTAAACCGAAACTGATCATCCCCTAAGTAATCATTTGCCTTACTCTCTATCCTTTTGTTGATGATCCTGAGAATAACTTTAGCTGCGTGGGATATCAAACTTATTGTTCTGTAATCCTCACATGATATAGCCTATACAGATACGCAGCGTCTGTTCCTCAGTGAGGCGTCTGCAAAGGCGTCTGACCCCAGTGGGGCGGCCATTAAGTGAGGGTGTCACGTTAAAAACACTATTGAGGAAGGCAACGGGAAACCATCTCAATTATGATTCCCAAGAATGTAATGATGGGCACTATAGATATATATATATATATATATATATATATTTATTTATTTATTTATTTATAAATATATATATATATATATATATATATATATATATCGTATATATAGAATTAATTGAAACACCAATGAAATTAGATCCTATTCTACTCAGAACGCACTTTAAGCACATCACGCCTGCGTCAGTGGAGAAATTAAGTTTCTCTCATCGCGCCCGCCTTAAACTCGAATTCGAGGTGGACAACTAAATTACCAACCTTACTTGGCGATGATATTCAAATACTCGTATGCACGTTAACTCCTGAAACGCGACAGGTTTGTAATCTGAACTAGAGAATATCCAGAACACCCATCTGTACAGCATCTCTCCCTTCCTTCACTCCCTCCCCATCAAAACACTCACACTAAAAATAAGAGATGCGACTGACCGACGCTCGAGAGGCGAAATTAAAACCAATGGAGGGGATTAAACATGATGTCGCGCCATGCAAGATGTGCGGCACTCCTATTCATTGAGAAGCGGAAGAGGGAAAGGGGGTTGGAACGTTACGGAGGCCGAAAAACCACACCTTAGGAAGGAAATCGCGGGGGCAACAAGGTCGGGTCACGGACCTCTCACATATGCGCAGTCCTTTGGGTGTGAGTAGTCGCTTTTTGTTCTTCACTCACTCGCCCCGCCCCGCGTCCTTGAGGGTGTATTGCGAGAGAGACGCGGGCCAGAGGAACAGGTCGGGTGGCAGGGCACTGTTGGGGGAGGGCGGAGAAAATGGGAGGAAAGCGGGAAGAAGAGGGAATAGTGGGTTGAGGAGATGGACACGGAGACTTGCAGAGCCCGCGGCCACCCCCAGCGACCGCATAACCCACAAGGTTACCCCTTCATCGAGTGGTCGCCAAATGGGGGGGGCGAATGGGGTGGGGTGGGGCGGCGGGGAGGATAGAAGGGGAAGGGGAGCGACCTTCGCCGCTACACGAACCAAATAATGAACACCCAACCCGAGGAATCCATCCTTCGGGGTGGATCCCACTCCTCGATTTGGAAACGATAGTTCGATCGATTGTCAATCAATGGGACAGACGGCGACACAGGATGGGACACAGAATCATGAATTATTTTGAATTTGTTAAAAGAGTGACGGGGAAATAGGAAGTGAGGGAAAAAGAGCGATGCTAACTTTCAGAAGTTAGGTCTGATTTACGTAACAATTATGGAATCATCAGGAAGTAGAATAGACTTTGCCGAATTGACCCCAGTGCAGCGAAGAGGAGCTAGATTTATAAAGCGTCGTTACTTGATGAATAGAATGGTTTGAGGCGTCACTTTGTGGGAGCGATTCATACCGGAAAAGAAATACTTATATTCCACATGTATTTTATTAAATACGACCACGGGTTCGACTTACAAAGTCATCATCAGAAGAAGTACAGAAAAACACAAGCTTCATATAGTATTTCTTTTCCGATAAGCGTCGTTACGATACACTGTATTTTGTAGCGTGCATAAGTGTAGGAGGAACCAGGTTGAGGATCACTCAAGGCGAGAAGGTTGAGTTACAAATAAAATCTCTTGCTTAAATTGAAGACAGGCCTCCTCTCAGATGCTGGTCAAAATGTATTACTAGCCCCGATTTAATATGATATCATGGAAATAAAATGAGATGGATGAGATGCTTAATCGACATATTTAAGATGCTTCACTTTTCTTCTGAAATATAAGGGGACAGCACAACTGCAAAAAACCACGGAAAATCGTCATGTGAAAAAAATTCTATGAAGCCTAATGATTGAACATGTTTTATTTAAAGCTTAATTTATTGTTCTCCTTATTCGCAGCTCGTCACGCAAGCGTTGATAAGTATTTTACACTTGGAAACCGCATTATATACAATACGCGGTTGTAAACCTTTTTTTCCATTTTTAGACTTATTTAAAATGTTTATTAGTTAATAACTTTAAGGAAGTTGCAGAGCGTTGGATTTCATAGTACCAGGTGGGCGTAGATAAATTAAGACACATTGAACTTCCCGCATGCCATTTTTCATCAATTATCAATTGCTCTCATGGCTGGTGATCGAACACCCTATACCACAATTGTGGCGGCTTGCAGGGTGAAATGTAGTCCACTCGCAAGATGGATTGTTACCAGTATCATAGCCCAGTCCTGTGGAAATAATACAGGGCAAACGAAGGAGTTCACAAAGTACGCAGTACATAATAATGGCTGTTAGGGGCAGTCCAAAACCTATATTCAATCGATACATTGTCTTTGGTGATGACATACTAGTCCTACAAGAGTTCACTATCGATCACGGCGGGTTGCGATACTTCTTCGATGGCCGCTGTTTAAGTCACCATCCAAGAGAATACGATTATTTTGATCAAGTCGTTAGGGTCGGTATTATAAGCAGCGTTAACACAATTTTTTATTAATTCATCGCTTTGAGCATTTATTGTTTATTCATTTAACCATCTAATTGGCCTCGCAATCCAAATCATTCACCACATAGCCCAAAAGTCACGGATATGAACCCCTCTCGGGTCACGGTTGTTGCTTACAAGCACTAAATAACCTAAATATTTCAAAATGCAATTGAAGACTGAGCTGATTGATGCGATTCTACTGATACAATGATTCTGGCGTCTGCCATAACGGAATATTCATGATTCGCCGTCCAATTCGAGCCGAGCTGTCGTTCGATACGATAATAAGCGATAAAGAGTCATATCACATTAGTCATTTGACATTAGGATCTTTGTCTGATGTCTGGTGCGTTAACCACATATTTGCGCGATGGATAACCAATTTTACCGTTCTTCAAATTTTGCTCAACGGTCTACAAAATTCCAGTGATTCTCGGATCTATTTGGTCGCAAGTTCCGCGATCGGAAAGGGCTCGCTTAAAAGGAAAGTCGCGTTATGAGTAGCGATACCAATTACAAACAAGAGATACTTCTGATCCCGTCCCAGTTGGTGATGCTATAATTACCATTTTCAACGTAAACAACTTAAAGTGACGCGGTTCGTTTAAATCAATTTTATTTCCCCGTGCATCTTAATGAATTCATTGTTTGTTTAAAATAGTTCTTCAGTTTGGCGACAAAGCGACCACGCTCAAAAGCGATGTCAGATCGCGCCCCTGAACCCATTTTAATAATAAGAATAAAGAAAAACCAAACGCAATTCAATTTTCATGTGCTTAAAGATTAAAAAAAAGTCTTATAGGCTACTACAATGTAGTTCTCCGCAATCAAAACTGCGATCACAATCGCCGCCCGAAACGAGATTGTGAATAAATTTCACGCGTCATAGCCACCGCTACGAAAGCGAAATTTTCCTTATCCCCGGGGCGCAGTTAGCGATCGCGAATATTGGGTCGCCACTCCAATCATTCATGGGAGCATCAGGAATAGTAGTGGCGCGGGGTATGAAGATCCGTGATCCCGAACCAGACTATTTTTATTCGAACGCAATGATGATAACGCTACGAGATAATCACATTTATTCAATTCAAAGTCGTTTATCCACCATCACAAAAGGTAAAAATGTCTTCTTGTTGAACTCAAACGGGTTTGCATGCTAGGCCGTTCCATAGGCGTCGCTTAATGGCATCAAGCAGCTGAAATATGAAACACCACTCAAGTAGAGCTTAACTCAGAATATGCTCGTTAGACTTAAAGAAATTGCGTTTAATTAGACGGTTTGTAGGGAAAATTATGAAAGAGTAAAAAAGAGATGATACTTCGCTTTTATTTGGCACCATCTGAAATACGCGCCAAGTATTTGGAATCGATGTGAGAAACCGTTGGTTTAGGAATTGAAGAAAGTACAGAGATTTTCCGCGAGGTTTCTCACAAATTGTTACGTGAAACGATGAAACGTGTTGGCTCTGCTTGAGGGATAAGGATGGATCCACGAGGGTCACTGAGATAGCAAGCAAGACTATACGATTATTAGATAGGTACAGAACAAACGATATCACTAGTAGCGCATGAGTCAGCTTTATTACCCCATAGTACATTCGCAGCTTGGACCATCAGGGTAAAATAATAGACGTTTAAATCATCAATGACATGTTCAAATACTCATTCTTCCCTTGCACAATACACAAATCATCGCAATTATCAGACGCATTCCGACTTCTTAAATTGAAAAACTAGCATTTCAAACGTCATTCTAACAGACTCATAATTGCATGACGTAGTTGGAATTGCAAGTGCATAAGAGAATGTATGTGCACGTGCAAATATATATTTATGTACAAGTAAATATTGACATTAAAAATGGTACTAACACCCCGTTTTCTACGTAAAGGCGTACTAACGGGGAACTGCGTAGATGTAACTTTACGCTGATATTGTTTTTCAAAAACCTTTATTTAGGCAGAACAGGTGCCCATTGAAGCATCCTTTCGCTTTGACTTCATAATCCGTGCGAAGTTTCTCGACAAAACGACAAAGCCCAACCAGAAGTCACGAAGAAAATTGTCGAAAGCGTATTCGTATGCGTTATTATTTATAAAATGATTACAGATAGCTAGTTCCTTCGCGCATCCGTCACGATAAATCCGAATTAAAAATAAACACTCCGTCTCAGCAGAAAAAAATGCAAATTCCTTTCCGCGATTTTATTGCACGAGCCTGCATTCTACATTCCCGCGAACTTGGCGAGAGATAGCAAACGAATGATGAAAAACACGTCCTAGATGGAGAGATTGATTCACTATGCCCCACGTGGAGATGTCATTCGTATTTTTCCTTATTTAACTCTCCAATGAAGGTAAGGGAAACTTTCCTGTTCTTCTCTAGCCTTCTCTCGTTAGTAGGAATATACAAGTTTTTTTTTATAAACTGAGTTTAACCTTAGGTAATTGTATTGATCAATATATCAGTATAAAAAAAATTATTTCATTTTTGAAGGGCTTGCATTAGAAAAAAATATTACGGCTTTCCCACAGAGGTGCTGGTTGCATCAACAATAAGAGAGGTTTGCCCTCAAGAACGTATTCGAAAGTGAGATTGCCGAAAAGTCTTGAAACAATTTGACATGGCCTAAAACCCGACAAATCGTCCCCTAAATGAACTATCGGTAGGGTGATGGAAAATAATGGCGGGGTTAATGGCACAAAAAAGTAACACTGGATACGTTTTTACAGAGTCACGACTCATGGACGTCTTTGTGAAAGTGTCCATCGGAGTCCAGTAGCGGACTTGGGAAAATAAACTATGATGAAAAACTAAACTTAGAAAAAAAATCCTTTCTCAGTGGTCCTAAATGCTCTCCCGTGCCTTCTGCTGGGGTCAGGTAAACGGAAATAGGGCAGAGAAATTTCTGGCAGTCATCACCCGAAAGACTAAACAAACCGTTCAACGACCTAGAGAGGCGGTCCAAAGCGTCTCGGGACTCCGGGCGAAGAAATTTTCTCATTCCGCAAACTTGAGATTGAAATAACAAATCATTTCAACAAATTATCTGTAGATTTTCACGGGTTAATCAGTTTCGATGTCCCAGGAAAAATGAAAGAAATTTCGGGATTAGCGAGGGAATCCTGTGGTTTTCTTTGCGCGAACAACGACGGAAGATTTAAATGAAAATTCATGGCACGTTTGCTATAGTTTTAATGCCAGTCCGAAATGCAAAGCAGTTAAGAAAAAAGTCTTTACAATTTTACGGCCCCCCGAGTAATCGTTCAGTAACCGAGTTGTAGATACGTAAAAATAACATTGTTAGAAAAAAATAAATTATAATATCTTTAACGAGATATTTTAACGATACGACATGGGACATTGACAGATACAGGGAGAAGTGGACCAGTTGTTCTCCCTTCGTCGTCATTTAGTTTCCCAGGAGGTCCTGGTTCACTATCGATAGCTGACATAAGTAAATAATGAGGTAGATGTTATGTCGACATGGAGAAAAATACCGACTAAAATGCAATTCATATTTGATTGATCGGTACCGATTAAAACGACCATAACGCATAACTACTAAATCTGATATCGACTCTTTCATCAATTCAACTCAGCGAAGTTATCATATTTTTTATCAATTATATAACAATTAACAAACATCGACTATGCGGTAAATAGTGAATGTCGACCGTAATCATCGACCCTCGATAATGAGGGCTCCTTAAACCTATCCATGTCGAAGTGTGGTCGATATATTGTCATATCCCCTAGATCTACGGGGAGGCGAAAATTAGAAGGCAGCGAGAAAGCACCAGGGGGCCGGGGAGGAGAGCAGCGGTCGAGTCGAGGCGGGGGTCTTCCACCGTACCATTCTCGGGAGCCGCACCGCGTACTCGTAACCCCGTCCGCCAGGAAAGCACGCGGCCTGCGAGAGCGTCCGAGTGAATGTGAGTGCGATCTCGCGGGGATTGGGGCGATCAAACAAAGGCGACAAATTCCGGGACAAACATGTTTTCATTTATTTTTGACAGAGCGGGTGTTTCCTAATGGTTCATGAGCGCGCCGATCCGCCACTCCGCTCCCGGCCTACTTTGGGCGCTTTCGAAGCCTGCACGGCGGGCCATCTCCTCCATCGCCGAACCGGGGGCGATCGGATATTCGGAATTTCGCGATTCCGTTGGAATTTACGACGTGGCTTTTAGCTCGCTAAATTACCTCTGACACACTAAATATATTCCGCTACATGTGTTTCTGTTATTATTTTTATTATTAAGTGCTGTCTACCGGTCAAGGTAGGTTTTTGATGGATTCACTACCACGACAAGGCTACATTTATGAGCTCTGCCTTATACGACGCTAAATAAATACTACAAAACCTAAATGAAATTCTTCGGCTTCACAAACTTCTTCCATTCCGTCCAACATAGCCATTTTTTCTGCCTGCATCTCGTCAATCCAACAATATATTCTCTATCACAGTTTTCTTTGAATTTCTCCCATCAACCTTTTCTCCTCTCATACCTAAAATTTATTCGTTTGTTTTCCAATCCTTCCATTCCACTTCATTCACTTTCATTCCACTTCTTCCATTCTCCTTCTCAGCCACGTCTACGAGAAATCGTGAAAGGATTTCTATCTACGCTTATCCTCTTGCCTCAACGACCAAGTTTCCGAACAGTACAATTCTCCCCGAGATTGTAGTCTTCACTAGTCACTTCTTTACATTTTTTCTAAGGGTCCCAGTCATCAAACTCTACTCCTTGTAAAAGTTTCTTTCCCTAACGCAATACCTTTTTATATGACCTTAATACTTTGTCCACTTTCAACGCGTATACGTGTCTTTAAAATGCATTGCCATCGTAGGAATGAGATTCACTCTCCAAGAGCATTCCACTGCATTTTTATGTACACATATTCCCGTTAACAACTACGAGGGAACATAGGTGTGCCAAGAAGACGATAGGTAACTAGGCTTCTCCAACTATACGGAATAAGGAAATTGCTATATAAAGAGTTCGTAAAAGGAATATACAGATGACATCAATCCAGTTCACTACATCAATTGGGACTATTGATAGGGTGTTTAGGCTTGCATGTTAGTGATTTCGATTTGAGCGAAGAAGAAATAAGTATTTAAATACATCGGTGATAAATTTCTCTCTCTTATCTTTAACCTTCAGATATAAATTGGGGTCTTAATTCTCGGATTAAAAAGTATTCGCAAGTCCCCTGCATCATTCTTTTAGTCTATCTCGCTTACTGTATGTTTGAATGAGATCCAACCTAGTGTATTTAATAATTCCAAATGTAAAACCTACTTTCTTAGCACTTAAGCTAAGGATTTCATATTTATTAACAAAGCAGACAAAAACGGAACAAAGGCTTTTAGAGTGACTGACAGACAATACATATAATATACATTAAGAAAAAGAAAGAGTAAAAGCAATAAACATTAATGAAAAGTTAACAAAATAAATGTCAAGAACAGCTATAAGATAGCAGGAGAGCACATAAGCAACCAGAGAGAGCTAAGTAAAACTTAATTACTTAATATACCTGTTGCGTATTTTAAACGTTGCCGCATCTATGTTAAATCATCTAGAGCCCAAAAGCATATGGAAATAAGTAACATTTTGCGATCGTCACGTACGTGAACATTACATTTTTTCAAAATATTACAAAATTATTTGCAGAATGCTGAAGCCTGGGACACTTCCGACATGTTTTTAAAGTTTTACAGAGCGACAGAGCAATTTATTGAAGATTTATACAAATTTTTAATCCTGAAACAAAAGTTCATGAAAGCAGGAGTTCTATTCCACACGGAAACATGGGGGAGACTCGAACAGGCAGTGGTTTAAACATACTACATACTTGCACTCAGTGCCGCTATAATCTCTACAAGATAACCCCTGCGACAATGTATGAGTCAATCGATAAATGTGACCCGTTGATTAATATGCATCGCGGACTGCTAGCCCTTTTATCAGATTTAACCACCTCCTCTTAACTATAAAGACGCTCACGCCTTAGAGAAACAAATACTTTCCTATGATTCAATAAACGTCGCGACACGAGTCTAAGTATCATACACTTCTCACCAAATCAAATAGCTACGTTAATTATGGGCGAAATGTTTCGTCGGACACCACATGCTCTTCATTAACGCAAATGAAACCTAATAACGTAAACAGAGTTGCGTGTGCCCAGTCATGGAGCCATTAACAATACAGTGGAGAGCGTGGCAATAAAAAAGGCAAAAACAATTGAAGAAATCGTTTTTAGATATCAAGTTTCCTTGGTCATTAAAGCAATGCAATAAGAGTTAGCCTTTAACTGAAAAAATATAAGCCTCTGGGGATGCTTCAGCCACATTTTCCTCTACCCCATTCCATAGTGGTGTGCCCATGTGCGAGATAGTCAACCGCAAAACCATCCTTTCGACAAAACGGATGAAACGTAAACCGATAGAGATGGTAATTTATTTTTTACAGCATTTCCAATGATTCGGAAAAAAACTATTCTCGTATCGATTACTACTTGCGGAGAACACTGCAGCTATTTAATCATTAACTCTTCCAAGGTCATTCCTTGGACCTATACTCCATTAATTTACTGATAGACAGATAGCTATTTCGTAATGGTATAGGATGCGCTGTCGCCGCATATGCTATCCATTACAATAAATAATATTGGAACTGGCTTCATGCCATCAAAACGTTAGAATTAAGACGCCTAAATCTCACACACGTAATCTGAAGCATTTTATTAAGAATTCTCAGCATCAAAAACACTTTCTCAAAGCCAGATGTCACATTGGAAACATTTTAAAAGGCTATTTAACATAATATAAAACGTCTAAACTACCCATTCTGCGACATTAAAAACGAGATTACGATGATAACAGATTCATTGCCGTTAGAATGCTCTAAGTGATTGAACAACGTGGAGCTTCGCAAACAAGCCCAAAGAAATATTTAACATCATAAGGATAAATAAGGGGCACTAAGAAGAGAAGAAAGTAAAATAGAGAAAGCAGATTTTGTTCAAACATCATACTGTCTATTTTTAATAAAATAACTTGTTTCATAATTAAAAAGATTTCTATGGAAATTATCACAAAAACAAACGAGTAATCAAGTAAAAGGAAAAATATCTCTTTCTACTAGAGAGTTAGTTCTATCGGTGCTATCATGATAGACGAGGCGATTGAAACGCCTAATATTTTAAATTTGCATCAGAGGCCCACTGGTGGACGCAAAAGGGAGAATACACTCCGATACAATGATTATCACAGTTTGATTCTGGTTGCGCCTTCAAAACACTTGTCCAAGGCTTAAGATCAATTCGATACAACGTCGACCATTTACATAATCATGTCCTCGAATCGCTGCCTCGATACATAATTTACCACGTAAGGCTGTAGAATCTAAATATTGTAGACATTTAAGTACCCGTTCTTCCCTCGCACGATACGGAAACATAACGAAATCGAACCCGTCCCCAAATATATTAACGTAAAGCCTAATATTCAATAAAACAGTCACACAAATCAATTGTTCCATGATGTATATAGTATAATAGCATTAGACTTGCTAACATATTTTTTATGCATTTAAGAATAAGCATGTCCGCTTGTATGGATAGAGCCCTAAAATCCCCCGCCAAACGCCCTTTCAGCGACATACGGGGTATTGTGTAGACATAGATTTTAACATCACTCTTGCCCAGATATATCGAGAAGCAGTTTCAGGGAAGGCGACCGACAGCTGAGGTCATCTGCGCCATTAGGGATGGATTGGAAAGGAGGAAGGGCGGAGAGAAACCCGGAGCCAGCATTAGCCTACTTTTAACGAGAGGCGCCAAGGGGTCCAACTTAACATCCCATCCGACGGAATGCGTGCTCCAAGTGCCATCCACAAAGCATTTAGGGTAGGGATCGGGATACAACTGAAAAATATTTGCCGCCTCTGGGATTCGAACCCGGGCCCCGAACCCGGGCCCTCTGCGTTGGAAGCCAGGGCGTTAACCGCCGCATCATCCCGATCCCTTCCTATGTGTCGACCATCGCGAGATACGGCTGTCTCTAAGCAAGAGGACAATTTCTTTGAAGTGGGGGAGTAATGTACCTCCATAATATTATTGAGTAGATTCTATTACGTGTCCAGTTTATTCAGATTTCTGTAGCGAAGAAGAGATGCTGACCAGCAGCTCCTCGGAGTAATCCCGGGCAGGTTTATAGTTGACTTCTAAATCACAGTACCGCAGAAGTTAAGTAAATACTACCACGCCACACTTTTACCAGTTGGATGTTGCTGTACGGTCCAAAATGGTCTCATACAATAAAGATCTGCCGCCGGCACTTTCGGGAACATTTGTCAGATGCCTAGCCTAATAAGATTACTGAGATTCGTAGTTTCTTTACCACAGAGGTACCATTCACTATGTCATGACTGCTGCTGATCTGACAAGCACGCTCGACTCACCATCCACAAGTATTTGGGCTCACTCGTTAGCTTTAAGGATAGCTACGCAACCGTTACCGTGGGAGATGACAAATGGCAGGGGAAAACGAGTTTGACGGACGGATGGGTAGTGCTGAGGCCCCGATCTGCTGAATATCGTGATAGGAGTTCCGACAGCCTCTCCGGAATACCGTTCGTGAGCGAGCTGGAAGAGGGTGGGTCGAGGGATAGGAGTGAGGGAGAGTTGGGATGACGCGGGTGACGTTTCCTCATTTGGGGGCTGGAGGGAGGAGGTGGTTGGTAGAGGGCGGTGGAGATCCCCTCCACCCCCCCTAGCGGGAAAACATGGCGACACGGGGCGATGGGAGTCACGCTGTCACGGGGGCAGAGCGAAGCGGAAGTAGGGCCGCCCGCCGCTGAAGATTCGAGACATGCCCAGAGTTTCGGAGGACGTCGTATGTCGCATTGGTGCGGAGACCCCACGTCCTCTCACCATGGCCCCGCATTTGTGGACCGGGAACGACATGGACACCCAGGAACGAAGCCCCAACGACTGATCCTCACGATTGAGACAACGGACGGCTTTGAGAGGTTTACGATGGAGGGCGAAGTGCGACGAATATTCCCCTTTACGGCCATAAACCTTCCGAATCCTACGTTTGGTTCTTGTAGCACAAGTGCTACCGGACCGGGAGGTACGGGTTCTCTATTACAGTTCAATCCCAAACGTTTATCCGAAGCCCCACTGGTAATTCCGGTAAAACCTAGTGGAATTCCCATCTTTGAGTTATCGCGAGGATTTATCTTGTATTCAAGTCAGCTATTTTAAATATGCTAAGCGTACCCCAAGGGCTGTACCTCAAGGCCTTTACCCTTGAGGAAGTTTTTCCCAACCTTGGCCAACCCAGTGGTTGAGCGTACTGTTTGACATACCTACGATCAAAAGTGTTTCATAGTCAAAGGGAGCCCAGGCTTCAAACTGGATTGCCATAATTTTAATGGAAACTTAACGTGAAATTAAGTATACTTTCCATGATATTAATTTTACGAGGGGTTTTAACGAATGATCGAGATGGGTCAGGCATAAGTGATTGTGAAAAAAAGAAAGATGTAGCAAATCCGAACTGACAAATATGGCGCCAGGTTTCACGTCTTCCCATTACTCTTCGGACTTGGTTCGCCGCAAAAGGTATATTTGTTTGCAAGAATGACCAAAGTTATTCTAAATAACACAAATGCAAAGAATATTTTCACTACTTGAAACCAAATTAGTCCAAAGACTCTTCATCGGTTAAGGAAGTCAGAATCACGCTTGAGGTGGGCCGTCCAGGGTGGGATACGAGTGAAACTCGTACAATCGCTATCTTGGGAATGCACCCACGCATATCTACATCCTTTATTTCCTGCAACGTATTCCACATTCAGTGCCGTATCTCCTTCACCCTATTCTTCAAATTTGTCGTCTTAAACTATCTTGAAGATACACCGTTTGATGTTGTCTCTGATATTCTCTCCATTTCTTTGCTTCATCATACGTTTAAATTTGAATTTCACCATGTTGGCTACATATAGAATTACGCATTGCGTAGGGTCCAATGATGTTGATTAACATTAAAGGGATTGATGATGTGTTTTGAAGAATATAAGATCGTTTTACTTCATAAATATTAACACCTGTGTAGCTAGTTTTAATTCACTAGCTTTCTATAATCAAATTTGCGACTTCGAGCGACCCCTGGGGTTATATAATGGTGGACTCAGATTGCAGTTTTCTTTAACGAAGAGTTTATAAACGAAAATAAAACTTTTATAACTCGCGATCCCTATCCAAAATGGCTTGATACGTTATCCACGGGATGGATACATGTTTACGTGAATTTACGTCACTCGTCAACAATGTCTTCTTATAGTTCAGAATTCAATTAAGCAAGACATGAGATCTGGGTGCCCTATGTAAGCATTGCAATGATAAGTACGCAAACTCAAGCGTATGAAACGAAAAAGGGCTACCGGAATTTAAGCATTCTCTACGGTCAGGGCGAATGATTTTTACACTTTGAAATTGTTGCATTATTCATCGAGGCCGTTTATGCAGGCGCATTACATAGGATGACAGCGACCAACAACTATAAAAGTTTATAGTTGCTGGTAATAGTAGTGTACTTGTATACCGAATTCGAAGTGTTTTTCACAGGTAAACTATGAAAAACCAATGAAATATCATGTAGTTCTCTGAGGGGAAATCCGAGGGCTATGAGCGAAAGCGGCCATGCTGACAATTCTAAATCTACATAATTTCTGCAAGACAAACTCAAACTCAATCCACGTCTGTATCCTGCCTCGCTCTTCAGTTTTTCCTGACTGACCCTCTCAATTCACGCGGTCGGCCAATAAAATAGTTTCCGATCCATCCAAATAATGGCATATTAGGCCATTTCCCCAAATTATGTGCCGACGTGCCAATGGAAGGCCTACGCGAACATAATGTCAATAACCCCATTTCCTAATAGGGAAGAAAAACCTGACCTTTACATTGATTATTGGCAGGTTTTTTTCATGTTATTCAAATCTTTTGAGTTCCATCAATCCTGAAAACGGAATTACTCGAGCACTTAGTGAAATTAAATGTATTTCAGTCGATCGTTGGGTTTAATAGTCGTCATCTGTGCCATCTATAAAATTGGTGGAACAGCCAATTTTTCAGTGTGGCCACATAAAAAATGAAAGTACACAAAAAATAGGCATCGTTTCTATTACGTTAATGAGGCTATTAGTGAAGGTAATGTAATGATAATTATGAAATGAAAATAAGTTAATTTATCGTTTGTTTAGCGTATTTTCCTCATTTTCGTCCCAATAACCAATGTATCGTCACCTAGAGTGGTCGAAGCAATGAGTCAGCCACTGGTAATAATTTTTTTACCATTAAAATAATTTCAATGGTAAAAAATTTCAAACTGTGTAAGCACCGAAGAATAACCAAGTCACGCAGCGCATCTAATGACTAATAAATGGAATTTAAAGCCAACTTTAATCTTGTGAGTACAGAATACTTATGAAGGTGCCCGAGAGTAACGTCCGATTCACAGACCATTTTACTCCTGCGGTTCGTAGCCATTCTTTAACAAAACCATCGTGTCGGGGTGAAACTTTGAGAATCATATTCATTCATGTGCCTATGATGTCGCAATCGCAATTGTCACAATTAAATTATCTTATTACAGAAAATTCAAGTTTCCAATATTAACACTGAGGACTCGTGAGACTACTGAAAGGCGAGTACTAGAAGGGACTGCGGAGGTTTCGACCAACAATAATCATTAAGGTCTCCAGAAAATTCGATTAAATATAGAGAAGGAAGACACCTTACTCATTGCCTCTAACCTACTACCAAATTTAAAACATTAGTATGGTGGTTTGAAGATTCTTGTGCTCTAAACCAAACTATCTGCTGTTATTTTTGGACCCATTAATTTATTATTAGAAACTACGAGTATAATAGTGGGTCGCGGTAGCCCAGGGGGTAGAGCGTTGGACTACTGACCGGAGGGTCCCGGGTTCGATTCCCGGGAATCTCTAGACACCTGCAGCTCCACCCAAGCTAGTTGATTTTTCGGGTACCAGATCTTCCTGGGAAACCATAACCGGCACAGGGAAAGGAACTGGCCCCCCTACCCTGATGTGTGAATATTCACACGCCGTAGGGCTTGGTACATGGGTGAGCTCTACCATCACCTATTAAACCAACGTTCGGGTTGATTACTGTGTTTATGGTTATACTATAACAATTAGTTAAATTTTTATCTTCACACCGAATACTCTCGGAATATTTATAATCAAAACCGTTTATACTTTAAAACATTAAAAACCAGTTTAAAATTTTCACAGGGGATTAAAAACATGTTTTATCTTCTATTTTCCCAATCTCCCACAGTTGATACAATTTATAGTATTAGACTAACAATTAAAATGCATTTAATATTATTGCACAAACAAAAGCATATGGATACAGTTTAGATATTACATTAATTAAGTAGCTTAAGTAGTAAAGCCAATGACGTGGGCAGTAAATATGCGTTCTTTCCAATTGTTTCAAAAATCTTGTTTATGCTCTTATTTATTTGGGCGTATCTAAAGGGGCCATCTAGTCTCAATAACACCCTAATAAAGACTTTTATAATTATTATTAATATTCCTGATTCTAAGAGGCTCACAGTATGAGATCTCAAGTGAACGTCATTAACGCGCAGGAAAAAGAAAAGAAAAATGGAACCGAATAATTCTATCGTGGCCTGAGAATGTTGCCACTAGCATTACGTGTTTCGTAATGCTGCATACGCACTAACACCCAAAGGCCACCTTAGCAAAATCATTAAATAGCTGCGAAAGACTACGAACTAAAATGGGACTGAATATGTTTAGGTGTAAAACAAAAAAAACGCCATAAGAGGTTTTTACATATTTTATTTTATGTCCATACATTTTATGGCCATATATTTTTTTCATAATGAGCGATTCATTAAATCTGCGACAAAAAATGAATGCAATAACATCGACACTATTAATAAAATTTAATATTGATTACAGCGACTGCGGGGACGTCCTCCTATAAGCTTTTCCAGTAGCCCGAACAGCAGCTTCTTTGTTATTGCAATTTAAACAAATGTGGAAAGGGAATGAAGATGTCATAATTTAAGCTCACTCATAAAATGCCGAGCCTCTCCGTAAGTTTTAAATGTCAATTCGATATCGTTAATTGCAGGTGCCAATTGAAACACCGATTTTTTCCAAGACTTACGATTTTCTTTTTAAAAATTTTTATATCATACTAATGCTTCAGTTCGCGAGGATTATTCAAATGCCAAACTCGGTTTGGTAATAATCTGGTACAAAAGATGTGGTAATGCACTTTTTCTGACAATGCTTCCAATTATATTGCATTGTGAACAATGACGCAAATCAACGTAAAATACATTTAAAGACCATAAATCTTAAAACAAAAGAATAAATATTAATTGACTGGGATGGGAGTCAAGACCTTAATGTTAATCCTCTAATTCTTACGAGAATTCTTTTCACATCTACTGGTTGCTTAACTCACATAAAACTTACGACTATTCTTTCGATCAAAAGGTAGGATGCAGGCTGCCAAGAAATGCAATCCTTCTTCAACATATATAAAAAAGTTTTACGGAAATATTATAACAATGTCCCCCCAAACCAAAGATCCCTATGCCTAGAAATAAGGGATATTCCCCAGTTTAGACTATTTGTTCTGCTCTACGTAAACGTAGACCCAACGCTACCTCCCGCACAGTTAACGTTTTCTCTTCAGAGAAAGACTACATCCGAGGAGCTTCCGATGAGGGGTAATATACATCTACGGAATCAGAGTTTCCTCGTTGAAATAAAAATCGCGAAGCTTTCTGTTCGGATGTCGTACTCTGAATGTTCGACTTACCCTATCGATTCCGTAATGCCCTTGTGTCTTTAAGGACTACATTTATATGCCATCCTTAACACACGAGGTAACAATGTCGACGACAACGTTGCCAAAACAACCGATCTGTAAGATCAAATCCGTCGATATTCGCCATTACGACGGTTGATACAAAAAATCGAATTTTGCGCCCATCCACAGTGGCCAACCCATGCCCGATTTTGATAGACGGGGGTAGAGCTCGCCCCATAGGAGTGGAAATTCACATATACTGCTAAGGCAGGGCAAATCCTTCAACTAGATTCATCATTCGTCTTCCCACCACACTCAAATTATTAGAAAATCGTACATGTTTTTGTTTTAAATAAGGACAATCCAAAGCCATCAACCTGGATTTGAACCGAGGTCTCTTTAGCAAGTTACCGAAGACTTAGTTTTCCACACCTCGGATGGACCACGAATATCACCACCCTAATTGCATCGAATTCCACACCGGCTCGCCATCGGGTTCCAATATCCCAGATCGGCATCACATATCGAACAGAATCGATGCACTGACGTCGGCACATCGGAATCAAGTGCGCAACGAGACCAATTCCACCACACGGACGCCTAGTGGGTTTTCCTCCGGGCTTCCCTCCACCGCCGACACTATCTTCGCCTCCGCTCTTCCGAGAACCAATTCTCACTCCGAAAGGACGTCGTGAAAGGCGCATGCGCCTTTCGAATGCCAATCGGATGGACTTGCCCGACGTGCCAACCGTCACGTGCGCCCTCACGACTAGTAAGAGGGACTTAATACACCATGCGGGCTACTCCGCCCCGTTGACGACCGGCATCCGCGCAATCGAAGGCTCGCGGAATCGGTGCTCAATGGACACTTTCTCTTCCTGCTCTGACTCCGGTGGTCGCGAATAAAAAACATTTGATCGTGGTCTATTTCCTCGATGGAAAGGAGATGTCCTTTAAAATAAAAAAATAGCTAGGGTTCAGGAGTAAACTGGACGGATTGAAGAGTACGGCATGCCCACATACTGACATTGGGGCCAATCAATACACCTGGCTGTCACTTGACGCGTTCAGGTGAGATTTACGAATATTAATTTTTCCGGGTAAAAATGATGTATCCATTTCCAATGATATCTTTTTATCACAACCCTGTTTCAACAAAACATTGCCATCTTCAAGGGCGATGGCAATGACCCGCTGATGAGAGTGTGTAGTTGGAACTGTGCGTGTACTAAAAATATTAGTACCAGATATTGATAGAAAGTCATTCTTACCCAATCTAACCACATACTGGTCCCAAAACCCACGTTAGCGCGAATGTTCGCTCGCACGGGTACTAGAGCATAAATCCACTCATTCATTCATTTACTATAGCCTTTCAATCCGAACCTTAGTTGCTTGAATCCCTCGAATCTTCCGTCATTCAGCTGACGTAGTAATCGACCTGAAGTTTGGTTAAGTAAAAGTGGAGCTCACCCTGAGTCACATTCAAAGTAGCTGGTGTAGTGTCCTTTGCTACGCCACCAGCGGTTTGTCAGTAAGATGTTACCCCAAAAAATCGCATGACCTGGGGTAAAGCTGAGGTCCAGAATTACACGGCTTTCATCCTGAACCTACCTGGGCAGTGGCCACCCTCTCTAATCGCAAACTTTACCCTCTCTTAGTCTTCCAAATGCAAAAATGCTAAGGTATTTTCGCCTACCTCTCAAACACCCTGATAACTGTTTCGCACGTCCCTCTTCATCTGTTTATCGTAATATCACTTACCCTTCTTCGCTGGGCCTTCCCCATAATCATCCCTTCCCTTATATTCCCAGAAAATCTTAATTGCGTTAGGCTCTAACGAATACGTTTGGTTTTCTTTCCCGTATTGCTAGTCCAAATGACCTTTCCGTCTTCTACTCTACTGCCTACTTCCTCGTTTATATTTTATTTTGGCGTTCACCAGTTCCCTCCACCGTCAGGTTCCTTAGATTCCTTTTCTTCTCACATATGCTTATCCAATGTCTATGTTCTTCACTGTAAGACGTTATTATTGATATGAGTTACGAATAAGATAGTAGTATGTAAACACAGAATAATCTCGGCATGATTTACTAAAATGGCGAAATTACTGCCACACTCATAAAATGACTCAGGATAATTAATCATTAATGTATTACCACCATTTCTATCTGATAGTAACATTATTATTAGGTAATCTACCGGTTAAGGTAGGTTTTTGGATGGACACAACTATCAAATAAACATTTTGTGACTCCCCACCTAGCAAACTAATCTATATCAGGTCCCTCTTCATCTCGGTGTACTTCTTTCCTCCCTTCATCCCGTCCAACATCCCTATCCTGTTCCTACCCTTACCTCGCTTGCCCAACATTCTCCCCGCTATTACCCTCTTCAACATTCCACTACCGCTCAATACGCCTTTCATCCATTTTTCCTGCCTCCATAGGATTTCTCTCAACAAACCCCTCTCCTCACCGACCATTTCCAGTACTTCCTCATTTGTTTTCCTTTCGGTCCATTTCACCTTCTCCATTCTTCTCCACACCCACATTTCAAAAGCCTCCAATCTACGTCTATCCTCCTGCTTCAGCGACCACGTTTCCGCGCCTACGCTCCATATCAGAGTTTTTACGAGTCTTGTCTTAACATCCCTACTCAACGTCCCTGTCATCAACTCCCTCCTCCTTGAGAAAGCCTCCTTGCCTAGCGCAATTCTTCTCCTTACGTCCCTACCACTTTGACCGTATTGGTCCAAAACACTTCCGAGATATGTAAACTGCTCTACCTGCTCTATTCTTTCCCCGCCTATTTTAATATTTAGCTTAGCCTTTTTCTTTCTGGAAAATCGCATAACCTTTGTTTTATTAATATTGATTCTCATCCCATATTTATCGCACTGAACCTCCAATTCACTCAACAATGCTTGCAACCCCTTGGCTGACTGAGCAACTAATGCTTGGTCATCAGCAAACCTAACCGATTTTACGAGTTCCCCTCCGACTTTCATTCCTACCTCCAGTTCTTCCCATGCCTCTTTAATCATTTCCTCTACATATACGTTGAACAGTACCGGTGACAATGGGCAACCCTGCCTTACACCTCTTCCTAACACTGCCCATCCAGACTCTCCGTTCCCCACTCGCACCTGAGCAGTCTGAGACATGTACAGGTTGCGGATCAGTCTCCTGTCCCTCCAATCCATTCCTATTTTCTGCAATACACGCATTAATTTTTCCCAATTCACTCTATCAAACGCTTTTTCGAAATCTACAAAACAGGCAAAAACGTCCTGATTGTATTCTATATTCCTCTCGACTAGTGATCTCATTACTGCAATGGCATCACGCGTACCTCTTCCTTTCCTGAACCCAAACAGATCATCCCCTAAGTAATCATTTGCCTTACTCTCTATCCTTTTGTTGATGATCCTGAGAATAACTTTAGCTGCGTGGGATATCAAACTTATTGTTCTGTAATCCTCACATGACGAAGCCTTTGCCTTTTTTGGAATAGGAACTAACACCGATCTCACAAAATCTTCCGGCCAGATTCCTTCCTCATAGATACTACGAATCAGTCCATATATGGCCTTCTTCCCACCTTTCCCTAACCATTTCAACATTTCTACAGGAATATTGTCCACCCCCACAGCCTTATTTGCTTTCATCTCCTTTAATGCCCTTTCTATTTCATCGTCGAGTATGCCTGGACCTAAGCTCTCTTCTTCTACGTCATGTTCCTTTTCTATGTCTAACCTTGTCGGCCTAAGTTATTTACCATACAGTGTTTCTATATATTCCTTCCATCTCTCTTGGATTTTTCCTGGTTCAACTATTATCTTACCCCATTTATCTTTAACTGTTAGCACAGCTCTTGCCTTCTTACTTCCCGATAATAACTTAACCTTGCTGTATAGAGCACCAATTTCACCCTTCTTCTGTAAACTTTCCATATCCTCGCATTGCGTTTTCCACCATTCTTCTTTTGCTTTATTTGTGGCCCTTCTCAATTTATTGTTTAACTCTTTGTACTTCATTTTGCCTAACTCTGTGTTTACATTTTTCCATCTTCTTCTCTCATCCATCTTTGCAATCATCTCATCCGTTACCCATGGTTTCCTTATCCTTTTCCCGTTAACGGTTCCTATAGTGTCTTTAGCGGCTTCCAATATCCCTTTCTTGATACATTCCCATTTTTCTTCGATAGTACTCAGTTCTTTACCGTCATCCATCATTTTCTCTACAGCCTCCTGATACTCCTTCCTCGTTAATTCATTTACTGCTTCTAAATTCCATTTTTTAGCCCGCCGCCCTTGCCTTATCTTCTTGAAACGAACATTACATTTCATAACAACTAAATTGTGGTCAGAGTCCGCATCCGCTCCTGGGAAACTGTGCGAATTTATCACACTGTTCCTAAACCTGTGCCTAACCATAATATAATCTAACTGATACCTTTTTGAGTCACCTGGCATTTTCCATGTATACCTACGCCTTTTGTGGTGTCTAAACCATGTGTTAGTGATGACTAACCCCTATCTCCTGCAGAATTCAATTGCTTTCTCCCCGCGTTCATTCCTCGTGCCTAACCCATAGTCCCCCACCTCACCACCATCTCTTCCTTCGCCTACCGTCGCATTCCAATCCCCCATCACCATCAAATGTTTCCCTGCAGGAACACTCGCGATGATATCCTCTAACTCATCATACATCCTATCGACTTCTTCCTCCTTGTGGTTGCTCGGTGGCATGTATACCTGAATGATGACCAAGTTCGTCGGCTCTGCTTTAATCTCTACGAGTAAAATTCTATCTGTCTCTTGCTCTATGCTGACCGGTAAAATGCATCGCATTATAATTTACCCTTTTTTCCGAATTGCCACATGTATTTTCGTTTCAACACTGCACTAATGATGTTTTCTGAAATAATGGTAAAATAAGTTCGCCACCAGGCAGGGTAGTTATTTAAAATAACAAAAAAAAGCAACGAAGGGGAAACTTCTAAGAATTTCGTCAGGAACATTTCAGCACAAGTTGACCATAAACTCGATTCCATTTAGGTTTTTCAGTTAAATTACGATTTCCACTCACGATCACGTGGTGATGCGAAATTACGCGCTATAAAGTCCCTAAAATCAACATCAATCGATTACAACCATCGAACTCTCGACGCCTCCACTTCCGAAGCGTAATTATAAAGGGCGTGTGAGCCCGACACCTGCCTTAACACGATTCCGATTTGCATTATTCTTTCCTCTTCCAAAGAGATGCAAATGAGGGGGAAAGTTAGCGTATTACGACAAAATGTAATGAGAGGCAGAAACAAATAAAGGAGGAAGTTGTGCGGGGTGAGACACGAGGAGGGCAAGGAACGTTCATAAAATTATCCTCACCAATTCGCTACCGTTTTCGATTTTCGGAGTAATAAACCTTTAAATTACCAACTTTTACAATTCAATAGTCGCTTGTCGACATAAAGCTAAAATTACGCTCTTAGTTCGAAAAGTAACGTCCTCGCCGGCCTACTCGAAGGTCAATACTTAAAATTTCTTATTGGGCATAGATGTTTCGTTGCCACGAGACGGATCATTTTAAGGGCTTCTGACTCGTAATTACCTCAGATATAAGAGCATCTTTCAAATCCAATTACAACAAATTCAACTTAGAGACCGTCTGTTAAGTACAAAAATTCCTATTCAAATCTGATGGCAACATGACTTCTATGACTATCTTAAGAGTGAAATTATAGTTCAATCCAAACAGCTTCACAATTCAAGAAATTGCGGGAGATGCCGCAACAGTAACTTTTAACGGAGCCATCCGCTAACCTCCCGGTCAAGGCGAATGATTTTTACACTCTGAAATTATTGCATTGAGCTTCAAACTGTCTACCTTACAACTTGTAGCCCACTAATGCTTGACAATGGCAACAGATCGATGACAACTGTATCCTCATATTTTGATCTATAAAGCTGCGCCAAGGAATATCTTGCAGGCCCACAACCTTGCATATTGAATATTTAATATTTAATGGTATAAGCAGTGTCGGTAAATAGTTCACTAAGAGTGAATTCCTGATTATTGGAGGACAAAAGGTTCAAATGCTACATTCCGATCACAGCACTAGATGTTCGTTATCGCCCATGTTCCTAGATAATCAGTTTTGAATGCGAATGATTTTTTTCGAGGGGAGTAAAGGGTGAGTTGACGAGTTCCCGGCTGAATAATCAAAAATATCAGGTGTTCAAATCATCGCAGTCTTGGATTTGTTCGTAGTACGCCGACATCTTTGAATAGATGCGCCAGCCAATGGCACGTCGATGAAATCTTTACATAAAACAATGGATGACGTATGAACACACTGCACACGAAACCTACAATATTTAAAGACCCTTATTTACAACCATTCCGTACCTTAATACGCATGAGAAATTCCACACTACTTCACGCAATAATTTCACACCATTTCAATGATACGCATTAGCTAAAACTTGTTATACACCATGAAATACAGCTTACTCGCAAATCATCTGACTTGTGACGCATGATCTAGAAAATGGCGAAACCGAACGATACAATAACTTAACATTTTACTTTGTCAGTCGAATCTTATCAGCACTCTCCACAGAAAACCAACCCACAATTTAACCCCTAGGGCACAACAACGTTCTGTAGATTTATTAAAAATATCCCCGCCTTCATATTCTTCGTTTGAGCCATAGTTTACCTTTCATCGATTAGGAAAATCGAGTCGGTGTCAACTAAACTTAACATAAAATTTGGCAATATCACATTTATCCATGATTTTTTCATTCGCCAGGCTAAACAGGATTCATAATGACTTATAATTTGACGCGAATGACACCTATGAGCAATCTGCATTTACGGAGTGACCTGGGAGTTGGGGGTGTACGACAGCAAAATTTCAATTTTAACCCGCCGCGTGTTACCCCCACCGTTGCCGTTGGTGAACCGAACTTGTTTCAACTTTCAACGGCTGCCGCTGACTCAATACTAGAGTGAAATTGATGAAACTTGTGCCAGATATACGCATTAACCTAAAAATGAAACAAAATTGAACATTCGCAGAATAAATTATGGAAATAAAAATTTTATGATCACTCTAAAATGAACAACCCTCGTATCAGTCACTTCAGACAGGGCGGAGATGCTGAACAACGTCAACCTATCCTTGCTATAAATCGCCAGGAGGAAAGGGGTTCACCATCCGCAACTAAATGACGTCTCACAGTTTACCGTTCCCTACCTCGAGCAATGACCAAAATAAAACTCTTCCGCACCAATTTACTTATGTTTTCAGCGTCCACACCGTCTCAAAAGTATTTCAAATCTAACTTCGAAACTCAGGCCCATAGAGATACTCGATGGTTTTAGTAAGCAGTATCACGTCATTTTAACACAAATTAAAATTTTCCTCATTGTTCTTTTTTTCAATTTTGCAAACCAAATGATTAAACGAGATTCAGAAACTGAAATCGCTGCCCACCTTTAGTGCATGAGGCTTCAGTTCATATTTTTCGTGAAAGCTTCCACGGAATGATGTTGATAAATATCTTTCTACTCGGTATTTCATCCACGTAAAATGCTATCAACACTTAAGTTTCTCCAGCGCTCCAGTCGCCTTTTTCGGGTTAAGGCCAATTCGTTCGAATACTCCGGCATATACCCGCATAGGCTTGGATCCAGTGTGGCATTATTGGCCCGTTCACATCCCCTTCACAATCCTTAACCATTATTAACGACTTTTCTTTTTAGGAGGCTAAAGAAATGCTTCCAATTTTCGGACGAGCGACAACCGCGTCTCCCCAATTGAAATTCTCAGGTTTCTTAATAATTTCAATAGTCTCCCTCATCAGCCTGGGGAAACTGTTGTGCATTACATCATTATACGAGGATGAAAACCCGAAGATAAATATATTCATTCTGTTTTCATAATCCAACGCATTATTTACCAACCTAACTCATTAACTAGTATTAAAAACTTTTGCCCCACGGTTTGACTTTCAGGAAACGACAGCATATTTGCACAGAAACATTTAAAGTATGATATGCGAACGTATATGAATATTGGTACATTAAATTATGGACACCTGAAAGCTCTCGTGGGAAATTGGATTATGTCCACAGGTCTGCTATACTCTAATTAAAACCCATCTACCAATGATAATGTGGAAAGTCTTCTTGCTTGACAACGTTCATCGCCCGAAGAATTAGCGATCCATCAGATGGAATTCAGTTGTCTTGGCGTTGTTGTACAGGGCCTAATCCAAGAAATTGATCTTCCAGTTTTTCATCCTCTCCCTCTCATCCTATGTGATCAAATAAAACGTTTTAGAAACATTTATTCGCGATTTAACTTCCATTAGCAAAATTGCATCCAGTTTTCTAAGAAAAGTTAACGACTTCGCTCGAATTCGACAAAATGTTGAGAAGGCGACTCCTTTATAATTACCGCAATAAAATTCCACTGGTTGGCCTCCAAAAATGCGGGCCCGCTCTGCGTCATCAGCCTCGACTCACACCAAATCCACACAGCCGTGACTTAATTGATTTATTAAGGCACTGGACAAACGAGCTCGGACGTATTCTTCCATCTTTTCCTTATAACCTACCGACGTCATTTTGCAAATTTCTCCGGGCTGAGAGTGATACACCTCTACCTGCCAGAAGTATTAATGTTATACCGAATTTAATTTAATTTTTAACCAAATGCAATGCTCTTTCGAATAACACACATTTAGGTGTAATATCTCTTGCTACACGACAGCGATTTTCGAAAGTATGCCTGAAGTAACTTCCTTGAATCTGCCAATTAAATCACTACCACGGCGGCACTTAAGGAACAATCTTGGGGAGGGCTGGAAATATTTTGTTACCCGTTTATGCACGTTAGTATGCGCGTACTAGCACTGATACTCCTTCGTTAGCTATTAAAATTATACACATTTGGGTGAAGCTTGAATGAATTAGAGAATTGTTTTCCATGCATGCACATACGTACAAGGGTGGTCTGGAAAGTTTCCGACCTAACAAAGACATTTTTTCTGAAATTTTCTGAGTCGGAAACTTTTCAGATCACCCACGTGTTCTGTTCACACACACACATACATTTATATACATACAATACATACGCAAATACACACAAGACCATTTTCGCACCCAATTTGAAAGAGATTTTTTGGTTAGCGCAACAATTCCATTATTTTTTTATTTACAAGTGAAATTATTTGTTTACAAAGAATGTGATGAAATTTTCACGATGGACCGGTTTCACGTTTAATTCAGTTAGTATCGTCTAAGGTATTTTTTATGCATGGATGTATTTTTCAAAACAAGTAAACAAAGAATTCTGTTTCCTCTCATTTTTTACAGACCCTTTTTTGGTAATAATATACTTATTTAGTAAAATCCATGAAAACGGCTACGGCGTACAGCTTCAAGCCATGTTGAAAACTCGTTAGCTATCTTTCAATACCATTCAAGCGGAATAGTTGAAAGCTGCACGTGAAAGCTATTAAAACAGTCTTTGGAAATTGAGTCTTACATTACCACTTTATCGGATTACACGTGGGTAAGACTCATGTATTTACTAGATGATAAAATAAAAAGACTGACGGACTCACGGACCGTGTTCACAGATGCTTTTGTTATGAAAACGATGGAAAACGAAAATGCTCCGAAAATATTTCGCTACAAAATCCAACATAACGTGATACCTGTCGCAACAAACGTGCTATTGGATGAAGCTGTGTCCCTCTTCGCACGTGTTACTACGAAGGAAAATCACGTTATGAGCGGCAATAGCAGTTAAAGGACTGTGAACTCGTCTGAGGTCCTTGCCTGGATTTCCGGTTCAGGCAAACTGGACAACAAGTGACGACTGATCTTGCGCACTTACACAACAACCATTCCACTTTTACGACATTCCGGCAAAACCTGAATCTTAAAAATTTTCTTTTACTGAAAACAATGAACAATCCCGCCAACTTTGAATAACTATTTTCTATCCTTAGCTATGGCAAGAAAATTCATAAATTATAGCCGTTTCCTGAAAGCCAAATGATTGAATGAAACGCGCGACATGAACGTAAACACCAACAAACTGTTCCCCGTCGAGACGAGTAAAATACGAGCGAGAGGAATGGTTCACTTGTGACGACGATAAGATTTCCGCCCATTATGGTAGTCACAACATGTCAACAGTCAACTTCAGAGATGTTCACACAGCATTTTTTTCCTCCCAGAACTACATCTTTTGAAAGGGAAGACTATCAGATCCAAGGCCTCATCGGAGGTCGGGCGTCAAGACATTGGGACCGTTTGGATATAGTTCTTGGATAAAGATCGCTCAAACCTCATTTTACACTGCTATCAATACACGGAAATTATTAAATAATTAAAAATTGCTCTCACGTTTCCTTTAAAAATACTGAGGGCACGCAGCGAAGGAGGCCGAGTGATTGGCGCTTCCTTCAAGCCTATTAACCTCGGGTCGCAATAAACAGAAAAGAGAGTACAGACACGAATCCACGCAACAAGTATACGTACGACCGATCTAAGAGAGTAATTGCGGGTGCTAGCAGATAATTTCACTCGGTTCACGAAGAAATTGCAACGACATCAAACGATAATAATGGTCTCCTGAAAGAGTTCCAGGAATGCGAAATTGTAATAACTCAAGACTTGTACGCTGGAGGTAAAAATTTCCCTATTTTTTTCTTTCTTCACCGCTATTTATTCGTAGCGAGTAGTATCTACGTGACTGAGATTAATCCGTACCATTCATTGGCTAATTTAACGCTCCCAAGGCCTCGTGCGACGAGTGTTTTAGTTCGAGAAACTGCCGCTGCCTTTTGATTCGCGAAACTTTGATTTAATTCGCCAAGCAAAACAAAAACGCTGGCTTGTTGCGGCTTGAGAGCAATGCGGGAGATAGCATCTTTCATGTCGGATTTCAGAGCTCTAATTTGCGCTCCTGCCATCTGTTGGACGCTCCCCGTATGACGTAGGCAATGGAGCCAAAAGCTGAAAGGAGCAAGGAGACTTAACGCAGCCGCACAATGACTGCCAAGTGATTGACAACTATTAACACTTTTAAGATAGCTGCATGCACTGCCCGTGAGATGGTAATTAGCGCGTGACGACTGGTTTTCAAGACAACTTGATTTTCAGAAAGGTTGCTAAAATTACCATCTCTCCTTAACTGATGCCACGCGATCGGTTCATACTCACACATCAAAAGTGGACAGCTGTTAAATCTAGTGAGAAATTAAACTCTCTCCACCACTCCCTTAATTTTCCACCCAAATTAAGTCAACCCATACATTTTTCAGCGTCGGCACGTTTGTAAACGGTAGTCCTTGCCGTCGCTAACAGAATATCACATAATAAAATAAGTGTGGAAGTACAGTAGCCACCTCCACTGACCACCAAAACCAAGGACTCCTGCTTCATTCATCTTCGACAACCAGAGTATTTAATAAATACTATTCCGGCATCTCCTTGCTATCGGGTGGAGATCACCTCAGTTTAACAAACCAACGGAGAGAATGAACAACTGAAAAAGGCCTCAACCATATTGACATTACTACTACATAAGAAAATATGAGGCACGTGTTTTCCGCTTTGACAAACCTAAGCCCGGTTTTATAATGTCTCGCTAAATCCAATCGTTAGTCAATATGCACGATAACTTAATGTGTAGGTTACCGACAAATCCGATTTTATTGACAAATAAGATTGCTCGTTACAGATTGTGCACACCGTAACCGTAGTAAAATCGTCTGTTAGTTATTGAGCTGTTTAACGGTGGGTCTTTGAACTTAATAAGTAGTTACAAAATTGAGTGTTTGCCGTAAGAGGTTAACGTTAGCCTTCTGCTTAACGAAACAATAATACAAGTAATGAAACCTGGACTTAGAATACTATGAAATTGAGATTTTCAGGGAATTTATTGATTACAAAGAATGGATTGCAAATCCATATCGCCCATAATCTTATCAATACAAAGCTTATCACGCCATCAATACACGCCCTGCTAGCACTTCCGACTAATATCTCCCTTTTCCTTTATGCCATGCCTATATTTGGTTAATGTATTTGTCCTTTGGTTTCATCATGGGACGAATCTTTCACCTTCCCCTCCATCGAGCTCTTGCAAAAATCCAATGTCCCTTATATCTGTAAGGTACTCCGCAAGCCGCCGCAAGGGCGTGTGGCAGGGGGTTTTAGGGCTGCAGCCCATATATGAGTTCACGCACGCATAGTAATATAGTATTTCTCATATGCACGAATACTCTAACACTCTTAAGGTGAACTCGATGCATCAGTTTCGTCTTCAACGTACGAGTACACTCTTCAAGTGGATTTTTTCTCTCCTACTCTTCTTTATACGTATCTACTTATACACTTGTACCTTTTCTTTCCCAACTTTATTTATCAATTTAACCATCCCATATCCATCCAGGAGTTCAAAAAGAGAAGAAAAATTGCAGCAAAAATCCCAACTGGCTGCTCCAGATAGTTTGCACGAAAATCGAGAAACCGGTTCCAATTGATTTTTTTGAACGGGTGGTCAGTATATGTGATGAAATGTCAAGGATAGGCGTAATTCACACTGATTGGTTAAGGCTTGGAATATGCGTAATTGAGACCCAACCGAGAAAGTGGGAATTGGGGGAATCCTATGCAGCTGACCGGATACCCGTCAAATTCATCAAACACCGCAAACAAATTATCGTCTTATTTTCCGCTGGAAATTTATTGAAACATTTAGAGCCTTTAATGTTTACAAAAATTTAGGTTAACAGATGGAGCTTGCCTTATTTCCTTCGTATTATCGAACGGGGGATACTTTGAAATTTTTATACAGAGTACTTGAGTCCTACAGGGTCGCACCCAAAAGTGGTAGGACTGATTTTCTCTGGCACGAACGGAGCGGTGAAGGGGGTCTGCCTGGCAGGGTAAGGTGGAGGGGGCTCTTAGCAACAGACCGACACCAACCTCAGTCGCCTGCGGGCTATCGTTAAGTGAGGACACCGTTTTTAGTGAAGCAAGGTTTTTGTCTGCGTCGAAAAACAAAATGAATCTGAAATTAGAGCAATGTTATTTCGTGAAGTTTTGTGCGAAACTCGGGAAGACGGCAACTGAGACCCTCGAAATGATCAAGCAGGCTTATGGGGACACTGCCTTAAGCCGTTCCACAGTATTTGAGTGGCACAAGTGGCACAAGTAAGAGGGTAGGGAGCTCGTTGAAGACGACCATCGCTCCGGACGGCCGTCGACGGCAAGAACCGACACGAATAGGGACGGAGTGAGGACACTGCTGAACACAGATCGACGCTTAACCAGTGAAACAATTGCAGACCAGTTGGGTCTGTCTGCATCCAACATCCAACGCATTATTTCACAGGATTTGGTCACGCGCAAGGTGTGCGCCAAGATGGTCCCGAAAATTCTGAGTGTCGTCAGACAGCTCATGGCCAAATACGGCGTTGCCACGTTGCCACACCCGCCCTATTCTCCCGATCTGGCACCACCGGTTCTTCTTCTTCCCCCTGATAAAAAGGCAGCTCAAGGGACGACATTTCGACTCGATAAAGGCCGTTCAAGAGGCTTCGACGAGGGTCATCAACGGCATCCCCAAAGAAAATTTCCAGCGGGCGTACGGGGAATGGGAGCAACGTTATACTAAGTGTGTAGCAGCTCAAGGAGCATACTTTGAAGATTATTAAGTCGATGTAAGTATATCGTGAATAAAATTCCGGTAAAAAAATCAGTCCTACCACTTTTGGTTGCGACCCTGTATGTTCATGGCATCTTTGTCGTACAATGTATACTTATGGGAGAACAAGGACATTTAAGTAATTTTAATCATCATCGAAAGTATATGTTTCTCGAAACGACGAACGATTCGTCAAAACTGCACCAGTTTTCTGCTATTTAAGCCTTGAGTCGATACCCCATTCACTCAGGTTTCCCATCTCCTCAGGGAGGAGTCAATTATGTACAGAACATAAAATTTACATATTTACTATACCATAATTACAGGAACAATTAACCCTCGCCGGAAATTAGGGAGAAAAAAATTAAAGGTTAAACGCAAAAATATTGGTGCGTGTCATTTCTAACTAACCAATTGTACTCTTTAACATAAATAATCAAAACAATGTTGAACTACATTGTGCACTCAAATGCACCGATAATCGTGGTCAGTAACGGCGTGCGCTGAGCTACGAGTCGTCACTTTCTATCGTTAATTTTAATGCTGCTCAAAATGCAAACTGACCTTCCTTTTGAGCTTATCCAAACAACATATTTCCTTGGAACGAAAGGAAATCTCGCTGGCATGCACAAACACTTGAGTATTCCCGGATGTCTTCCCACTATCATTGTGGCATGGAGAATGGCAGAGGGATTTCGGAGCATGAAAAGGGTCTCATTAAAAATATGAGACGCGGATAATAGACAGAAGGTTTCGAACCTAAAAATATTCAATTACACAGGCCTACAAAAAAAAATTTTTTTTGGGTGCCGGGAATCTTTGTGTTGATTTTAACTATATTTGTAGAGCTGAATCCAAATATGAAATCCGTTTTTATTTAACAGCTCTACTTTTTTAGATATGGCACATCTTACGATTAGTTGTTTTAATATTTGATATATTCCGGAAAATAATTTTCAAAGTTAAATAAATCTATAAGTATACATGGGAATATATGGTAAAAGAAAATAGGAAAAATATTACAGACTTTGTGAAACGTGCATACTTGGGATATTTTGATGTTAAGCTTGGTGACCAAGATAAAACATGGGCACCGCATTTTGTGTGTAAAACATGTACTGAACATCTGCGGCAATGGACAACAGGACAAAGGAAAAGTCTAAAATTTGGTGTGCCAATGGTGTGGAGAGAACCTGTGAACCATATTGACGACTGTTATTTTTGCATAGTAAATGTTTCGGGAATTAATCGAAAAAATCGCCACAAGTGGACATATCCAGATTTGCCTTCAGCTAGACGCCCGGTACCCCATTCAGAAGAAATACCGATCCCAATATTTCAGACGTTACCAGATATATCTAAGGAAGAATTTGAGTTATTTGAAAACATTTCTCATTCTATTGACGATAGTGGCAGTGACTACGAGCGGGTATCAACAATTCCTCAACTATTTAATCAAGATGAACTAAGCGATCTTGCTAGAGAACTGAACTTACCGAAGGAAGCATCCGAACTACTAGCATCAAGACTGCATGAAAAGAATTTACTGCAACCCGGTACAAAAATAAGTTTTTATCGCACAAGGGAAAAGGATATGCTACCCTTCTTTACATAAGAAGACATTCTTACATTTTGTTTAGACGTTAAGGGTCTTTTGGAAAAAATGGGACTACTATCACAATATGATGCTAGTGATTGGCGTTTGTTTATTGATAGCTCCAAGCGTAGTTTAAAATGTGTACTTCTTCACAATGGTATCAGGTTTGGCGCAATACCAATCGCTCATTCAACTAAAATGAAAGAAGAATACGATACAATAGCATTGGTCTTACAGAAGATAAAATACCAGGAACATCGCTGGGTGATTTGTGTAGATTTAAAAATGGTGAACTTTCTTCTTGGGCAGCAAAGTGGCTACACAAAATATCCTTGTTTCTTGTGCCTCTGGGATAGCAGGGACAGACAAAACCACTGGAATAAGAAGGAGTGGCCTAAGAGAGAAAACTTGGTTGTTGGGAAAGAAAACATCATTGCTGAATCTTTAGTTGAAAGAGAGAAAATCATCTTACCGCCTCTACCACTACAAACTAGGCCTAATGAAGCAATTTGTAAAGGCTCTTGACAAGGATGGACCATGCTTCGGCTACTTAAGACTAAAGATGCCCCATGTAAGTATTGAAAAACTTAAAGCTGGTATTTTTGAGGGGCAGACAACTTACAATGGATCCTGCTTTTGTCGAGTCAATGAATGAGATTAAAAAAAATAAGTTGGATGTCATTTGTTGAGGTCATAAAAAATTTTCTAGGAAATCACAAAAGTGAAAATTATATTGAGCTGGTAAACATTATGCTCAGTAACTTCAAATCACTTGGATGTAATATGAGCACAAAATTTCACTACCTACACAGCCACTTAGACAATTTTCTTGGAAATTTAGGAGACACAAGTGAAGAACAAGGTGAAAGATTTCACCAGGATATAAAAACAATGGAAGCTCGCTACCAAGGAAGATGGGATAACCATGTGATGGCAGATTACTGCTGGTGCTTAAAACGAGACTGTTTGAACAAAGTGCACTCAAGAAAATCGCGCAAAAGAAGCTTCCGATGTGTTCAGGGATGTTTTTATGTATTTTTTTCTTTTCAATTTGTTTTATTACAGTAAAAAAATTTAGTATTTGTGTTCAATTGTATTGTAAAATTCTGTTGTGTTTGTGGGTGATTTAACAGCCGTAGAAATAAATCAAGCCTATATTTAGTGGGTTTTATTATAAATATAATATTCCCATATCATCATGTAGAAGATTTTTTTACGTAAGTAACAACATATCTATATCTTGAAAGCTATAGCTGATAGGAAAAAACTAGTGTCATCATTGGATTCATCACCCCAATTGTTCTTTAAATCAGCATTAAAAGCTCCGGCACCAAAACCACAGTTGGCCTGTGTTATCATTCAGACACCAAAATCCTTTCACTCGTTTAACTCGTACACCACATAACGGAAGCACCTCATTGTGACAAAGGAAATGTGAGAAAAAATTTATTTACTCGAAGATATGAACAACTGTAACGTGCCTTGAATTAAAATTTCTCAGTATTATTAGATACCGTGCCATTGACCACGCCCTATGCCCCTCCCCTTGCTCACAAATGTCTCTTTAATCAGGCAACACTGTCACGAGCCGTGCCTGATCGAGTTTCTTCATTCAAATACTTCTCGAGACCCGAGACGACCTTCCGATGAAAAGGAACCGAAATGACGGACTCGCAAAGAGGGTGGTATGGGTGGGGGTGGGCGGCGGTGAATGCAAGTCTCACCATCAGCACCCACGGTCCCCGCCTTCCCTGCACACCGAAACACAACGGATGGAATCCAGTTACTTGCCCGACGTGTGTGAAGAGCAGGCCGTTTTCCGTAGTCAAATTTCACAGCAAGAGTACAGGAGGAATACCTGGTGTCTTTTCAGCATAGGCGTCAAAGGGTTCACTTGAATATCACCGAACATTTTTCCAATTTTTTCCTGAACAATTTCAGTTGCATTAGCAGTCACACGATACCAATACGGTAGGAAGAAGGTTCCTATATAGTAATCATATAAGAGAAAAAAGATTTTATAACTTTTTATGAAGAAATAAAGGTGAAGGTCATTTTAAATGTTCAACTAATCGTACTAAATATGGGACCACAACGCACCTTTCGAGTGTACGAGATAATTATTAAGAGTTATCTTGTGGTGGAATTTCACGGCTCAGTTAAAATCAAGGTATTTTCACATAAAAACTTTTATTGGCGACGCTATTTCGAAGATGAGACCTTGGTCGATTATTCATTCAAGGTATTCCACCAATTAAAGATAGGCTTTCAACGGATCCTAATGACTAATTATTAGAACGAATCACGATAATTTCCTCTTTCTTTCCCTATTTTATTTCTTTCTTCATTTCTTCGCAACTTCTGCATTCCTTGATGCTGTCTAGTAGTCTAATTCCTTAGCCCGATAACGTTCTCCCTTCAGTCGTGGCCTTCAAAATATCACTACTTCTCAACATTTCCTCCCATCTCTGCCCTTGTCTGATTTCCTCCACAAACTTCCTTCCTACGCCCACTGTATTTGAAACTTAAGAGACTGTTGTCTTCCTACCTGTTCAACTCACTTCCTCCAAACTTTGCCACAACCACATCTCAAACGTCTTCGAATACGAGTATAGTATGCTCATCCTCTTGTATAAAAAAGAAGACTTCGCATCCATAAAATTCCATGCTCCACGTTGAAGTCTTAAATAATATTTTTTACAATTTTACTTAGTACACCTGTCATCTTTATACTACTATGCTCCCTTTTCCTAAAAATACACAGCCCATAACATGAAATGGTTCACTTTTTCTAGTTTTTTACCTCCTACTTGAATACTTGCCTGTAGCTCCGAGGAACTGATCCATGGTGGCACTTCCTTAAATTAATTTTTAGGAAGCTCTGATAAATTCAACAATTAAAAAATACAGCTTGTCTCCGTCTGGATAAGCCAATAAATTTGGCATTCACAGAAATATTTCAAATCGAAGGTCAGCGTTTCGAGAATTTTTCTAGTCCTTTTCACTAATAAAGATTTCAGCACAGGTAGCCACAATGTGTCAACCGTGAGCATAGCACTGTAGTACGGATTGACGTTTTTTTTTAATTACACCACTTTGCTTTTCAACATAATTTTTTTTATTCTCACGACCCAGGTTTCGTTATAGAATAACATCATCAGGTAAAAATACAAACCAAGTACAGTATACATACATATCTCTGGGCGGAGGGGAAGAGGAGGTAGGAAAGAAAAGTGGTTTAATTTTTTAAAAACGTCAAAATGAAGATTTTCCACCAAGTTACGCCAGAAACTGTTTTCTGTAGTACGGACACTTTGGCGAACAGCCAAAACGATAGTCGTCGATTGAAGGCTTTTGTAATGGGTGTATGAGAATGGAAAAATAAAAATGGACAGAAAGCAAAACAAACGATAAAGTAGTGGGCATAGTTAAAGGGAAGCTTATGAAAAACATTCAAAAGAGATAGAAAAATTGGATGGAAGGCATTTTTAATTGGCGGTGGAAAGCTGATCTCTAAAAGGGGGAAGAATTTGAGGCAGGCGGATTCGGTGGGCAACGGGCATGTTGGACGGAATGAAGGTATACAGGAAGAAGTTAAAGGCAAAGAGTATGCATGTCTATTCACAACCTATCGCACCCAATAGACTACCATTATATGTACCCATAAAAGTTCACATTCATCGCCATTGTGTCCCAACCTTGGCTCTCTAACGAAGTTCCTCGGAACTTTATACATACATCCTGCCACCAAACTTCGAGTCGACCAAAAAATATGAAATTTAGCCAGTAGATATTTATTGAAAATTGACCGGATTGTTTTTGTTTTCTTATTTAGGAATCGTGTCTACAAATTTGCCAAAATTTAGCTCCATGAGAAAAGCATATGATTCATTACAGAGGTTACTTTAATTTCTTATTTTTAAATTAGTTGAGTCGAGATAAAATCTTGAGATTCAAATTAAAACACGGCTAAAGAATTAAATGCTCGTCCGTTCATATTTTTGCGTATCTTGGTCGGAAAATTGAGTGTAACCTTACGGTAAGATATTTGTTAAAGGATTTATTTCGAATTTTTCATAGAAGTAACCATTGCCGTGGAATTAACCCACTTTGGCTGTTTACTCCTGAAAGAATTTGTTCCCGAAAAATTTGGTGTACAAGGAAGTTTTCACAATAGATAGGTATCGTTCAGGTATTTTTTAATATGTATTTCTCTTTCTGCTTGTTTTTTTCCGTGTCCTCATTTACTAAAATTGGTAAAATAAAAATAAATCTCGGAGTATCTCTATCTGGGATCTAGGATTTCGCATCCCGGAATAGAAATATCGCGGGAAACTCGGTTATTTTTCCATATTGTGGCTTCGGGTCATACTTTGAACCATTTTTTTCCCTTTTTCTAGGCATGGAGCAACCCTGGAGATAATGCATATAGCTGCAATGCAATCGCGACCCTGGCTGATGGCATGCTCTTCGACCTGTGCCGACGCGGCGGTGAAAGCGCATGCAATGCCCTTCAGGGCGGAAGGCCCGAGGGCGACGTCGCCGCCAAGCCCCAGCCACGTAAACCGATTGCAACGAACTTCCTCGACAGACCGTCACAAGCGGCGCCGCTCCGAATGATTTCGCCACCAAAGCGCCAAAAGAAAATCGATCAGGTGACGACTGATACAGCGACTTCCATTTAGGTGCAAAGCGGCGACTTTTTAGTCAAAATTCTAACCACAGAAGTTAGTAGGAATTGACGGCGTATACCGGTACCTTTTTCCAGATATTCCGGAATACTGTTCTAACCGATACATCGGTATAATCGATGATACGCATTTTCCAATAACTGGGACCGACATATTTTTTAAAAGAAAAGTTATTTTATTTTCACGAGTTGCGTTCAACTTTTACGACCGACCAACTTTTTTCTAGGGAAATTACACCGTGAATCGGTATATGTTAAATGATTCGATTTAACTCATATCAGAATATTTTATATGTACACCTCCAATCACTAAGTGGACATTGCTGCTATGGCGCCTACTACGGTTCACCTCGGGAGAGTTATGGTTAAGGCTGGGGACTTTAGGACATCGGGAATATTGACAAATGAGCATGGAAAATAGGATGACTAGTGGCTGATCTCCCGACACTTCCAAACGGACGACTTTCATCCATCCACCCACTTCCATGTGGTTTTCTAATGTTGTAGCTCGGCCAGACCTTTACACACCCACAGCTAAAAACCCAAGCAGTGTGATTTTCCAAGTACCAGACATTTCTGGTATACCGCAAAGGGAAAGTAACTGGCCCACGGCACTGCATACGTGAACTATTTATACTTCCAGTAGGGTGATTAGTACCACGAGACAAGTCCTTACCTCACTTCAGAAACCATTTCCGTTAATGGGGCAAGAAAATTATGTTGGGAATATTGTTCGTAGAACCCCTGTGTCAATGCGATTGGCTCGTCGCAAAAAATATAACCGTTGCATCATTCTTTCGTCCAACGGCATGCTCATCATCTTTCCAAAAAAAATTTAGTGCGCAAACAGAAAACTCGAGCCGACGATAGTCAAACACGAGCGGCGGCCGGAGTCGTTGCTCTCAAGGTCGTGGTTCGCACTGCGTATAGAAGGTGAGACGAGACGAAAAACTACGACGCGAATTTAAGGTGTGATACACACGCCACGCCGTCGCAATCAACAGCAAGAGTTTTCCTTCTCGAATGAACAGAGCGAATGAAAACCTTCTTCGACTTCCGTGTCTTCTTCTTTCAATGCTGGAGGAAATAATTCCATTAGCCTACAGCAGAGCTTTCTCAAGGTTTCGAGTTATACACTCCTTAAGGCATTCCAGATTCCAATCGGAACTACATCATGTAAACACCACATTTTGAAACACGACACCACAGCGTTTCAACCACATTTGGAGTGGTTCATTTCCACCATGTCGTAATAAACAACTTGAACACGAACATATGGTAAAATCATCTCCTGGAGTCCTCTTTTTCCGTCATTTTTTTCCGAATGGCCATACTCTCATTTCACCGTACACCAGCAACTTCATGACACTCCATGACTTCCTCCTAGTTAATTATATCAAAATAAGTTCCATATTTCTCGAATGCCAAACCTATGGATTTGAAAACTAAAGATGGGGAGCTACTTGACTGCCACGTTAAAATGAAAGAGATGAATGCTAATTAATCTACAATCACTTCATTCAGACGTAAAAGCATAGTAAAAATTTAAGTAGCGTGGTTGTTATAGACGTGTATGACGTTACATACAAGCTAAGAAGTGATTTTTTTATAAATGACGGAGGTCTTTGGTAACATATGATTTATTCCACTGTCTTTAGATTTGAACTACCAGCATTAATCAAATGTGACGCCAAACAAACTAAGGCGATAATAAATACAAATTTCCTGTTCACCCATATCCAGACAATATTCCGCAATGGGCTGAAAGAGAGTCTGGCAGGGAGTGTTAAAGGACGGTAACAGTAGCAACGGCAATATAACGCGATTTTATAGAAAGAGAAAAGAAAATTTGGATATTAAAATAGAAGTTCATAAACCCAAGCAAACGGAAAAGTTTACCTATATTTAAAGTTTTGCATCAAGATGGTCTAAATTGGAGTACATTTAAGCAAGGCATTAAAATAAGGTGTGGAGATTGATGGGAAAGGTAAAATGGCAGAAAGGAAAACAAACCAGGAAGTTTTTGGCATGGTGGTGGAGAAGATACATTCATTGGGAGAAATCCAAAGGGGGCAGGAAAGATGGATTCAGAGCATTTTGAAGACTGTGATAGAGAGGAAAATATTAGGCAAGCGAGAAAAAGGGAGGAGAATGAGAAGCATACTGGACGGAATGAACACCACCATGGGACCCTAAGTGTCGTCAAAGAAGCTTGCACGCGTACCCTTAAGGACCTTCCGGAATACGCATACCAGGGAGCCTTCGAGTTATAGAAAAGCCGCTGGCAAAAGCGTGTCGAAGCTCAAGGGACATACGTTGAAGAACTTTGAGGCACAGGAGAAATATCTGAAATAAATTTATTTTTTCAAAACTTTTTATACAAAATACGTATATACAGCGTTACGTCCTGAGACGATAACAGAGTTTGTCTCACGAAAGACCCTTCCTTCACACTTCCTCTGTATTCAGCTAAAACTGCTTTCAGGTAGGAATGAGGAAAACACGAAAATAAACAGTATACTCCTCGTAACACCAAAACCTGAACACCAACTCTGGGAATTAATGACCATTCCCACTGAAAGAAACTGGTATGTGTATCGTAAAGGTATCTGTGTACGTGATCAGAACAATTTTTTAAGCGAACTGCAAGGAGATCTTTTAGGTTTTACCCAAGTTCGAGCGAATCATGTGACCTTTAAATTTACGGGAATGCCTGGGATGGTTTTTCCCTTCTTCCTTCTGTTAAAACTTCCCCCTCGCCCGAGAGTTTCATTGCCGGCCCTCGGGCACTTCAAAGCGACGAGACAAGATTACGCGCTGTGGAATCCGACCCACAAAACTTCTCTTCCGGTCACCGAAGGGGCCTCCGCTGACCTCAAACCTCCACTCCCGCCTTTCGTCTTTCCTCTTATCCCCCGCTCTCTTCCCCGCCCTCTGCCGTCCGACGGAGTAATAATAATAGGGCTTGACAAGGGACTCATCACGCAAACGTCGCCGGGGGAACTCGGAATGATCATTAAAACAATTCTGAGTATGAAACGAAGGGAAGGATACAAGGAAAGATCTCAAAGGTGTGAGCGAGATAAAATTGAAAGATTCTGATACGGTAAAAAAAATAATGGCAACGTCCTTGCAATATTATTTCTCAACTTCGTCGTTTCAATTTGAGCAGCGAAATGGAAGATTGCTTAGTGGAATCAACTGATTGCAAGAAATATCCAGTTATTGCCGTGATAAATGCAGCACACAGTTGTCAGATTTGGGGAGGAGTGTTGTTCGGGCTTTGAAACAATTACTGCAGCACAATTAAATAACTATAAGGCGAATAAATAAGGCATTACCTTTAGACGCTGTCCTTACGTTTTTTGTATCAAACTATCGCATGATTTATATGATTGGGGTGAATCTCACTTCTTTGTTTAAACATATTATAAATACATACATACATACATATATATATATATATATATATATATATATATATATATATATATACATACCTTCCAGCTCTTCCCCTACCGCGGCAACTCTACCGCCCCCTCCCATTTCCCCCTCCCCCACCTTATCCGCTTCCCATTGGCCCCTTACCTCTCCTCCCGTCACCCTTCTCCTGCACATATCCTCTCCGCTCTTCCCCGACAACGGCATTCTGATGACGACGGCCGTGCCGTCGAAACGTAAATATCTACTGTAAGTGTCCTTCTTTTATGTTTGTGTGTGTAATATCTATTATCTTAGTGTTTGTGTGTTTGTGCGTCGCCGGAGAGCGTCATTTTCAAGATTTTATATTTATATATATATATATATATATATATATATATATATATATATATATATATATATATATATATGATGCGGAAGTACTCACGAGAGCAATATAACTTTTGGACGGCACAATAGAACACAGAATAAAACAGATAACACGTAAAAGGACACTCACACTGTAAATGATTTGAGCTTTCGGCCTACTCCGAGGCCTTCTTCAGGTCAGTCTGACCTGAAGAAGGCCTCGGAGTAGGCCAAAAGCTCAAATCATCTACAGTGTGAGTGTCCTTTTACGTGTTATCTGTTTTATATGGTGCCGTCAAAAAGTTATATACATATATATATGTATATATATATATTTATTTATTATCTATCAGGTCGTTACACGAGAAAGCATACGATGTTCACCATTTAGAGATGACAAAAATAAAGACTACGTATACTCGCACATCGCCTGCTAGCTCTTCGACCTCGAGATGAACTGAGGGCGGGAAGATGGAGGGTCTTAACTAAAAAAATTCCGCTAATGCCTCAGGACACCACCAGTAAATTGCAGCTCGGTGAATTTATGAGTACCGGGTTTTCCTGTGAGACCTCAGTGAGTACAGAGACCTAGTGTCTTATTTCCCGATGAAAGTTTTTCAAGGCGAGTTCAGCTCAACCCTGCCCAATCTTCGCCTTGCAGTTTCACTAGCAAACGGTGCCAAGTGATCGCTATCACTGAATTTCATTTTCACTTTGAATTGCAATGGCGAATCTAAAAATTTAACGCTGAACCTGCACGAGAAACTGCAATTTACATGATCAAATTCAAAGCAACAATTTCAGAGTGTAAAAATCATTCGCCTTGACCGGGATGTATTGATTTTTACACTCTGAAATTGTCGCATTGAAATGCATGTTAGCGGATGACTCCGTTAAAATTTACTGTGGCAGCATCTCCCGCAGTTTCTTGAAATATGACCAAATTTAATCAGAAATCGATTGTAGAATTCATTTGCATACGCCATTTGTGTGGTGGTAATTAAATGGAACTTGAGTTTAACTTGAAATCCTCGGCGCCGATGTTTTATTATTTATTATTATGATTTATTATTGGTCGTACGTCAGAGAGGTTCAGAGAAATTAGTCGACTGGAAATTCACTCAAAAATAATACAGGCGAAAGAGTAACAAGCAGTTTGAAAAAGGCTAACTTAATAAATTCCTTCTTTCAAAGCGTCTTCACCAATGTCTCCCGGAATGCCTCCGATAGCTTACCAAATCGTGCATGCCAACCGATACCCGAATTGGATCGCGTATGGAGCTAGATTTGTAAAAACGTTGTTATGATCAACTTATTAGCGTGTCCAAAATATCAGAGGAGCTAGGCTGGGAATCACTCACGGAGCGAAGGTTAAAAATACAGATAAAATCTCTTGCATACATTGGAAGGACATCTCTTTAACAGTGATGATGAAAATGTATTAATACCCCATTGCACAACGGTAGGAGAGAGCATGTCAATAAATTTAGAGAGATTAAGTTCAGAACAGATAGATCGCCGCCGCCAGCGAAAGGAATCAGAATAACATTGTACGACCGCGGTAGGGTCATATTCGGGTCAAACCTAGTCTGGTATGTATTGACCCCCTCCCACACACCCTAGCGGTGGTTTTCAGGGTACTAATATGAAAAAAAATATTGTGCATATCTCACTAAAGTAGGAACATTTTCTCCTACTCATAGGGCTAAACTAGGAGTATGCTCTCAGTTGACAAGTAATGGGAAAAATTACCGTTTGAGTGTATTTTAATTGCTAATATCGTACCTGTACACTTGAAGTTCATAATAAATATTTTTGTATTCCAAAACTAAAGTTCGAACATTGGCCATTTTCACAAGCTCACTGGTTTTACTTGTTTAACCAAAAGGTTATAATTTTGCAAGCAAAAATATTGTGGCGTTGGGGCATTCATTATTACCCTTGGTATTTCTAGTCAAAACGATGAACCAAATTCATAAAATTTGCGCATTATTACTCCATTTTGTTGGAGCAATGTCGACCTGAAAACGTAAATGCTGAAACATACCACTTGTGATAGACTCAAACACAATGGTGACGACAAGGTAGGGAGAAGAAGAGATTCTTTCCTACTAAAATGACATTCCTGTATCGGTGATATTAACTCAATAAACCATGCACCACACGGGATTTAGTTTGACACCCCACCACCCAAGAGCCCTTTTTTTAGTGAGAAAGAATAAATCAGAATTTCGCAGTTAGCGCACGCGACTCACGTCTGAATGCAAGTGAATGAAGACACGCTTGAATTTCGGAAGAGAATAATCGTGTGAACGAGTCTGGAGCATAAAAAATAAACCAAATATGATCCCCGGAAAACGAACGGCGAGGGAACTGGGAAGTGCGCGACACGGTGGAAAATGACGGAAAGAGGAAATGGATGCACCCGAGATCCATCGGAGAGAACGAAATCCGCGCAGTCATTGGAAATCCCGGTAAGAGGAAACACAGATCGCAAAGTCTTTGGATCCTTAGGATCGTATTAAGAAAAACAAAATGTTCACGTGACACAGATGATTCGAGCGTTCTCATCTCAAGTCTTGTCTTATGCCGATTTTTTGCGCGTCACCTTTCCTTGACCTACGCCATCCACCTGACCAAGTAGGTTTCTTTCACTGTCACCCTCCTTCCGAGCAAGTGCCATTGGGCGAAAGTGCATGTTCCACCCAATGGAATGCTTTTTCATTCCCGATACTGAAAGCACAGAAATGGATAGACGCAAATTTTAATTCCGCTGACATTGGAAATGGGTGAAGAAATATCAATTAAAATATGTAAATCGATGGCGAGCTATTACAACGTCACCTTTGAGTTTCATAACTATGGCAACGTTCCTATTTGAGTACGCTCTTCGCAAACTTGTTTAGGTAGCTGCTTCTCCACCATCGAATGGGACGCTAGGTGAGCTTATTGGCCTAGCGTCTCATTCGATGTCAGGTGGGCTTGACGAAAGAGCAATAATACGAACTAGAAGATTGTGAAAAACAACTGATGATGCATAGGAACCGCAGGCTTGGAAATACCGGGCGTTTATCGAGGTATCACAAGAGGAATGCCAAAAAGAAGCCAGCAATATATGTTACTAGCACCACACCGTAAAAAGGTAGGTCAGATCGTGGAAATAAGATTTGAAAGATAAAATATTAAATTAATAGGTTGAAAATATCTTTTCCAAGAACAATAAGGGATCAGAATAAGTTCCAATGAAGATACACAGTCCAATGTTGTATGCCGGGTAGTCGGGTCTCCTACGCGTGGTCTGCTACAACATACTAATTTACCCGTTACTAGCAGCTCGTCTCATTATGCGAAGAGTATAGCGGACCTGTGACAAAAGTGTACACACTAACAGATGAGTAACACGAGGATTGCGATCGTACATACGTAAAATAATCGGTTAATATTCGTAAATATTTCATTAATTTTCTCTTTTTTCTGTTACTTGGCGTAGCTCCCAAGTATCGACTCGCGTACCTCCGGGTCAATTTTAGATGCACTTATCCCGTTTGCATATTAAGATTCATTCCTTCCAAGGAATTTTCTACCTAATTAAAGGTAGGTTTCGGACGATCTCTAGCGACTACTTATGCAAGTATTTCGGGAATTTCCTCTTTCTGTACTCCACATTATTCCTTCTTAACTTATGGCTGCCTTAATTAAGACTAAAAGACTCTCCACTTTCTTCTATTTACCGCTTACCATCTACAGATCTTACATCTACTGCAAGCATTGTTCCAACTGTTAGAATGACTTAACTACTACGCCATGCCCTATAATTGAAGTAATGGTAGAATTGAGTAAGTTTGCAATCATCCCCTGCCACACAACCGATATCTCACAGGGTGACATGTACAAGTTGATGGGTGAATCCGAATGCAAACCAAAACGGAAAATAAAAGTGGAAGGGCACAGGGTAGCAATGACAACAACGACAGATCATTGACCCTATGCTCCCCGACTCCAGAAATAAACACGACCTCCCCCCCCCCCTCAAAACCCGAATACTCCTTCCTCTACGCCCTTTCTTCCCACATCTCCCGGACGCATCGACAGTGTCTTCCGCTTCAATAACGACTAAAAGGCCTTTCCAATTCGTTCCAATCACGTATAGTGGACCCATCTCCCTCCGCCTCGCCCTCCTCTCCCTCGCGACAAGACCAAGATGACAGATAAAAGAGTGCTCAGAAGAGGTGCGGGGCTGGTTCAACTCCACGACCGCAAGAGTGCCCGCGGGTCGACTCATGCTACCCTTGGACTCCTCCTTCCACAACACCTTCTTTCCCGTGACGTCAAAAGGAGACGCATGACGAAATGGGGTCGAAGGGGATGGGTGGACTGGCCATGAAAACTGTCACGTCGCGACCGAGGGGACATGACACGCAACAGGGCGGGTCTCACCAAACTACACGGAGCCTAATGCGGGGTTCGAATAATGACGTATCTAGTCGTCCATTAAATAGTGCTGACGAAATCAGAACAAGCGCCCATCGACCAGTGCTGTTTGGACATTAGTGTGATTAACCCACGTGCACTCCTTTGTGTACTGGTTATACTCGTAATATGTCTTTTGAATAGAGCTGGTCTGAACTACTGGATATTAAAATATTTTGTTTATTATCGCAACAGAACAAAGATCTGCATTTAGCTCAGGATAATTTAGAAGAGGTTAATACGAAGTATTTCTTTGGTTTCATTTTTGCAGTTGTGATTTAATGTTTTTGGGTAGCTTGATTTGAAAACCCTGAACATTGAAACTATGCCTAGAGTCTTTCCAATCCTAAATATTTATAAAAGATTATTCTTTACTTTTACGTTGAAAACATAATGCTTTATCATACTATAAAGTCTTGTTAGGGGGCCTGCAGCGATGTTTGCGTCAATTTGAATCAAAAGCTAACTCCGGGAACATTTTTAAAAACAGGAAAACTTTTGTTAGGTACGCAACCAGGGAAACTATGCCGAACTCAATTAAGGATAACCATAATGACATATTATAACAATTATGGCGTTCATCAACGTGCTGAGGAAGATGGCGCAGTTAGCCATTGGAACGTTGGAAGCTGAGAACACGCACAAACTACACTGAAATCACACATCTGAAAACACCAAATTCTACAATAACGACGTGCTTTGGTCAGTCACTTTTAGAGCTGACGAAATCCAAACAAGTGCTCATTTACGAGCGCAAATTGGGTACTTAACCCAGGGGTTGGTTTTGATAGGCAGGAACTCAAGCAGGGCTGGACTCACGAAACTACACCAAACCTAATGTGAGATAACGATAATTACGAGTCATTTCGGACACTTTTCCGTGTTGAGGAAAGGCCAACAAGTAGCCATCGACTGGGGAAAATCTGGTACCAGTCTTGATAAGAGAGGGCTCGATTGGCTAACCCTGGAATAAGCCTTAAATCGTGTCAGATTCACACAGTCAGGATATTAACAAGGTGGCCGTTCCCTTAACCTACTCAACCATTTAGTTTCCCAAGTATTACTGCAACCCATATAATAGCATCAGTGTGATTTTTCGATGAGGCCGTAGCTAGGAATTTGAACCCGAGTCTTTCCGGTTGTAATTAAATTCTCTACTCACTGGCCCATCACTCCATAATGGTAACGCACATGAAGACGTGAGGCAACTGAAGAAATGGATTAAAATAAGTCATTTCCAACCTGAGGCCAGCGGGTCTTATTTGGCAAATCGTAAGGTTCGAACAACCAAAGGGAAAAAATCGTTCAGGAATTAATTTCAATAAACTTTCATAATGTGAATTTCTTTAACAGAGCAGATTACTCAGCAGAACCACAGAAAAGGAACAGACAGTGTTTTTTCATTCACTGCTTATCTTGTCCTCCCAAACTTTTTAAAGCATTTTTTGCCCCAAAACAAAGTTGGATATAACTAAATCGAAAAAAATCAGACTCACCAGAGCACCCATAAAATTACATGTGTAGTTCTGCAAGGAGGAACTCACCTAGAAGAAAAGAAGAAGATATCAATAAAAATTGGATAGTTCTTAAAATGAATTTTGATCGCTGCATCCAACAAATGAAAAAGGTTTTTCCATTATATGAGGTCAGTTTGAGGTGTTATCCTGGCCCAGTAAGCGACCTTGTTACAACAGCACTTGGAGACGTTTGGCTAAGGCGTCTTCCAGTAAATATTAATACAAATTACTCATGGCAGATTGGCTGGGGTCATAAATGACCTGTCAATCATTGAAATAAATTATGCTTTTACTTCATTGCAAACCGAATTTCGTTTCGCATGTGGAACGTCACTTCATATGCATTTCGATGCTTGGTTTAGCCATGTCAACCACAAGCCACAGGTCAAAACATGTATTCGTGCCGTAAACAAATAAATATAACACTACCACAATCACGATGCCTCATGCTGGATTTCAACCGCCAACCAAATCAACAAATTCCGACGCAATTGGGTCATGCGTACTTCGTAATTGGTATGCAATGCATTCTCAACAAAATAGCGCGTATAGAAAGTGTAATCTGCTTCATACGTATCAAGGTAAATGTTTATTTGATCATTAGTAAACTATGGCATTTTTATCGAACGAGATTCATCATAACAGTTGAATAATGCATAATAATGCCGCGTGATGGATAATGTTGTTATTGGCATAATTGGTGCATGTTAATTATTGTAACGCAACAGGATTCCTTATTTGTTTTGAATAGTTCAAGATATTTATTGGTAATAACTCATTGTATAATGATTACCTTGATGCAAATATAATTATTAGTTTTTATTTATACCCATTACAAGGTACTTAAAAACATCAACATGCAAAAAACCTACCTCTGCAATTCGGTGCTACGTGGGGAAATTTTAAAAATTATTTCTACTTCCACAAATGTGAATGCATATTCAACAATATTAATTGATATTCGTGTAAGGAATAAGATAGATCAGGTATGAAGAAGTAGGAGAAAAAGTAAACCATATATAAATGACATATTGTGCTGCTTCAATTGTTTAAATATACGTACTTTAAAGTTGAAAGGTATCAAAAGTTTGACAAAATTATTATATATTTTATAGAATACTACAACCGGTTTTCCATAAAATTGAGTTATAACGACCATCTCAACAGTTATTTTATCTTAACATTTCCCTCAAATATATGCCATTACCCTCCCATGGACTACAACCTTGTCGTGGTGGAAGGGCTTGTGTGTTCCGATGACCCCTAGAGCTGTGCTGGCGGGAGTAATAATAATTACTCCTGGAAGGGTCACCCATGCCAGATAGGTCGAAGGTTAGGAGCCAGACGAAAGGTAGTCCACGCAGCGTCTGTTCCTCAGTGAGGCGGCTGCAATGGCGTCTGACCCCAGTGGGGCGGCCATTAAGTGATGGTGTCACGTTAAAAACACTATTGAGGAAGGCAACGGGAAACCACCTCAATTATGATTCCCAAGAATATTATGATGGGCACTATAGATAATATGAGTCCTGGCAACTACGGGACACGGCCCAAGAGGCCGTGTGTCGTGCCCGGCAGCGGGAGAGGCAAGGCTTCCGCGGTCGTCATCCCACGAAACCCTTGCAGGGAAGAAATAACTTCAGCAGGACAGAAGACTCAGAAGAAGGCGAAAGTAGTTAGAATAGGAACCTGGAACGTCAGGACAATGTTGAGGAGAGGCAAATTAGAAAATATTAAGCGAGAGATGGAAAGAGGTAACATAGATGTTTTAGGCCTCTGCGAGGTGAGATGGAAGGATAGCGGGGATTACTGGAGTGACAATTATAGAGTAATATACAGCGGCGGGGATGAGAGCCAACGAGGGGTTGCCGTAATTTTAAATAAAGGGGTAGGAAGAAGCGTAGTCAACATAGAGCAAGCGACAGATAGAATTTTACTCGTAGAGATTAAAGCAGAGCCGACGAACTTGGTCATTATTCAGGTATACATGCCACCGAGCAACCACAAGGAGGAAGAAGTCGATAGGATGTATGATGAGTTAGAGGATATCATCGCGAGTGTTCCTGCGGGGAAACATTTGATAGTGATGATTGGAATGCGACGGTAGGCGAAGGAAGAGATGGTGGTGAGGTGGGGGACTATGGGTTAGGCACGAGGAATGAACGCGGGGAGAAAGCAATTGAATTCTGCAGGAGACAGGGGTTAGTCATCACCAACACATGGTTTAGACACCACAAAAGGCGTAGGTATACATGGAAAATGCCAGGTGACTCAGAAAGGTATCAGTTAGATTATATTATGGTTAGGCACAGGTTTAGGAACAGTGTGATAAATTCGCACAGTTTCCCAGGAGCGGATGCGGACTCTGACCACAATTTAGTTGTTATGAAATGTAATGTTCGTTTCAAGAAGATAAGGCAAGGGCGGCGGGTTAAAAAATGGAATTTAGAAGCAGTAAATGAATTAACGAGGAAGGAGTATCAGGAGGCTGTAGAGAAAATGATGGATGACGGTAAAGAACTGAGTGCTATCGAAGAAAAATGGGGATGTATCAAGAAAGGGATATTGGAAGCCGCTAAAGACACTATAGGAACCGTTAACGGGAAAAGGATAAGGAAACCATGGGTAACGGATGAGATGATTGCGAAGATGGATGAGAGAAGAAGATGGAAAAAATGTAAACACAGAGTTAGGCAAAATGAAGTACAAAGAGTTAAACAATAAATTGAGAAGGGCCACAAATAAAGCAAAAGAAGAATGGTGGAAAACGCAATGCGAGGATATGGAAAGTTTACAGAAGAAGGGTGAAATTGGTGCTCTATACAGCAAGGTTAAGTTATTATCGGGAAGTAAGAAGGCAAGAGCTGTGCTAACAGTTAAAAATAAATGGGGTAAGATAATAGTTGAACCAGGAAAAATCCAAGAGAGATGGAAGGAATATATAGAAACACTGTATGGTAAAGAACTTAGGCCGACAAGGTTAGACATAGAAAAGGAACATGACGTAGAAGAAGATAGCTTAGGTCCAGGCATACTCGACGATGAAATAGAAAGGGCATTAAAGGAGATGAAAGCAAATAAGGCTGTGGGGGTGGACAATATTCCTTTAGAAATGTTGAAATGGTTAGGGAAAGGTGGGAAAAAGGCCATATATGGACTGATTCGTAGTATCTATGAGGAAGGAATCTGGCCGGAAGATTTTGTGAGATCGGTGTTAGTTCCTATTCCAAAAAAGGCAAAGGCTTCGTCATGTGAGGATTACAGAACAATAAGTTTGATATCCCACGCAGCTAAAGTTATTCTCAGGATCATCAACAAAAGGATAGAAAGTAAGGCAAATGATTACTTAGGGGATGATCAGTTTGGGTTCAGGAAAGGAAGAGGTACGCGTGATGCCATTGCAGTAATGAGATCACTAGTCGAGAGGAATATAGAATACAATCAGGACGTTTTTGCCTGTTTTGTAGATTTCGAAAAAGCGTTTGATAGAGTGAATTGGGAAAAATTAATGCGTGTATTGCAGAAAATAGGAATGGATTGGAGGGACAGGAGACTGATCCGCAACCTGTACATGTCTCAGACTGCTCAGGTGCGAGTGGGGAACGGAGAGTCTGGATGGGCAGTGTTAGGAAGAGGTGTAAGGCAGGGTTGCCCATTGTCACCGGTACTGTTCAACGTATATGTAGAGGAAATGATTAAAGAGGCATGGGAAGAACTGGAGGTAGGAATGAAAGTCGGAGGGGAACTCGTAAAATCGGTTAGGTTTGCTGATGACCAAGCATTAGTTGCTCAGTCAGCCAAGGGGTTGCAAGCATTGTTGAGTGAATTGGAGGTTCAGTGCGATAAATATGGGATGAGAATCAATATTAATAAAACAAAGGTTATGCGATTTTCCAGAAAGAAAAAGGCTAAGCTAAATATTAAAATAGGCGGGGAAAGAATAGAGCAGGTAGAGCAGTTTACATATCTCGGAAGTGTTTTGGACCAATACGGTCAAAGTGGTAGGGACGTAAGGAGAAGAATTGCGCTAGGCAAGGAGGCTTTCTCAAGGAGGAGGGAGTTGATGACGGGGACGTTGAGTAGGGATGTTAAGACAAGACTCGTAAAAACTCTGATATGGAGCGTAGGCGCGGAAACGTGGTCGCTGAAGCAGGAGGATAGACGTAGATTGGAGGCTTTTGAAATGTGGGTGTGGAGAAGAATGGAGAAGGTGAAATGGACCGAAAGGAAAACAAATGAGGAAGTACTGGAAATGGTGGGTGAGGAGAGGGGTTTGTTGAGAGAAATCCTATGGAGGCAGGAAAAATGGATGAAAGGCGTATTGAGCGGTAGTGGAATGTTGAAGAGGGTAATAGAGGGGAGAATGTTGGGCAAGCGAGGTAAGGGTAGGAACAGGATAGGGATGTTGGACGGGATGAAGGGAGGAAAGAAGTACACCGAGATGAAGAGGGACCTGACATAGATTAGTTTGCTAGGTGGGGAGTCACAAAATGTTTATTTGATAGTTGTGTCCATCCAAAAACCTACCTTAACCGGTAGATTACCTAATAAAAAATATGCCATTAAAACCTTTTTGGAAGTGTAAATCTCAAATCTTTAAAATGATAAAGTTAAAGGTGTCATTCAGATTATCGTAAAACACTCGCAATGTTACTAAAACACGCACATATTTCCATTCAATTATGAGTAATTAAGGTTTATCATTTCTCCGTTAAATCTTCGGCTTCTTCAATTAAAGTATTTATAACACTAATCTTATATTTTTTCGAATGTCTACTGTTGTCCAGTCATCGCACATCAATGGCAAACTGTGTAAACAATGACCTTACTTAACCAATAAACCTTTTAGCCTAAGGCGGTTTAACTAAGCGAAACTGTAGCGACTAACACAAAAATAAAGATTGCAAGAACCTCAAAGTTTAATCCATAAAATTATAATGTATTTCGAAATGTTCACAAGTCCAAAAAGTTTTTTTTATTCTCAAATGTAGAGGTTTAATCCAACAGCAATCGCTACCATGCGAAATTTTTGAAACCAAGTTTTCGCAATATAATATCGCGACGCCATTTACTAACCAAAATCTTTATTTAACTCGTATTCCAATCGATTTTTTTATGTTACTATAAATGCAAGATTCCGTAAAAGTAATCCCAACTTCTTCCAAATGAAAATGTCTTTCATGAAGAGCTATTTCTCGTCTGCAATCCGCAATTTTTATCGTAGTAACGAGTTAAGCATTTTTCACTTTTTTATTTTTCAATTCATCGCTGAAATGCTAACTTTATTGCGACAATATGCATAAAGAAATTAGATGGTTTCCCTTACTTGAAATGTAATCTATAAAGCACCAACGTAAATTAGTCACACTCTTTCCATGTCGGGCACAAGCATACTAAATAATAATTGGAATCATTTCAAGCCATAATATCTAACTTAACCGATAATTGAGTTGGGCAAAGTTACTCTGTTAGATGTTACTTTGTAGTTTTAATACTATTTGGGATTTTTACAAGTGTATTTTCTTTGGCAGAGAGACCCGGATATTATAATGGATAAAAATATTAGGCAACATGATAAAATATTCAATTGTACGATCAAACTATAGCTAATTTTGTGTATCAACTTGTTCACGAACCAAAGAAAACTAAAATGTACTGAAACTAATACCTTTCAAGGAAACCAGATCTACTTTCTCCATTCTTTTTAGCCATTAGCTTCCTCATCAACGATTAAGTTCGGTTATTCGAAGTAATTGCCAATTTTCGACGCCTTGATTCGCGATAATGAATTTTTTTAAGATTATTATGATAAAAATTCCATTATTCAATGAATAATTTACTGATAAACTCAAACCAGGAAAGGAATCAGTCAAGTGGCAACGCCTTGTGAGGATATCTAGTAGTAGTAGATGATTTAGAGGAGGCGACCAACATTTGTAGTCTTTTGCATCATTAGGAATGGGTGGGAAGGCAGGAAGGATGAAGAGAAACGGAAAGTACTCTCCACAAATGTGTGAGGATATCAGTATTCAGGGGTGTGCATATTGCGGATATTAACACAAATGTGGTAGCTTCCGTTACGCCGAAGGGACAGAAGATTAGACACAGAAGACTTCCCTCCGAACGCCTCGAGTGATGTAGTAAAGGACTTCGCGGGAGAAATTTCAGAACAAACAAACTTTAGAACTAACGACTTTAACGCCAGGAATTTCCAAACAACTCCAAAGTTACCACTTAGGACGTACATTTAAGTTTCGCGCTCGCATATAGGTACACTTGACGAGTGCAAGGTCCTCAAAATGGGCCCCCGTGTACACTGCTCTGTTCGAAACACCTTTAGGCACATCATTTGACTGCTCCGAAAGCTTAACAAATGTTATTTACATTTCATTCTCGTCGGCCAAAGTGGTCATATCTCCCGGAAATTAAAAGCGCTGCGATACGCGGTGATTGCTGGCCATACTACAAGTACATACGAGTATATACAAGTGCGTAATCGTAAATCGTACTCGTCACATTTGAACATCTTATATGAAAGCCGTTCACGAGCTAAAACCACCTTTCACAAAAGATTTACGGAAACTAATCAATGATGGCACGCAAGTTAATGTATCTATAATAAAAGCCTTAAATCCAATAATACGTGGGTCGTTGAAAAATCCTTAGAAAATAAAAGAGATAGCGCTCGTAGAAAGGAAAAGGTTTAAGTTCAACAGATTCAGGCTTAAGGTCGTGGAAGTTCTTCATAATGAATATAAGGAGAGTTTGCACTTTTCCACAGATTTATTAAAACGCGTCGTGCGTTTTAATAAATCTGTGGAAAAGTGCAAACTCTCCTTATATTCATTATGGAAAAGGTTTGTTTGTATTAAGTCTCATTTCTCACTACACTACTGTTCAAGTTTCAGTCTTAATATCCATCACATGTTCTCAATTTCATTTTCGATTGAAGCAGCAAGCTTCCATTTATTTACAAATATAGAAATAAATGCGTTTAGTCCATTCGTAAAAGACGGGAAAAGTGGAATAATGAGAGACAATTGGATACTGAAGAATATAACAGAGGAAGTAACGCTGGGAAAGTGAAATAGAGATGGGGAACAGTAATATACATTTTGAATTACAAGAAGGGAGGTTAGAAGTATGCAGTTAAAAAATGAGGTTTTTTAACATGTAGCATGGACTCTACCGATATTTCTTGCGATGTTAGTCAAGGTTTAGGATTACAGCAGTACGCATTCCCAAAGTTCAACAAAAACCTACCTCAAGACGGTGAACTAAGACTAATTTATGCTCATTTCCAGGGCATTTCCAAGTCTCGCAGAATCTCCAGGCGGATGGCCACTCTGTACATAATATCTCCCGGTTGGGACGAGCCTTCTTCGGGGCCTCAGTATTTTCTGTGGGGGTTTGACGTAGGTGGAAGCGACGCCCTACTCTTGTCACAGTCGACAGAGGGTGCTACAACGCGGGAGGGCGGTGTCCAGCCGGAGAGACTCGAATGCAAGCCTTCTAGTGAGATTAGCCGAACCGTGAAAACGGCTCGCGGGTGGGGAAGGAGTTCTGCTTTCACGTCAATCGGGGTAAAAGCGTGGGAATGTCCCTGACTACACCGATTATGTCGTAAACAGAACACAACGACTGGAAACAGTGACGCACGTGGGAGTTAATTGCGTCAACATCGATTTATTATTGAAACCAATCTCGATAATGACTTCCCTGATAATTAATCACGGCCTAGATTTTTTAAAGGTTTTCTATGTTACACTTAGATCCTTAAATATTAAATACATTTAAAAAGAAATAATAATATCAAGAGAATCAAAAATTCTTTTAACGGACAAAAGGATGAACACTTAAGCATCATAAATCACTGACATAACGGCCTATGTAGAAAGGAGCCTTTAATTGAAAACTTGCTTAACATGGCATTCAAAATCCGAAGTATTTACACAGCGGCATTAAGTCAAGATCAAATTTTAAAATCCCAAGTATTGGAATGAGACATGATGACATTATAGCATTTCCATATTATTTCATAGGACGTGGCAGTCCTTTGCTAAAGCGTTGGACTACTGACGGTAGAGCCCGAGTTTTTTTTCCGAGCCCGCCTCTCTGAGCACCCTCAGCTTCACACGAGCTGTGTCATTTTTTGGGTACCAAAACTTCCTCGGAAACTATAACCGGCACCGGGAAAGACACTGGCTCCACTGCCCTGATGTGTGAATTCCACATATCTCAGGATTGAGTGAACTCTACCATCCCCTACCAAACCTACCTTTGGGTTGATTATTGTGTTTACGGTTATAGTATTATAGTTTGATGGATGGAGGTGGTGGAATGGACAGAAAAAAAGAGGAAGTACTAGGCATGGTGCAGTAGGAGAGAAGATTGTTGGTGGAAATCCAAAGGGGGGAAGGAAATGTGGGTGCAGAGAATATCGATTGAAGATGGGTTGTTAAAGACTGTGATTGGGGGAGAACGTTGGGCAAACAATGAAGGGGCAGGAATACGATAGGCAGGTTGGACGGAATGAAAGGAAATGTCTGGGTATGCATAGCTTGATGAAGCTAAGGAATGTAGCAAAGATTAGTCTGTGTCCATCCAAAACCTACCTTAAACGGCAGACTAAAAATATCAATTGTTATTACAGTTCGTACTGAGTCTAAATAGGTGAACGATTTTCATGAATTCAGAAGGTAGTTTTTACTAATAACTAACTCAATCACCGTTAATCGAAAGGTAAAATTTCGTCAAATATATATTCTACAGAAAATGTAGTAAAAAAGAGCTACACAAGAACGCCTATTCAGAACAGATTTCAAATTACAAATAGGTGGGTCACATGACTAACCGAGCTAATTTTACCAGCCGTTATAATTGCTTAGACGAAGAATAAGCAAAAACCTATTGCAGATTACATGTCAATAGGTTTCCTACATAATATCACATGTAAAAGACATGCTTAACATATTATTATTATTAGGTAATCTACCGGTTAAGGTAGGTTTTTGGATGGACACAACTATCAAATAAACATTTTGTGACTCCCCACCTAGCAAACTAATCTATATCAGGTCCCTCTTCATCTCGGTATACTTCTTTCCTCCCTTCATCCCGTCCAATATCCCTATCCTGTTCCTACCCTTACCTCGCTTGCCCAACATTCTCCCCTCTATTACCCTCTTCAACATTCCACTACCGCTCAATACACCTTTCATCCATTTTTCCTGCCTCCATAGGATTTCTCTCAACAAACCCCTCTCCTCCCCCACCATTTCTAGTACTTCCTCATTTGTTTTCCTTTCGGTCCATTTCACCTTCTCCATTCTTCTCCACACCCACATTTCAAAATCCTCCAATCTACGTCTATCCTCCTGCTTCAGCGACCACGTTTCCGCGCCGTACATAGCTACGCTCCATATCAGAGTTTTTACGAGTCTTGTCTTGACATCCCTACTCAACGTCCCCGTCATCAACTCCCTCCTTGAGAAAGCCTCCTTGCCTAGCGCAATTCTTCTCCTTACGTCCCTACCACTTTGACCGTGTTGGTCCAAAACACTTCCGAGATATGTAAACTGTTCTACCTGCTCTATTTTTTCCCCGCCTATTTTAATATTTAGCTTAGCCTTTTTCTTTCTATGCTTAACATAATTATAGTAAATTTTGTTAATGATAAAAAGAGAATTGTGGGTTTTCTCGCGAGTTCAAACTCCCAAAATGCGCAAATGCTGGTTAGATAAAGCAATTTACAATAAAATAAGAGTCAAAGACTATATTTTCAGGCAAGAAATTCCTACAAATTTATCAGAATTTGAAAGGAACAAAATATTGGATTTATCAGGTACTAAATCAAACTCCTTGAGGTGTCCCTATGTTGAGATTTAATTGCGCACACGCATTTCCACTACGACAGTCTGGATTAGTTATTACGATCATTAAAATTTTTTGAATCTCAATTTAATCAAATAATAACAGTTAAACTTGTAATGGATAGTGATCCATTACAAAAAGCCATCCATGACTAAAATCAATGAAATAATATAATAGAACGGGATTACTTGAACTATAAAGCAAGAATACTACGACGTTTAGTTAATGCAGTTGCCTAAGTGGGATACCACTGAAAAATTATGCCACCCACCCAAACCTTTCGGGGTGGAAGATTGTATATTAATTAGCCAATGCACCCCAATCTCCCAAATCACTTAAAAGTTTTCTCGTTCGATAATGATGCTGCGATTAAAATACGCCAGACGAAATTTTCGCATCTATTTTTTTGTAAATATTTCCCAGGAGCTTTCTGTTTATCAACATTTCTAATGAGAACCACAATTTGACCAACTCATATATCGTGTCAGTGTAGAACTAGGTATTTCTTCTACGATGGGTTTTAAGTGGCAGGCGAGATTTCAATCCACGATTTGATCTTATAACGAAGAATCATCATATTCTTCAAGCTATGATTATTAAGACTTCCTGGGCTTACCAACGTGTATCCCAGCGTGAAATAAAGGGGTTGGACATAAGACAGAGGGTAGATTTATAAGACAGAGGAAAAGATATAATACGGGAAATCATTTCAATCATAAATGCCACGCTCGTAATAGCATCCAACATTTTCTGCCCCTCAAGATTTCCCAAATTTTTTCGGAGGCGAAGGACGAAAATTAATTTTCCGCGACACCAGAAAAAATAAATTCAGACGATTTGAGTTCAGCACTTGTTTATTATTCCACGCGATTTGGAAGGAGTCAGATAAAAATTAAAAAGCATCTCTCCCACAGAGATCAGCGTTTTTTTCTCTTTATATGCCCCTCAAACTTTGCACCCCATTCCCTTCCTTCCACACCCACTTAGATTGATACCCAACGAGGAAAATGCGTCCACAACGCCATTTAGCACAAAAAAAGAAACGCTGGGATACGTTGCAAGGGAACTGAAGGTAAATAAAAAGATAAGGAGGACGACGAATTCGGAAGAAATTCGGGCTGCCATGACAACCTGCCGTGGTGGGGCAGTGCCGGAAAAGACGAGAGACAAGGTACACACGTGGGCCATTCTAAGAGTGGCGATCGATAGAAACCTTGCAAAACAAGGTGTCCATTTTCCTGGCACCTCGAACTCTTGACTTAAAATTATTTCCACTTTGATATGTGAACATATATGCGCATGTATATTTGTGCGCATAAGTGTGTAATATATAAGTAAACTATATTTTTCGTTTTCAAATAGATTCTGCAATATAATAAACATTTTCCTTAACTTTCCAATATTCCTAGTCTATGCCAATTACCGCAAATCATTAAACGGTTAATTAAAATTAACAATTTTCCACAAAAATACTTACAAATATTTTTGTGGAAAATTGCTAATTTTAATTAATCATGTTATTCCACCATATCACGCCTGAAACGTCTCTTTTTATTAAACGGTTAATTTTGCTCAGATATAGTTGGCTGATTTCGCAAATAATAGAAACCTGTTTTCAAAGGTACTTGATTTATCATAAGTCTATCGTCCAATGTAGCTTTGGGATAGGCCCAGGGAAGACTTCATAACTCTACGTATAAAGGTAGGTTTTATTGTGCTAAATAAATTTTATGTAAAACAAAGTGGTACAATTAATTTTAAATACAAATCCATCTACAGTTTGTAATTTAATCTTACAAATTGAAATCTAAAAATCTTTTAAACACTATTGTGCCGAAATCAACTCCTCTCCATCTTCTCGATTTTTTTTCGTTTTAAACGCATAATCCAGGGACGCATTAGTCTTTTTAAAACACATTGCGAATCGGGTATAGGAAAAACAGGTAAGGACGCATAAACCGATTGACAAGAGTAGACACCCGGGACCAGATACTGGCTGTATCATATTTTTTCATGAAATTTACTAATAACTCGTGTTCGCCCGTGTTTTCTTAGCTGTTTTTCCTTTACTATTTGCTAAATAAATAAATGTGTGTATATACATATACATATATATATATATATATATATATTTATTAGGTAATCTACCGGTTAAGGTAGGTTTTTCGATGGACACAACTATCAAATAAACATTTTGTGACTCCCCACCTAGCAAACTAATCTATATCAGGTCCCTCTTCATCTCGGTGTACTTCTTTCCTCCCTTCATCCCGTCCAACATCCCTATCCTGTTCCTACCCTTACCACGCTTGCCCAACATTCTCCCCTCTATTACCCTCTTCAACATTCCACTACCGCTCAATACACCTTTCATCCATTTTTCCTGCCTCCATAGGATTTCTCTCAACAAACCCCTCTCCTCCCCCACCATTTCTAGTACTTCCTCATTTGTTTTCCTTTCGGTCCATTTCACCTTCTCCATTCTTCTCCACACCCACATTTCAAAAGCCTCCAATCTACGTCTATCCTCCTGCTTCAGCGACCACGTTTCCGCGCCTACGCTCCATATCAGAGTTTTTACGAGTCTTGTCTTAACATCCCTACTCAACGTCCCCGTCATCAACTCCCTCCTCCTTGAGAAAGCCTCCTTGCCTAGCGCAATTCTTCTCCTTACGTCCCTACCACTTTGACCGTATTGGTCCAAAACACTTCCGAGATATGTAAACTGCTCTACCTGTTCTATTCTTTCCCCGCCTATTTTAATATTTAGCTTAGCCTTTTTCTTTCTGGAAAATCGCATAACCTTTGTTTTATTAATATTGATTCTCATCCCATATTTATCGCACTGAACCTCCAATTCACTCAACAATGCTTGCAACCCCTTGGCTGACTGAGCAACTAATGCTTGGTCATCAGCAAACCTAACCGATTTTACGAATTCCCCTCCGACTTTCATTCCTACCTCCAGTTCTTCCCATGCCTCTTTAATCATTTCCTCTACATATACGTTGAACAGTACCGGTGACAATGGGCAACCCTGCCTTACACCTCTTCCTAACACTGCCCATCCGGACTCTCCGTTCCCCACTAGCACCTGAGCAGTCTGAGACATGTACAGGTTGCGGATCAGTCTCCTGTCCCTCCAATCCATTCCTATTTTCTGCAATACACGCATTAATTTTTCCCAATTCACTCTATCAAACGCTTTTTCGAAATCAACAAAACAGGCAAAAACGTCCTGATTGTATTCTATATTCCTCTCGACTAGTGATCTCATTACCCCAATGGCTTCACGCGTACCTCTTCCTTTCCTGAACCCAAACTGATCATCCCCTAAGTAATCATTTGCCTTACTCTCTATCCTTTTGTTGATGATCCTGAGAATAACTTTAGCTGCGTGGGATATCAAACTTATTGTTCTGTAATCCTCACATGACGAAGCCTTTGCCTTTTTTGGAATAGGAACTAACACCGATCTCACAAAATCTTCCGGCCAAATTCCTTCCTCATAGATACTACGAATCAGTCCATATATGGCCTTCTTCCCACCTTTCCCTAACCATTTCAACATTTCTACAGGAATATTGTCCACCCCCACAGTCTTATTTGCTTTCATCTCCTTTAATGCCCTTTCTATTTCATCGTCGAGTATGCCTGGACCTAAGCTATCTTCTTCTACGTCATGTTCCTTTTCTATTTCTAACCTTGTCGGCCTAAGTTCTTTACCATACAGTGTTTCTATATATTCCTTCCATCTCTCTTGGATTTTTCCTGGTTCAACTATTATCTTACCCCATTTATCTTTAACTGTTAGCACAGATCTTGCCTTCTTACTTCCCGATAATAACGTAACCTTGCTGTATAGAGCACCAATTTCACCCTTCTTCTGTAAACTTTCCATATCCTCGCATTGCGTTTTCCACCATTCTTCCTTTGCTTTATTTGTGGCCCTTCTCAATTTATTGTTTAACTCTTTGTACTTCATTTTGCCTAACTCTGTGTTTGCATTTTTCCATCTTCTTCTCTCATCCATCTTTGCAATCATCTCATCCGTTACCCATGGTTTCCTTATCCTTTTCCCGTTAACGGTTCCTATAGTGTCTTTAGCGGCTTCCAATATCCCTTTCTTGATACATTCCCATTTTTCTTCGATAGCACTCAATTCTTTACCGTCATCCATCATTTTCTCTACAGCCTCCTGATACTCCTTCCTTGTTAATTCATTTACTGCTTCTAAATTCCATTTTTTAACCCGCCGCCCTTGCCTTATCTTCTTGAAACGAACATTACATTTCATAACAACTAAATTGTGGTCAGAGTCCGCATCCGCTCCTGGGAAACTGTGCGAATTTATCACACTGTTCCTAAACCTGTGCCTAACCATAATATAATCTGACTGATACCTTTCTGAGTCACCTGGCATTTTCCATGTATACCTACGCCTTTTGTGGTGTCTAAACCATGTGTTAGTGATGACTAACCCCTGTCTCCTGCAGAATTCAATTGCTTTCTCCCCGCGTTCATTCCTCGTGCCTAACCCATAGTCCCCCACCTCACCACCATCTCTTCCTTCGCCTACCGTCGCATTCCAATCCCCATCACTATCAAATGTTTCCCTGCAGGAACACTCGCGATGATATCCTCTAACTCATCATACATCCTATCGACTTCTTCCTCCTTGTGGTTGCTCGGTGGCATGTATACCTGAATAATGACCAAGTTCGTCGGCTCTGCTTTAATCTCTACGAGTAAAATTCTATCTGTCGCTTGCTCTATGATGACTACGCTTCTTCCTACCCCTTTTTTTAAAATTACGGCAACCCCTCGTTGGCTCTCGTCCCCGCCGCTGTATATTACTCTATAATTGTTACTCCAGTAATCCCCGCTATCCTTCCATCTCACCTCGCAGAGGCCCAAAACATCTATGTTACCTCTTTCCATCTCTCGCTTAATATTTTCTAATTTGCCTCTCCTCAACATTGTCCTGACGTTCCAGGTTCCTATTCTTACTACTTTCGCCTTCTTCTGAGTCTTCTTGCCTGCTGAAGTTATTTCTTCCCTCCAAGGGTTTCGTGGGATGACGACCGCGGAAGCCTTGCCTCTCCCGCTGCCGGGCACGACACACGGCCTCTTGGGCCGAGTCCCGTAGTTGCCAGGACTCATATTATCTATAGTGCCCATCATAATATTCTTGGGAATCATAATTGAGGTGGTTTCCCGTTGCCTTCCTCAATAGTGTTTTTAACGTGACACCATCACTTAATGGCCACCCCACTGGGGTCAGACGCCATTGCAGCCGCCTCACTGAGGAACAGACGCTGCGTGGACTACCTTTCGTCTGGCTCCTAACCTTCGACCTATCTGGCATGGGTGACCCTTCCAGGAGTAATTATTATTACTCCCGCCAGCACAGCTCTAGGGGTTATCGGAACACACAAGCCCTTCCACCACGACAAGGTTGTAGTCCATATATATATATATATATATATATATATATATATATATATATATATATATATATATATATATATATATATATATATATATATATATATATATACACGTGTGGGTCGCGGTGGTCCAGTGGGTAGAGCATTGGAATACTGACCGGAGGGTCCCGGGTTCGATTCCCGAGCAAGGCACTCTGGGCACCTGCAGCTCCACCCAAGCTAGTTGATTTTTAGGGTACCAGATCTTCCTGGGAGACCATAACCGGCACAGGGAAAGGAACTGGCCCCCCTACCCTGATGTGTGAACATTCACACGCCGTCGGGCTTGGTACATGGGTGAGCTCTACCATCACCTACTAAACCGACCTTCGGGTTGATTACTGTGTTTATGGTTTATATATATACACATACATACATGCATATAATATGTATACATAATATATATACACATACATGCATAAAGATTAAGTTGACACAAGTAAATAAAAACATAACAAAACAAGGGAAATTCATTTGAGTTTTTTTTAAATTTTGTGTGTGTGTACGTGTATGCATATATATACACACATTAATACACATACATACACATATATATGTAGCTCATAGAACAAACAACGATACGGTCTAAATATCTGCTGTGGAGCCGCGTATAGCAACGAGTGCACTCTAGGATCGAAGCACATAAAGACCGCAAGGTCACCGGAAATAGTGTCAATTTCTTTCAGGGACGCGAACCAGCCCGCTGTCTCTCATTAGTGTTTTCCCTATGGCTTACACGTGGCGCCACACGGTGACAGGGAAAGGCTTGTCCCACACGTGGGACATTGTTAAAAGGGAAGGAAAACTTCAACCATACATGGGCCAAACTTGGCTCAGACCCCGCGAACCACTGCGCGGGTTGCATCGCTCTCGTCGAGTCGGCGAACCATACTTTTCAATGATTAATTGCTTTATTCTTAGTTAAAAATTAACGGGAGAAATAGTTGGCGTGGTTATAACCAACCACATCAAATAAACCCTGATGTTAGCATGATAGGTGGGGCAGAGTTAACCCAATCATCACGGGCCATCAATCTATCCTAGTATTGGTTTGTATAAGCTATTATTCTGTAAATGTCTTGTCTGGTCAATTTCTTCATTCCCTAATAGGTCCTTGAGCCGACATAAGTATTCCATTATCTGCTTCTGGTATCACATCCTTGGCCTTTCTCTGTAATTACTCCCTCCATCTTTACTTCAATTATGGTCTTCAATAGGCTATCGTGCCTCAGGAATACGTATGTCCAATCATTTTTCACTCTTCTTTCTATTAAGTATCCTCCATAGGTTTCTCTCTTCACCTACTTCTCGAAGTAATTCAGCACTCGTGATGCATTCCCTTTATCCATTTAACTAACCTAAGGCATAGAGGCAAGTGAAATATTAACAACAGGGTATTATGAGGTGGGGAGCATTTCCATTCCTGTGCCGCCTGCAGTTTTCCAGGGAGATACCTGGTATCTGAAAAATCACACAGAGTGGGCTATGCTGTGGGTGCCCGGATCAACGGAAATTGAAAACATGAGAAGCCGAACGACCTGTCCGCTAGGCTACCACCTCCCTGGGAAACACATACCTGTAACAAGAACGATTTTCCAACAGACGTGACAGATTTGACATTCGGGTATAATTGCTTTTTAAAATTGTTCTTATAAAGTAGATTGTTCCTGGTATTTACTCCGTAGGAGAGAATCACAAAGAGAAAGAAACATTTAGTTTTTACACATTAAATATTTAACATGGTTGGTAGATTAAATTTTTGATGCTGAAAAGTACGCGTTGTTACATTTCCAGTTTCCTCAAGCGCAAGAATAAATGTATGTTAGCGAAGTTACACTTTTCTTCGACGAAATGTTTTTGAACCAAATACCTAAAGAGGCACGATGTAGCGACAGTCTTGGACTCATTTACAGGAATCCGTTCAGTTAAAGATCCAGGATCAATATGATATATTATGGTAATTTTATTTTATTATTTAATATCCCAAACATCACCTGATAATCTAATGCGTCGCACCTTCGCTGAAACTTTTGGGGTTTTTATTTTAAGTAAAGGCTGCTTTCCATCGCCGAATGCACTCCTCTGCATAGTCCTTTGCATAAAGGTAAAAAAAAGTGGTTGCGTTTTTATCATAACTCTAACGCAAAATTAGAAATAAAGAACGAGAGTGAGTAAAAAAGTTAGTCGGTGGAGGAAATGGGACTGTTGACAAAAGGGAAAATTTCCAAAGCTTAACCTACTTGGCTAATTTCAACGGTGGTTTTTATGAAACTTCTTCTACCAAGCTATATGGTAACTTAAACAAATCATTATTTCATCGAAACTAGCTCGAACATCGAAATGTTCGCCCAAACGTCGAGACAGGGATTTGAATAATGTATGCCTTAGACCATATAAAAGTTTTGCAACCATTTTTTTTTGCAGCGAACGTCATAGTTGCATCTTTTGTCAACTCACCAAGTACCTGCCAATTTCCCATCATAGGTTTGCATCCGGTTTCCCAACGTAGGCATCGACTCTTAAGTGCTATATTTATTAAGTAACATGGAGGACGAGGGAGTGAGGCAGGTTAAAAAAAAGAGGCATGATCGTGTCAGGTTGGTGTGGAGGGAAAAGTCTATTTCCTAACACTTTCTTGCAAAAGAGGATTAGGATGGAAAAGAAGGGTAAATACCACTAAAAAAACCATCAATCGATTCACTGATTAGGAAACAAAAAATATTCATGAAATCTTTCACGTGTAAGAAAATATGCCCCTAGCATAATGATTAAAACAATTTATTTCATACTAGAGAATGGAATGAACGCCAACATAAAACACAATGAGAGTAACTGTGTAAGTGAACGTTCATGAATATTTGTAAGGGTTGGAATGAACTTGAAAACCTCGTTAAAAAACAAAAAAACAATCCGATTAAGTTCCTCCTCTATGCTAGTTTGGAAGAAGCAGTAGAGAGGCTTCGGTATCTCGCACTGAAGACGGGAACTAGCTTTATTGGACGCCCATCATCGAACAAATGGTCGCCTAATGCAAAACGAATGACAATAATACTGCTCAATATACGAAGTCCAGATAAGAAAGAATGTGGATATGGGCGGAGGTGAAAGAGATAACATTAGCCACGTCCGTATTTCCTGGAAAATGGGAAAAAGCTCAAGGCAACCGTTTATTTTCGGAAGAATTTAACGAAACCGTGGGGAAAAGCTTACCGCCGAGCACACTACGCCGATAGAGTGAACGTTGATGGGGAGCCGCATTGGAAGCAGCATCAGAATATCACATTTTTTTATAATACAACTCTTAACTTGAAGAGTATGAAGAATAATAAATCACACCGATTTAACTTTATCGATATTTTAACTATTGAAAAAAATTCCAATAACTTAAAATAACACCCATAATTAGCCATGACGTAAATGGTAACTGATTTGAATTTTTAGTCTCATTGAAATAAAATTACGCTCCACACATGAATGGCTAAATAAAATTGATTGACAGAACAACTAAAAAAAGGAACCTCGAAGACTGTCAGATTCCTATGGAGAACACTTAAAAGAATAAGTGAGAAACTAATTGGACTCACCCTGATAGACGAGAACTCATTTAAGATCGTAACTGACGGAATCATTATGAGGGAGAATTACCGAGAAACGTAAACGATGGATTATGGGAAAAGGATGATGAAACTATTAAGTGCAGAGAGCGGCGGCAAATGAATCCTCAAATTGACAGCCCCTGACAATGATGACGATTTATATGAGAGAGTTCAACTAGTGTACTGTGAAAGTCATACAAGGTCTGTATAAAAAGTAACGGGAAAAGTTTCATTCAAGAAACAATAGATTTATTTAAGATAGATTCCTTGAGCGTCGACACACTTTTTCCAGCGGCTTTCCCACGACTCGAAGGCTCCCTTGGTAGGCAAATTCCGGAAGATCCGTAAGGGTAGGTGAACAAGCTTCTTTGACTACACTCAGGGTCCTATAGTGGTGATCTTTGAGGGAGGATTTCACTTTTGGGAATAGGAATAGCCTGCTGTGCCAAGGTCGGAACTGTCCAAAAAGTCAGGGTCTTCTTCGTCGCGTTGCAAGTCTTCGCAAACAGACCATCGACTCCGTTTTGGTCGTCCGTCAAGACCTTCGGGACGAGTTTAGCACAGGTCTCTCGCATCGCCAAGTTTTCAGCGAATGGTGTGCAATGTCACCTTATTAATTCCAATACGATATGCGATCATGCGCATACTTAACTGACGGTCTGAATTCAGCACTTAACGCTCACGTTGCATGTTGTCGTCGGTTCTTGACGTCGACGACTGTCCAGGGCGGGGCTTGTCCACTACAGTCTCTCGGCCATCTTTGAAGAGTTTGTTCCCCTTCAAAACTGCAGTTTGTGACATGCTTTCCTCCTTGAACACTGAGCGAATCATGCCGAACGTCTCTGTACCTGATTTCCCCAGCACAACACAAAATTGGATGGCGTATCGCTGTTCAATCGCTCGCTGCCTTTTGCACTTGCACCGAGTGACTTGACAGAGATTCAATAAAAACACGATCTAACCTGAACGAACGGAGAACGGCTGGCAGGAGATTGGCGCGTGTTGAAAGTCAGACCCCCCACCACCGAGCCTACGAGGTGTGAGCGCGCTGCAACGTACAATCACGTCAGGAAAAATTGTTAACGATATTTTTTATCCATACCATGTATACATTATTTGTTTATGTAATTTTTCGGTTTACAGTGAATAACAATGAACTCCAATGCAACAATTTCAGAGTGTAAAAATTATTCGCCTCGGTCGAGGCGCGGTATTACTGCTGCGGTATCTCCCTCAGTTTCTTGGAATGCATTCCAATTTGAACGCGGAATATTTTAGCAAGTTTTCAGAAAGAATTATGGTGTCATAGAAATTGTTTGTGGGAAAGCACGGGAAGGAAATAAATGCCTATCAGATCAAAGGATGCAGAGCTAGGCTTATCTTCTTAACACCTTTCGCATGGCCGCTAACCATAAAATGCACACAAATTCTAGTAAATATCTCAAAAAAATACCTTTACGCATTCCAAAGCAAATTATTATTCAAAATTTCTGGCTGAGGGAAGTTCAGTTGCCATGTTATACTATTAATTTGATTAAATCGTATCGGGGACACATCAACTTATCAACGTCGGTTTCAACCGCTAAACGCCCTCATCAAACGACGAAACGGGAATTCGCATTGTGAATATTAACTAATGGTTGATAATTTCATTTGCGTCGAAAAGTAAATGAAGTTAACAACGTGCCTTCTAATTGTGAAAATTTTGTTTTCATGCCCACTGTGAATCAAGTACTATCTTATTCAAGCTGATCCACGGCGCGACCGTTCCCTATGCTGGCTTTCCATGCATGGCGAATAATTGGGGTGCCGTAGTGACACATCACTCGAAAAGGCCCGAGAGCCTGTCGGTCATTGAATGCCAACATAATGAACGTTTTCGCTTTGCCCTGATTCTCAGCGTGCTCTTGATTGCCTACAGACTTTTGAAAATGACAGTGAGTCAACATTTAAAAGCTACGGTACATCGACAAGAAAGAAAATGTGACAAAAAAAGATAAACCGAGGGGCGAATATAATAGATTAAAGCATTTTTCCTGGTATGGTAGGGAAGGTTTTCTAGCTAACCCTAGCGATCCATTTGATGCTGAAAGGAGGAATCCGGTGTTATCCGCAATATTGGAAGTCCCCCACTGTTTTCTCCTCCTATTCTAGAAACTTAGGGTATGTCGACGTTCAAAACCCTGATGAGAGAAGAATACCATGTTATATCCCATTTCTGGCTAGGGGAACCAAAGGATCATTCTTTCTTTTCGCCTTTTTTATGGATGGTGCTCCAAAAATTCCAATAACTTCAACCCTTGGGACGACTTGTGTTATGCAGATTAGTCTTTACATTTCATTTTTTCCCATCTTATTTTACGTAAGGAATAAGGATGTAATGCTAAATCAAAACCGTTTCCATATTTTTCCGCTTCGATATTTTTATGGCAATAAGATGTCGAAAACTTAAACAAAGGTTCGTTAGGTAAGCGCGGAAGGGGTAGGGATAAAATAGGCATATTGGAAGGAATGAAGGGAAGAATAAAGATGCGAAAAATAAAGAAGGGTTTATTGTAGTATGGGATGTAAAGTTGTGTTTTGTTGGGAGCGGTAAAGAAATACATAGTTTTACCTTTGCAAAGACTGCCCATCCGTGCCTACCTTATACGGTACAATACCAATATTAATATAAACTTGAATGAAAAAGTCCTGCAATTCTGGTGATATGATCATATATTTTATTCGGGAACGTATAGCTTGAGAATAAGATGATGGTACAAATTAAATATGCTGATTTAAACGACTAGATAAAGCAATGAAAACAAGAAAGCCGAGACCGTACACTTGATTTGAAGGCTTTCTTGTTTTCATTGATTCATGACCGTAGCTACGTTCATTGTACATTTATATTAGATAAAGCGAATTGATAATACTGTGTTTACTGATGCAAAAATGGATAGACTTGTACATGTTGAAACCGCATTCAATCACATAACCAGGAATGTAGATTTAATGAAAAAAGCATGATGAGAATGAGAAGCAAATACAGGGTTCGTCCGGAAAATAAGTTTATGATGATCATTGTCTTTTTTGACAAAAGGGGAGTCGTCCACTACGAATTTGTACCTGAACGATAAACTGTAAATGCTGCATTTTACGTCCAAGTGCTCGACAGGCTTCGAAAACGAGTCGCCCGCGTCCGGCCAGCGATCAACCGTATGACTGACAACCTGAGCGACAATGCGCCGTCTCACACCACGCTTGTCGTGTCGGACTTCTTGGCCAAGCACGGCGTGGCAACGCTGCCGCACCCGCCCTACAGCCCGGACTTGGCACCACCGGACTTCTTTCTGTTCCCGAAGATAAAGAGGAGTTTAAAAGGAACGCGGTACGGGACTTTGGACGCCGTCAAAGAGGCCGTGACGTGTCTTCGTGAGGTTCCCGATGATGCCTTCGCGGGAGCGTTCCAGGAATGGGCACGCCGCTGGAACAAGTGTATCGACTCACAAGGGTCCTATTTTGAGGAATATTAGCTTAAGATATGTAAAAGTGTAATAATTTTTTTTTCCTGAGCTCAGTACACATTTTTCCGGACAAACCCTGTACCTGCTCCGTTTAACGATAATGTAGCACCAAAGTTAACTTTTCCAACGGAGGGTCCAATTTAGGACCTAACTTTCCATTCTCAATCCAAAAAGACATAAATTATTGCGTATAAGCAGGATGACCGAATGGACATGAACACCAGTCTCTTACGGCGGAAACATTTGACCCCTAGCCCTGGATATGTGAACTTTACACGTGTTAGAGCTGCGCTCGGGGTTAGATATAGCATCACCTGTCAAATCCAACCTACAAGTTCGTGCCAACCATCAGGCAGGGAATAAGAACCCTTTAAGAGCCCAATTATAGTAACAAGCGCTATGAAACGTGCATTATTTCGTAGCTCGGACCTTTCCGGATACATAACGTTATAGTAATCAACACACTATGTCTGGTTTGATAGGTTATAATTGTATTCACTTGGCAGTAAACCCAATAAGGCATGTGATATTCATACGACGCAGGAGGAGGTCAGTTCCTTTTTTTGTACCATTTGTGATTTCTGAAGAAAAACTGTACCCGAAAAACCACACCGTTTTACTCGTAATAAAGCTGAGGCTGCCAAGAGGGGTTCACCGGAATCGAACCCGAGCCCTCCGGTCAGTAAGTTAGCTCTCTACCCATTGGATCAACACGCAGCCTTATCTCAGGTATTTCCGAACAACTAAGGTCTATGAAATGAGGAAATCTATTATCATTTTCCAAAAATACGGCATACTGAATTCGACTTAAGCGTGTAAGGCTTCCCGCAGTTTCTTCATTCGCCGCGGAAATGTGGGCCGGGTTATTACTCCAACTGTCGTCGAGCAGAGGAAACGTGTTGCTCAGCTTCGCCTCGTTCCCCCTCCGCTCGGGCTTATCTCGTTTTCGGGGGGCGTGTGATGCTGAACTGAGTGCCACGAAACAGAGATAACGACTGTCCCCGAAAGACGGAGAGAATGACCCCGCATTTCATCTCGCGACAAAGATAGTGGCCGCCGCCGGCGGCCACTAAGCCCGACAAACTTTACCTCCTCCTTCCAGCGAGCTCGGCAAGACTAAATAAAAACCGCGACCACTTTCAAGACGGCGAAGGACAGCAGAAGCATTGACATATTCCACCCATCTAGACCAGTGAGATAATGTTATGAAACAACTGGGAGGTTATATTATCTATGCGAGATACCGCTACCAGTAAAACTAAACCCAACAACACACCGCGAAGATATTTGTTGAGGAATTTTAGGGCATAAATATGCACTTATACATAAACATCAATATTTTTTTGCAAAATGTAAAAGTACATGCACACTTATAAACACACGTATATCAACATCATGAATTAATGTGCATGTCGAACAAATCTTTCAATGCTGCTTTTATCATGATCATTATTTGGTAGTCCACCGTACATGGTAGGTTTTGGATATATGTCAAGTTAACACACCTACATTCGTCATCCTCGCGTAAAATGACCCCACATTAAAACAAAACCCCTGTTTAACTTCGCATGGAACATTGTTTTTATCAATTAAATATGTAGGGGTCCTTGAATCTATCGTGTTAGTGCCCAAGTATCTCTCTCTTATTTTATCTTCGCATTAATCAATCTACGACGTAATTTGGGGAATTCCCTATACATTCACAAGCAAAATCGGGTACCCATAAATTTTCTAACACTCTTTAAGACCTCTCTGCTCGTGACTCTCAGACTTCCCAACCCAATCATCCAGCATAATGTCCATGCATGCTCTTCTCTCATAGAACTATTTATCAAATAGAGCGGATTTTATCAGAACTTTTTCCAATTCCTTAATGTAAACGATGACGGATGTTTTGTAAGGATGTTAAGAAAAGGACTGGTTAAAACTTGTACATGGAGAGTGATTTAGTACGGCGCGGAAAAAACGGGTCGTTAAAGCAAGATGATCGGCGTAGATTGGAGGCTTCTGATATGTTGGTGGTGAAAAAGATAGAAAATATTTATTTTATACAGGTAAATAATGAGCTCTACCGGAATAAAATCTTTACCTTAAAATATTTTCTTGTTCAATTACTGGTTCTTTTCTCATCTTCTTCATTGTGAAAAAAATGTCACAGAGCGAATTTTTTCCTCTCTTATGTGAACAATCAAAGTATAACACCGTTACATATGCTGTCATATGTTGAGTAAATATAACTGAATATTTCCGTTTTTCTTCTGGGAAATTAAGCGTATACGTTTGCGCAAAAATAAAATGAACACTTGCACGCATATTTCTGTCCATATAATTTCACCGACCGATGTTTCGACATTAAATTCCATTAATTCAAGGGCATTATCATGAAAGCAAACTCATTGAGGAAAAGTAACTGGGAAAAGGTACATTTAAGGTTAGTGTTTGTTCCACTGTGAAAGATTTATATCACATCATTTATAAGACAAATGCATTTGATTCGCACTAAGATTTATTATCTCGAAGAATTATAGACACCATATGAGGAAATTTTTTTTGAAAAGATATTATTTGTTTTCACTTCCTTGAACTGGTTTAAATAGCGATCTCGACTATGACACGGGGCATGGGGAAGGAATGAGTGCATGCACACCAAAAGGCCACATGACTATCGTCATGTGCCAATCATAGTAACCTGACTCCATTAAGTACTAATTCACCAATGTATTAACAAAAAGATTATCTACTATTACACTGTTCTATTATGAATATAAAAGGCCAAATTCTCAGTACATCTACCTCTACTTAATACCCCGCAAGCCGCCGCAAGGGCGTGTGGGTGGGGGTGTTAGGGCACCACCCGTTATTTACAAAGAAAAAAACGCATGCTGAAGCCACAAATTCCACAAAACAAATATGGCAAACATTCATGCAAAAACCCTTTCACCCCACACACATGCAAACCCACAAACTACCAACAAACATACACATGCACCTACATTTAAACCTAATATCTTTGATATAATGAAAACTTCGTTGCAATTTTCCACAGTTAAAACTTTATTGCCGACCATGGTTTCGATACACTTATGTCTCGATTCCACAATATCACGCCTGATTCTTCACTTTTCATAATATCTTTGAATTTTCACATTTGTTCCGACATGCAACTAAAATGTTTTTAATATTTCTAAAGTGAATTCGTTTTCTTACTATTATGATTTCTGATTGTTCTGGGAAATAATGAGTATTTGAATCTATCTGTATTGGAATCTATCTCCATTATTTTATCATTGTGGTCTGATCTACCTAAGTAGTGTGGGGCCATTATAATTCCTTTAGTGTCATCGTTTAATTCGTTGGTTCTGAATCTTTCTAAAAGTCTAAGTCTCGCTTGTTCTCTTCGTATTTCAAGGGGCACCCAGCCTAAATCCCTTAAGAGACCTGCCACACTTCTCTTCTTATTATAACAATTTTTAACGAATCTGGCGGATTTTCTCTGGACTTCATCTAATTCTTTTAGCCAGATTTTCTCCCAAGGATCCCAAATACTTGCGGCATATTCCAAATGTGGTCTAACTAGAGCAAAATGAACGACTCTCTTTAACTTTCTCATTGCATTTCCCCACCACCCGTTTAATGAAGCCCAGTTTCTTTAAAGCGGATCCGCATATTGTCCTGATATGTGCTCCCCATGAAAGGCGTGGTGTTAGAACTACCCCCAAATGTTTTACTTATTTGGCCGTAGTTAGAACTGAACCCTCTAAATTCGTAGTTCACATCCTGTTCGCCACTTCCTTTGTTCCAAAATTTCAAATCTGCGCATTTGGAAATACTTAGTGGAGTACTTATCCCACTACATGGTATTCTCTAGCGAAGATCCTCGGTACTTTGTCAATTTTTAGCTCCACAATAAGAGCAATGGGCTCATTGCCAAAGCTTCCTTTTTTTGTTTTTAAATAACTTGCGTTTGAGCTACATTCTGGAAACATGGAACTAGAATGCGGAAGAAAAAGTGTTATTTTCCTGTTCGCGATTCCTTTGTCTATCGCTCGATGGACTGAATAAAACCTTTTCCTTAACGATTTGTCAAATATATTTTTAGATTCTTCTTTAACCTTGGCCACGGCAGCGTACTGTTTGATAATTTACTCCTGAAATTATTTCTGCTTCCAAATAATTTGGAATATAAGGAAATTTTCACATTGCATAGGTTTCAAGTTTATCTCATTGAATATTTGTCTTCAGCATTAATTTTAATATATTCCACAGTGTTTGGCGATGTCTACTCCAGAAAGTTAATAAACTGCGAGGCAATATTTATTATCATTTCACCACAGTGGCGATGATTTCAGGAACAATGAAATCGGTGTCTTCAAGGTTAAGTGAAAACGAGACAGCCAAGGGAGTACTTGGAAAACTGAGACATGTCCTATTGCGAATTTTTGAGCTAACTCTGAAAATATATGCATCCGAGAGCATAAAAACAATCTCTGTCATACCGGGAAAGGCCATTATCACGCAAATGTTCACTTGTTGCACTGAAAACCTTCATTAATTTCACTGCAAACGCAATGCTGAAATGTACCGTTATTACTTATCAACGTCGAAGGTAGTCTGCCCATTGAAGATAGAGGTTTTGGGCAGTTCCTCATAAAATGCCATGTACTAAGCGTAAACTTCCAATTATTTGAGCTAGATTATTTACTTCTTCAGTTCCAAACGCATTCATTCTTTCTAAATGCCAGATTCTCTCCATTCCTCTGAATAATTTATTAAGTCTTTTCCCTTTCATCTCGGCCATTAGTAACCCATTACGTTTCAATGTTTCCCCTGACCACTTTTTCCGACTTCTTCGAATTTCATATAACAACAAACTTTCTTCTCCCACCATACTTAAATTTTCGTCAATAGTCTCCTCTGTCAGACACTTTTATAAATTTGCATCATTCCCACGACTCAAGATGTCTTTGGTAATCTGCCCTCCTCATCTTATGTTCGCATCCATAAAGCTCCATGCCCCGCATTTAAGTTTTTTTAAAAATTAATGATTCAAATTCTCCATCGCAGTTAAAGCACACATTCATTAAATTAATTACTGCATTGAATTAATTTAGCAAATTACTATTAGTTTACATAATCACTTGTACTTTACGTAAAATTCTCCAAGACTGTTTTTTCTCATTCAATCTGTTTGTTATCACAAGAGCAACGATAATGGTAGTTTTGGACGTTCAGACACGATCCATCTCCCAAGTTGAGCCGTCTTGGCATTTAATTCAATAAATACCCATAAATTGCTGGTCAATCCATGAGTGTATCTTTGGCTTAATGGTCGCTTTTCCCCTACTGAGCTCCCAAAGCCCACATCCAGTGATTTTCCATTCTCTCCAATTACTTCGCGTTATTAAAAGCCGCTCAACGAAGTTACCATCACGCAAATAGACAGGAGATATCGCAATTTATATTACAAAGGCTTTCGATTTCTGAGAAAAATTTCTCTACTGCGCATCAATTTCCACACATCTACTTTGCTATTCCTTCATTCAAGGGGCAATATTAAGTTGTCATGAGTGACCGCAGGCGACGGAAGGGGTCATTCAATTATATGCAAAGTACCCGATATAAATAAGGGCGGCAGGTTCCCACCGCGACACGCCCCTACACGTTACAAGGAGAAGCAAGCCACGCCTCGCATAACTGTCATTTCCCACCTTAACTTACGAGAAAATAAACCAGGAGCGGGAGCCTTATTTGGGAAAGAAAGAGAGAAACAAAAGAACTTTTATTTCCTTGAGATCAATGCCCACTCAATAACTCTGTGCAAAGGAAAATCGAAACGAAAAACTATGATTTAGATTGGTTATTGATATTATACTGAATACTTAGGGTAATATAAACTTGGGTTTAAAAAGGCACAAGTGGTAAAGGGTCTATCTAATAGATATGAATAAGGAAAATAATCTGAATGTGGGATTCGCAGTATTAAGAGAAGGACTGGCGTTTATGTCATACAACTAAAACAAGATGTCTTTTGCGGTCTAGAGACAATTATTTTCTCTTAAACGATTGTAATGTGGCGTTGTTTATAGGAAAATGTCTGCATCGTTAAGGTGTTTATAGAAACAAACAAAATACCGAGGCGGTGTCTTACACTCCGAGATTTTGGGGGCTTACTTACTTACCGCAGCGTCCCCTTAACCTAGTAAGGTTAAGGGGACGCTGCGGTAGTTTAATTGGCTAAAGCACTGGGTCGGAAATCGAGGTATCCGGGTTCGAATCCCAGTAACGGCGAGTGATTTTTACACTCTGAAATTGCTGCATTGTAATGAAAATTTAGCGGATGACTCCGTTAAAAGTTGCTGTCTTGGCATCTCCCGCAATTCCTTGATAAAAGTGATCATGAATGTTCACAAAAAAGTGCCTGAAACAATCGTAGATTCTAGCATCTTGAAAATCTTGCTCCATTTGACTTTGTCGAAGGCCTTCTACAAGTCCATCAATGTCCAAAATACGTATAAGCTGAAAACATAACAGAAAATCCAAAAGCATTTGGGTCGTACGTCAGAGGTTATGGGGAATAAATCAACAGTTAATTAACTTAAAAATGATAAAGGCGAAGGCTAACCAGCAATTTGTAAAAGATTAACTTATTAAATTCCTTCTTTCAAAGCGCCTTCACTAATGCTTCACCAAATGTCTCCGATAGCTTACCAAATCGTGCCGGTCAGCCGATGCCCAAATTTGAAATCTTATATTATTATTTAGAAAATTTTCCGAAAAATATTAAGGCAAATAAATACTCCGGCCCCGATCAAATACCCGCTCGTATATTTAAGGATCTAGCCATGAAAAGTGCCCCGTATTTCGAAATTATATTTAAGAAGTCACTAGGAAAACACATGGTTCTCAGAGATTGGAAAACGGCTAACGTACATGGACCATCATGAAAGTAATGCGCATGATTTTACTGTGACCCTACTATCAATGGCAGCGCGGTAAAACCGGCCGGGGTAGGTGGTAGGGGGTCTGCCCCTCCAACGTAGCCGGTCGCCAGTTTGCTCTGAGCAGTCTGGGCGAAAAGACGTGCCTCCACGTGAAGTGTGTTTTTTGAGTTTACAACACGGTGCGATGGAGCGTCCAGCCACACCCCCTTCATCGCCACCAACTTCCTGGCCCGGAGCACCAATGTGGTGGTCCCCAAGCCCCCTTATAGTCCCGACATGGCTCCGTTCGACTTTTCTTGTTTCCCCTATTGAAGAGAGAGCTGAAAGGAGAGCATTGGGAGACCGTGGAAAACATCCAAAAGCATGGTACAACGTTCCTGAGAGATATTCACGTCGAGGAGTTTCTAGGTGCCCTTAAAGCGTGGCAGACACGTCTCCGCGAGTGCATTTATCCAGTGAGAGAGTATTTATGAAAAATTTCAAGTATTTGTACAAGAACGATCAACAAATCTATTTTTCCCAGAGTATGCACATTATATTTATAGTGGTCCCTGTAAAAACAATATTAAAAAAAAGAGATAAGGAGGAACCGAGCAATTACAGACCTATTTCCCTAACATCCATTTCGTGCAAGGTCATGGAAAATATAGTCGCTAGTTCGAACGTGAGACACCTCAATAATCAGGAGTTAATAATGAAATAAACAGCATGGTTTCCGAAAGGGTAGATCCCGCGAGACACAACTTGCGCTTTTTGCTCATGATATTCTTACTTCGGGAGAGAGCAATGTTCCAGTGGAAGCGATTTTTTTTACATTTTAAGAAAGCCTTCGACAAAGTACCCCATAGTAAACTACTCACAAAGCTAGAAGCAAATGGCTAAGATAAAAATATCCGGGGTTGGATTAAAGACTTTTTTGAATCGTCGGGCACAAAGAGTAGTTGGAGATGGAGTTAGCTCAAATGCAGAAGAAGTTACTTCAGATGTTCCCCAGGGAAGTGTGATCGGACCTCTTTCATCCCTACTTTACGTTAACGACATTGACTCCGTATTTAATAGTAAAATACAATTATTTGCCGACGATGCAGTAGTTTACCGTGATCCTGAGGACCCAGCAGCTTTATCAGATGACCTTAATGCTATTCCACGTTTGCGCGACACTTGGCAATTAGAATTTAACTTAAAAAAGCACGTAGTTATGAATTTTTGGAAAAAGAGTAATTCCCTCCCGACGCCTATTGCATCGGGAAAACCGAAATGGAATGTGTACACTCGATTAAATAGGCGTTACCCTCACTCACAGCCTCTCCTGGGTGAAACACATACGGGGAATATGTGGAAAAGCTAACAAACACTTTTACGTATTTGAAGAGTACTGGGTTAATGTGATGAAAAGGTCAAAGAGAAATGTTTTCTTTCACTAGTAATTCGGAATATGCTGGCAGTATACGGGATCCTCCCGATTTTGAATTGAGTGCCGAATTAGATCGCGTGCGGCGTATAGGAGCTAGATTTGTAAAACGTTGTTATGATAAACTTATTAGCGTATCCAAAATATTAAATGAGCTAGGCTCGGAATAACTCACGGCAAGAAGGTTAAATTACAGATTAAATGTCTTGCATAAATTGAAAGGACATATCGCTAGCAGTGATGTTGAATATGTGTTATTACTTCGTTCGTACAACGGTAGGAATGATAATGTTAACAAAATTAGAGAGATTAAATTTCGAACAGACATATTTTACATGTTATTTTTTCCACGAACGATGAAGGATCAGAATAATATTGTCCGACCGCGATAGGGTCATATTCGGGTCAAACTTAAGTCTGGTGTGTATTCAACCCCTGCCACACACCCTAGAGGTACCTTGCAGAGCACTAAAATATCAAAATCCAAAAATTAGGTACATTCATTAAACTTCTTACAGATGGTCTGAGTTAGTGGCGATGAGTGACGTATCCTAAACCCGTACTTATTACAGATTCCAAAAATGCTGCTGCAGATGGAGAATCAGGTTGTCAGGAATAGGCAGAGGGTCATTGTTATCACCGGTACTTTTTTCACAAGTTCACGAGGAGGAAATGGTAAAAGGGCATTTGAATGATTGGAGGAATAAATAAAAGTTGGCTGGGAACTCATCAAATCAATGTCACTTGAAGTTAACTGAAGTACAAAGTCAAGTGATTCATTAAAAAAGTTAAAATTAGGAAAATTCCTTCGAGTCTTTGTAATGCATTAACCTCTTATCGAACTCAATCCGTTTTTCGTGCAAACAACAATTCCAGCACCGATGATGGCAACTACGTAGCAGAATGCTGAATACGCATTTGTTTCATGCATGCATTGGTTAGGATTATCACCTATTCCCGTGAAGTTATGCTTATTCGTCAGACGACGTGTAGACATTCCCTAACGGTAAATTCTACGGGAATGTTAGAATCGGAATCCGCGTGTTTTCAATTTCCACATGCCTAAGGTAACCTTTGGAAGAAATATATTTTCGCCAATAGTTTACAGGATAAGAGAGTCCGTCGGCCACGAGTTAGAACGATCTTTTTCCTTCCATCCATTGCAATTCAAGTCGTACGTGAGCGAGATCCTCAAGCATTGGGAAAGATAATGTAATTCTCTTTCACCGCAACGTCTAGCGGAGGATTAAAGAACAAGGAAAGAGGGACGTAAGGTCAGGAGGTTTGAAACCACGAATGAGATATTCATGTATCCAGATAAAAACGCTGGAATGTAAAAATCGAGGCATTGGCATAACCAAGACTGGAAAACAGTTAATGATTATACAGAACGAGGCTTAAAACACCGATGATTATACCATGAACTAACAGACGTTAAGTGATGATGAAATACTTCGAAGATTAGTGAAACAGAGTGATGAAGGACATTATCTCCCACTCAATATTCCCCAGTGTCAGGTAGAGACCTCCTTCGACATTCCCTCGGCAAGCAATTATAAATTCTTGGAGCCCCAGCATTTCAGTAAAATTCGAGCATTATTAATAAAATTATTGCAACAAAAGACCAATTTTAAAACGTGAATCTCTGTTTAAGCGGAACCAGGCCTTCAGTACTCATATGCATGGACATAAAGTAAGGATACCCACCAACCAAAATGAAAATGTTGATTTAAAAACTTCAAAGTACGTACATAGACCGTCAAAAATAAAAGAGAGAGATAAATAAAAATAAAAATGTAGTTTACTGGTTTTCATAATGATACATTGAAGTATAAAAAATATCTAAGAGAGATTTATTAATGAATTAACTTGAAACCTACCCACTGCGAAAATGTTACGATACACCATAGGAGTATTCTTTATACTCGGGAATAAATTCAGTAACAAAAAAATGAAAACAAAACACTGTCGCTGCCTTAGTTACAGTAAACACCCAATTAAATCCTAGAATAATTGCATTGATAAGATTTATTTTTTTCAATGAAGTCACGCAAAAAATTAAATTAATAAGGAAATTCAATTCTATAGCAGCATTTTGTAGTGTAAGTTTCAAGATCATAGCTCAAACACAAGTAATAAACTAAAGTAAAATGCCAATTATGTAATTTAGGAGTCACGTTGGAACTGGAAATAATCTGCTAGGTCGGTGCTAGAGTACTGGTTGATTTTTCCTCGTCCTGGCTGTGATCCTAACGGGGAAGCACTTATCATAGGTACCCTGAACCCTACTTAATTATCCCGCGCGGAGAAAATCTGCACATGCGGAAAAAAGAAAACAATGCGTGACCACCTGGCGTCAAAAGGGAATGTCACTGCGGACAATGGGTTTCCCTCTACCTTACTTCGACCCCGTTCCTTAAAAAACCTACTCGAGCCAAATTGCACACCAACTCCAAAAATGGTAACTTATCTTAGTTTTCGGTCGGTAAAAATGGATACACCCATGACGCTTCTTCAGTAATTTGGTTTAGCAAATACGATGCATTTTCGCAGTTAGGATGACGTGATCACTCATTGGTTAACATGAAAAGATTTGTCGTTGACGCAAAACTTCCGACGAACCATTTCTTCCTTCCGCGCAACGAACAACAATAAACTATCATTTACGATCCAACAAATGAACTCTTGATTGCCAAGGGAAGAGAAAAGGATGATTTGCGTCTTCATTAACTCGTTAAGAGTTAGCTGGAGATGAGAGGCGTCAGTATTAGGGAGAAAAATTGCTTTTCCTAATCTTACCCAACTAATAGGTGTAAATGGTTGAAAACCCAAGTGAAATAAACAATAAAGACTTGTACTACTCATTATTTTCTGGTGTTGAGTCCGGCCACATCTCAATGAGTTCTAATTTTCGCAGGCACCATAAGAATTCGAGATCAGATTACAAGACGCTAATTACACGTTCAGAGAAACTAGTAGTTTTAGGGGGCCCCGTATGCGTAACGTCTGAAATCTGCAACGAAGGCAAAGAAGTATTTATTGCATAAAAAATGATTGCAGGTTTTAGTCAAATTTACATTCATCATTCATACACACCTATGTTTCAGTTTGTTTGTTAATTGTAAGCAGGGCAATGGTATTATGATAAAGGTAATATTTACATAACTGCACAGCGGTGTAGTACTTCTTCTCCATTCTTAAATAATAGCAGCAGCTATTAACCATTCCATTGCAATTATATCAAAATGTTTACGAACAAAGGATAAATGTCTAGGTAGCCATTGTCTTAATGAATATTGTATGCTTAATGAGCCTCATAGGAGTACATATATATGATATATAAAAAACCATAAACACAGTATTCAACCCGAAGGTCGGTTTGGTAGGCGATGGTAAAGCCCACCCAGTACTAAGTCCGACGCGTGTGAAATTCACAAATGAGGGTAGGGGGGGGGCAGTTCCTTCCCATGTGTCGGCAATGGTTTTCCAGGAAGATCTGGTACCCAAAACATCACACAGATTGGGTGAAGCTGCAGGTACCCAGAGAGGCTTTCCAGGGAATTGAACTCGGGTCTTTTGGTCATTAGCCCAGCGGCTTGATAAATTGATATTTCGGTGGTGCCACAAACTTAATCAAAGTATGAGGAATAACAGGAAACGATCAGTCTGATGAGGGCGTCTGAGACGTCTAAATATTACGTCGTTTTTATTTTGTTAGTGCATAACTCCACAAGGGAGCTATGTACAGCGCGGAAACGTGGTCATTGAAGCAGTAGGATAGACGCAGATTGGAGGCTTTTGAAATGTGGGTGTGGAGAAGGATGGAGAATGTGAAATGGACCGAAAGGAAAACAAATGAGGAAGTACTAGGGATGGTGGGTGAGGAGAGAGGTTTGTTGGGAGGAATCCTATCGAGGCAGGAAAAATGGATGAAGGGTGTACTGAGCGGCAGTGAGATGTTGAAGACGGTAACAGAGGGAAGAATGTTAGGTTAATGAATGAAGGGTAGGTATAGGATACGGATGTTGGACGGGATAAAGGGAGGAAGGAACTATACAGAGGTGAAGAGGGACCTGATGTAAAGTATGTTGCTCGATTGTGTTTTGTTTGGAGTCACAAGATATTTATGTCCATCCAAAAACCTACCTTAGCCGGTAGATTACCATATAAAATATAACCAAAATGGTGTTATAAAGTATTTACCATTTCCATTATTACATCATAAATAGACACTGGCGTCCAAACACCCACTGCCACGGGCTTCAATGGCTCGAGAATAATATTTATGCCACTGGATCACGTGACTGCTAAGAATTATTTCGGACGGTTTCAAAGGCACCCTGGCGCCTTTCCCTAGGAGCCCCGCCCTCAGGACGTCGACTAGTTCACCACCTCCCCGCACGGTCGGGCGGCCTAACCGAAGGCCTCGAGCGAGTCAGAACGCAAAACGAAGCGCTACGAGTCCTGAATGAAGGGGAGGGCGGCGGGAGCAGGTGGCGTCAGCCTTGGCCCTGGCGCCGGCGCATGCGCGGAGACGGAATATCACCCCGCACCTGACCCGGGCGATCCTGAGTGCGACTGGTCGGGGGTGGAGAGGAAGATTCACGGCCAAAAAGGCTCTGCGGCGACCTTCAAACGCGAGGAGAGGCCTCCGGAGAGAGGATGCAGGAACGACGGGAAGGGATCGGATATACGGAGGATGAGGGCGGGTTATATCGAGCGGGAAGGTCGCGAGGGGGGAGGAGGAGGAGAGGGGCAAAGGGGTCTCCTTCACACGCAACCTCCCACCCTCCAACCGTCATCCCTCGATTTCATTAAAGGGGAACGGTGCGGGAGAACGGGTGGAATGCAGAGAATCAGGAAAGTGGTCGCGGAAGATTAGTGAGGGGGGATGGGTCCATAGAAAGGGTGCGCAGGGAGCAGGGGAGTGTGTTTACGCATTCTCCCGCACATTTAACTTATCCTGAACCCAACCGGCAGGGACGAGCAACGCCTCGGGAAGTCGTCTGAAACATACGATTCTCTTGCAATAACCTGACGTGAACTGAATGTACTATCACTTCCAAAATCCTGCAGGCAGTCACTCGGCGCGCCGAGAATTGGGGAAAGGTGAAAAACGTTCATAACGTTTTATGGGCTAACTGGTTGGCAGGCACTCCGACCTATCAAGAGCCTTTTGAAGAGGGACGTATAAATATCGTCACCCAAGCTTCTGCCAACTTCAGAATGCCAACATAGCGAACATGTTCTCCTTTCCCCAATACTCGACGCCTTTGTGACTATCTACAGTTTATTCAAATGACTGCACGGCGCAGTGCTATGACCAGAAAGGATTTTTTTTATTCGAACTGACGGTGGAGCTGGCCTCGCGCTATGCCCAAAGCCATGTTAAATCTCTCATTCAGGTTAGAGAAGGGGGACGATCTGCGTCACTTTTTTCCACGTGACACCTTCAGTTAATGAAAGAATTCAGAGGATTCTTAAGGTCCGACAAGTATCGAGTGAATTAGTCCATCGCTGTCGCATCTCTACCCTATATACTTCTGCTCCTTGTACCAATATCAAGCGTGAGAAATTGGACAGGACATTTTTCAATCGAAGCTTAAAAGATCAAAATGTTCCGCGTAAATAGCCCTGAGGGGCAAAAATGGATATCCATAATGCGAGGGAGATATCTTTATCTACGCCGTGGATACCGAAAATCCCATCGCGCTTCTTCGAATTTCGTCAGGATGACGCTATCGTCTATCATTGGAGCTGGGTCGCAAGGTTCATGAACGGAAACTACTGAAAGGATAATCCCATTGTGAATAAGCCATTGCGCGCAATGAAACATCCGTGAACCCGGTCCTGGCATCTAAAAATATTACACTCCTTGCGTCATTTCTGAGGGACTCCAAAGAATTTGAACCCGAAATCCTCTCTCATGTACAATTAACGCCTGAACTTCTGGGCTGAAATGGCAGAGTCAACATTGGATGTGATATCTGTCAATTTTAATAAAGACCACAGTTTTAAAAAAATGCCCACTTTTTGGGCACAATCATGCATAGAATGCGATAAGAGTATTGATGATATAAATATAGAAATGAAAGACGAGTGCTTGGGGATCAGCTTCAATCTACAAATACCTTATGCCTCAAATGCGGCCAGGTCCAGTCCTTGCCTGCGAATCACCAGGTCGCAATTTAAAGTTCAAACCAAATGAATTTTTCACTGACGAGACCTCAGGATAAAATTGTTTATATCAAACATCATAATGGACGCAGCTTTTGGATAGTCTGCATTCAATCAATAAAGTACTATTAATGTTAATACAACCAAACGCGATTCCATTTTAAATGTGGGGACTTGATTTGTAAAATTCGGACGGAATAGGGAACTTATCGATACATCAACGATCCTATACCGACATCATTCATGGTGCGCTGACGACAGCGGGCCTAAAACCTAGAACCTTGTTGTATATTCAACATGCTGTGTTGCCATGTGAGCTGAATAATTTTTATGAAATGCGATCTCGTCCATTTATGTGGCGATTCAGGAGCATCGACACTTTACGACACTCAAAATTCTAATTTGAAATTAACAAGAGCTCGACTCGTCCCCCAGCTCCTACCTACTTGCATCAGAATGCTTCTAAGATCACCACATGATCAAATGTGCAAACACTCCTCGTTGCACGTGCAGCGTGCATTGGTTACACGATACCCAGAGGATTGATATACCGTGAAAGAAGGTTAGGGAAATGGTAGCCGCAGATGATGATCTACGTACACTTATTAAAACGAAGTTTGGCTTGATATTCCAATGTAGCACTCACCTCCGACTATATTCTACCACGAGAGGAATTATCTCTCCAGGGTATTAAAGAGACCAATTGCCATACCCTTTCCTTGAGCTACACACAATACACCGCCGTAATAAAAGATTACTAACGTTATACCAGTCTCTCCTTTTTACATATTCATTTCATACAAGTATGTATCTCTGGGTTCCTATTTTTGAAGTTAGAAATTTATTCCAAGGTTCTTGTGGTTCGCCCATCTTAGAATATTCTATCACCATCAATTTGCCACACATATCACGTGCTTAAGCATTCACTCGAATGCTCGAACTCGAATCGACCGCCTTATGGTAGTGTTTTAATGGACTCTGGGACCATCATTTCTGAACCCCAATCCCATACTAAAATCACACAAAATATCCTCAGACCTCATACATTCTGCATCCTTCCTATGCACCTTAATTATATCCAAACATCTGTTCTTTTCCTTTCTCCACCTCGCATTCCCAACATTCTCCCCTCTATTACCATCTTCAGCATTTACCTGCTTCATAATATGTCCTGCATCCACTTGTCCTACATTCTTTGATTTTCTGCCAACGACCTCCTTTCTTCCACAACATGCCTAGAACCTCGTCGTTTGTTTTCTTTCCGTCCACTTCATTTTCTCCATGCACTCTATTCGAATTCAATAAAGACCTTGATCCTCATCGACCAAAACTGAGTTTACCACATTTTTGAGTGATTTTAGAGAACTTTCAAATTGAATAGAAGTTACAATGGGTAAATGGCTCCAGGTAACTGGTTACTGGTGAAAAGCGAGTCGGACGAAGACGAGATTCGCGTTTGTCCAATCTTAGGTTATTCGCATGTTAAACCTGCCTTTTTTCATTTAACTGAAAATCTTTAAATATGACTACAGCCAATCGATGTACCCCTTGCAACGGCGAATATATTTAACATCCAGGTGCCTTGACTATTCAGTGAGTTCACTTCGCCGATGATAAACCTGGCCTAACTCACAGAATTTTAATGACCATCGTATAACATTTGCAAGAGGATTTTAAAACAAAGCTCTGGGTGAGTCAAGTTTTATTGATCCACGTTTTTTAAGTGTCCATGGGAAACCCTTGACATAAAACACTAGGAGTTGCAGAAACATGGGAAGAAAGCTATGAATCGAGTTACGAGCGCCGTTAATAACCAATTTCGAAGTATCCTCCCAACATCGGGTCGTAAACGGCGAGTTTTGGGACCCCGGCGTCTCCCTCCCGCGCCCTTATCGCGAATATCTCCGTTGGCGTCAGGAGACCTTTCCCTCCCCTCCCACCTCCTTCGCTCCAGAACCTCGGGTGCCCCCCACAACGCTCAACCCAACCCGGATATTCCGTAGCCCGGGAGTTTTTCCTCACGCGTACAAACCCACCCCACTCTGAAGTATAGAGTGCTATGGCAACAAACAGCAGGAAAAAAATGATTGGCGCCGGAATGAATAAAGCAACCGAGAAATTCCCACGGACTTCCACATCAAACTTCCTCGGTAAACCTTTCGTCAAGGGTTCTTTTAACAACTTGGAAGGATACGGTTCCGATTTATAATCATGATCCATTGTTCACAGACCAAGAGAGATTTCGCATCTCTGAGGGTGACTAGATGTCACTGACTGACACGCGAAACGTAAAACTGACGAGCTCGCATGCAATTGAATTTTGTTCTAATAACTTAATGTACGATGACGGGATCTTAACTTTTTTCCATGTGGGTGAGTGTTCATCCTATTCAAATCACTAGTACCGGATTTAGTATGCGTTAATTATATTATTGAGTCATGTCACAATAAGACCAAATGCCTGGTGATAATAGTAAGTATCTACACATTAAGTAATGAGTCGAATTTTAGTCCTCAACTCACAATTAATGTTATCCCTATAATGAATAAGACTTGTGAGGTGAATTTTAATAAGGTGAATTAGGCCGATACTCTGTGGATTTTCATTCTAATGAAAATGGAAGAATCAAATAACTTTGCGTTTCCACAAAATATTTTTTGTAAGATATTGTATTTTCCATTTTCATTCCATCGAATAACGTTTACTTGAGCACCTTAGGAAATCTTCTTTTAACCTTCCTCGTTCATATCCTCCCTTATCACTAACTCTTTCCACCTGGTGCTTGCACCCCCTGCCACACACCATTTCGGTGGATCGCGGGGTACTTATGTCGAGCATTGCCACTTACCAGCTGCCATAATGCTACATAAAACGTTTATTTCCTCCAATAGTAAGAAGGCCATCCCCTCGCGAGAGTGTAATGAATAATTTACTACTTTTATTTCTTATTCACAAGTCACGCCTTGTGCTAGCACACTAAATGGATGTACATCTTGTCTATATCAGCGGAACGATTATATTTTTTTTTGGTTTCGTAAAACGGCCAAGTTTGATGTTTTGTCAAATATTTACTCAATAAATCACTTTGACCTATCAATGTCACCGATAATTTAGTATAAAACGCCAATTTCAACAAAAATAAAAATACTAATACACTCACTACACATTTCATGGCCAAAAATTTACCCTAGAGTGACCACTTATGTTCCACTCACAAGATCTAATGCGTACGGGATGGTACATTGAATAAACCATGGGCTCCAGCAATTGATATGGGTTCTTATACGCCAATTTTTCCTAACCTCTCGTAAAACAAATAACATTCCTCACGGGTGGCATGACCCCTTTACCTTCCCCGAGATACAGCTTTGAACCAGAGAGAGTATCATTGTATCTAGCGAGAGCATTGAATAGTTTTCATCTTGAGCTAATGAAAACTAAATTTTAACAAATTTGCCAATTGTTTGCGCGGAGTTAATTGGGTTTCAAAAGGTTCAGTTCTTTTAAACTACTGTACAAGAGACGAAAACATGTTGAAACTGACAATAAAATGAATAATTACCTTGAATAGGTGATCCTAATTGAAGGAGGATTTGTGTACAGACCTACAGTTTTGAAAGAGCTCCTCGGGTTTTCAAAAAATGGCCCTTTTAAAGATTTCACTGAATTGACTACTTCGCAACCAACAGAGTTCCAAATTTAAATTAAATCGATGTTATCAGATTCACTTTCAAGGACGTTCCCTTCTTTCCCTGTGAAGGAACGCACTACAAATACAAAATTTAAATTATTGCAAACCACAAATATTTTTACAACGGGAATCTATATAAGCCACGGTTATTTAATATTCAATATGATTTTAACCAAATTGTTATACTCGCAGGTAGTTACCATGTAATCCCTTTCTACATTCACACGGCCACATTGAATATTTTTATTTATTGGCTAATACTATATGTCTCAGATAATCCTGTCTCAGAGGAAAATGTCACCTTCAAAAATAAACTATTCTCAACTTTAATCTACCTACACCATTAACAAATAAACTAGGGTTCACCACCCAAGGGAGACTTAATCCACGAATAATTTATTTTTTCAGGGATACACTGCCTATATTTGAATACGAGATTAATCACAAATAATAATTCACTCAAGAAACTTTGTAATCCATGTTTACTTTCCTGATTCCATTTATCATCGATCCCCGGCGACATTGAGGGCCAAAAATAATGTGTCCCTATTTTTAAAAATAATATTTCGGGCTGAAGCCAAAAAGTTTTGTTTTTTTTCCGCTCCTCATACTATGGTGGCCGGTCTTGATCTTTTCTCATGCAGAGCGAAGGGTGCGAATAATGCCCAGTTTTAAGTTCGTATTTGAAGCTCCGCAGAATTAAAATATTGCGAACAAACGACTAAAGAGAGGAGATTGCAGCCGGATATCGACCGTTGCCTTCGGATCAAGGGAACATTTATTTCTTCCGAAACCTAAACTCCGGAGCTATCCCAAAGGATCCCGATTGAAGATTTTTTTCCAAGGCACACCAAAAAAAATATCAAGCCGTCCTTGGTGGCGGCGGGGTAATGTCCTCGTCTGCCAATCCAAGAGTCGCGGGTTCGATTCCCGCCTCGGTGGATTTTTCTACGCCTAGGGCTTGGGTGTCTGTAATCGTCTCCATTGATGTAATATCTGTAATGTAAGGGTTAGGTGGAAGAAGGGACTATATAGTAAGTCTCAACCTCGCCCAATTAAGTCGATAAATAAATAAATATCAAGGTTCGAAAAACTCCAATGCTACTTCACCTCATTTCATAATTCTTTTATTTCTCCCACACGCTATGTTTTCCTCAGATTCGACATTGGACGTCCTACTTTGGACCCGAGCCATTGGCTGAGACACTGGGTGGCTAGTGGCTGGGAACGTCTCGATACCGACCCCGCCCGGGTGGTGGGTGGTAGGAAGGGGGAAAAGAATCCCTCTCCCTAGCTGACGCAGACGACTCCCGCTCGAATTCGGGGAACCCGGGGAGGCGGTTGTGTGACAAAAGAGCGCCACGTGCCGGGGAGAGTCGCGAAATATACCTAACCTCTTCGTTATTTAAGCTCGACGGAATCACGTAGGCGCTGAGCGGGAATTGGAGTGGGTCCACTGGCCGGAAGGAAACCTTTCCGCATCTTTTCGGGACCTTACAAGGAGTTGCCAGGGCGACTTCCAATTTTCGACGTCGCATAGATACAGATAAGGTCAAGTTTTCGAAGACGGAGTGGCCACGTGGACGTCTGGCGTGGGAGAGACGCTATCGTTCAATTACATGGTCGTATGTGATTATCAACATCTTTTTTAGGAAAAAAATACATCAACCCGAAGGTTGGTTTGATAGGCGAAGGTAGAGCTCACCCAGTAGGTATAAAGCCCAACGGAGTGTAAAATTCACACAAGGTAGGGAGGTCAATTACTTTCCCTGTACCGCCTATGGTTTCTCAGGAAGATCTTGTTCCCGAAAAATCACAGAGCCTTGGCGAAGCTGAGGGTGCCCAGAGGAGTCACCCGGAATCGTACACAGGCCTTCCGGTCAGTAGTCCAGCACTACACCCACTGAAATCTCTAGTTCCCTGTTTTAGGAAGTGCCCATGAAAAGAAAGGCAGGTTATATCGCTCTTTCCGTCGATTTCATCGGGACCCTGCACCTTTGTTTTCTTATTAGTGTACGTAATATAATGCGAATACTTAACCAGCGTGCGAGTCAAATTTTCAGCCGTTGTTCTGATGCTATGAAGTCCCAAAGACTCAGTGTGTCTATAGCATTCTCGTTTTTCCAGTACCTTCCCAAATGCCTCAACCAGTTAAAATCTCTTGGTGACTTGAATTTCGTAAGTTCCCATTCGATTTTCAAATAAATCCTGGAACATACTATTTTTCTGTTAAAAACTCATCCGAATTTGAATTAAAGTTCGCCAAAATAGTAAACGATGCTCTTACTCCAACGGTGGGAAAAAATAGCATATTATTCAAAACTCCCCTACGTAATATGAGAAAAGATATTGTCTCAACTTTTTAGCACACCTATCACCGATATGTAATAGGGATGACTTTCAATGCCTAACAGAGAATAAGAATGCCGCAATTAGGTGTCAAAGTGATGAAAGAATCCGTTAGTCTTAAAGCAAATGTGTCTGCTCCACTCCGAGACTTGTATTAGTTTTAAAGGATAGTTCATAACTATCCCGCGTAAAGTGGTTTTGTACCTCTTAAAGTCCACTTAAGGTTTTCAAGATACCTGTATATTCTGGGCCATAAGTTACGTTTTAGTCTTTTAACTATTGACAGTAATACAACCATTACAAACAAATGAACTGGCTCGAGTTGTTTTCACTTTGTCGGAGAAAAAAAACCGTTGGATAAGCAATATTTTTACACTCTTTTACTTCAATGTAAAAAAAATATTGTTTATTAACCCAGTAACCTAATGGATCAAGAGGGTACTGGTTTACTAGTACAATTCAAGTATGGCATGAATTTTAATTATACAAAAAACAACAAACAATGAGATGCCTTAGCAGCAGAAAGATCTAGCTAAGCATTAGAGTAGAAGGGAATAAATCTGAGCTAGTACTGAAGTAACGAATTTGAACGAAACTTTTGAGGAAAGTATGAAGAGGTGCACATGGGATCCTCACGAAGTCGGTTTGATTTGCGAATTAGATCGCGTTCAGTGAAGAGGAGCCATATTTGTAAAACTTTGTTATGATTAGCGTATCTCCAGTAGATTATTCATGAAAATTGGATGGAACGGAGCCAACCTTCTTTTAAGGGGACTTAATCTACGCTTACAGAGAGAAGGTTAACTTACGGTAAAATCTCTTGCATAAATTGGAAGTGGATTACTTCAGTGATGATTAAAAAAATGAAAAGAGACGTTTCAGGCGTGATATGGTGCAATATCATGATTAAGAAAAATTGGCAATTTTTCACAACATAAAATTTTAATACGACCGGCTTCGATGTAATTACATTATCTTCTGGTCCTTCTTCCACCTCCCCTCCCTCTATCCTCCATTTTCCACTAGGCACCACCCCCCCCCCTTACTAGCTTTTCAGCATAAATACTAGACACTGAGTTATGACTGTCACCAGAAGATGATGTAGTTACATCGAAACCCGTATTCAAATTTTATTTTGTGGAAAATTGCCAATTTTTATTAATTCAGTGATGATGTTGACAATACAATACTAGCCCCACCGTATTGTCGTAAGTGTTATCGTACACTAGATAAGAGGAATCAACTGTTAAACCGACACAGTTAAGATGCTGTTTTTACCGAGAACGATAAGGGATCAGAATAATTTCAAACGAACGCCCCAGGGGATAAATTATTTGTTAAACTTTCATACATCATTGTTTTACATCTATCCATTATTTTAATGTTCTTTTCAATAAAATCACCTCTTCTTTCATGTGTGAAAAGTTGTTTTGCACTTAGAAAGCGTAGTGAAGGTCGATGAAATTAACATTGTCTCAATCGTTTGAAATATATTGCATTTTTACTGGTTAATAAAATTTAAGTAATTCTTAATTTTTATGCTGCATTTCTAGAGTGGAATCAACCCGTTACCACCCTAGTGTTGGCTTGCAGGGAACCATTCATATGTATCTATATGTATCTACATAATTCCCCGCAAGCCGCCGCAAGGGCGTGTGGCGGAGGGTGTCAGGTAAAAAGAAACAAAACCACATGCCAATATGGTTTTGTGTAGATGATGTGCTTAATCGTAAGGGCATTAGTAGAATTCCTTAGCCTTAAGAAATGCATAAAAGAAAGGGTAGGTTAAGTAATGACGTAAAGAAACGATTTGTAAAGATTCGATTGTGGAGTGCAGCACGGTAAGGGTCCAATAGCTGGTCTCTGAGGCAAGAGGATGAGCGAAGTTAGGAGAATGTGTGTATAGAGAATAATGGAAAAAATAAAAAAAGGATATAGAGGAAGACTAACTACGAAGTGCACACACGTACATGATGGGCGGTGAGAGGCGGAAGCGAGGTATTTCAAAAAAAGCAGAAACATTTAGGGAAGAGATATTGAGAGGCACTGGGTGGACCGCGACATAAGTAATAATTCTGCGTCATCTGGGAAGAGGAATAAAACTCCTAGACGGTATGAAAACAGGTCGACAGCATGAAGATCTGTAGACGCATATCATACAGACGTACAAGAATAAGTTCACGCGATACGTAATAGTTGCTGAGAATCATCCAAAATCTACCATTTATACGTGGACACGGTCAACCAAGACGAGGAAGAGGTCACCCACCCCTATGTGTTAAGCTGACCTAATGGGTTTAATGACCTTTTCAGAATAATTTAGTAAATACGAATACATCCTCATTTATTCAACCAACCTTTCGACAGCACACAACAGCCCGGGAGAATGCAGTCGGCGCAGAGGGGCACGGTTTCGTTACGAAATCTAGCTCGAAGAGTTTGTGAAAGTTCGTTTAGGATGGACCTTCTCCCCGGAGAAAGTGGATGCAGCAAGTGTGAGAAGGAGGGGATGAGAACTCCAGAGGAAAGGAAGGTAGGTGACCACATAGAAAGAAACGGTTAGGACGGAGGTGAGCTCTCTCGAGGAGGCGGATAAAACCTGCAGTGAGACATGCATAATCACCTGTCCTCCTGGCATCCGAGGAGGCCTTCGCCTCTCCTAATTCCATCCAAGCACATTCACGATATATATCTTTCCAGTTTCACCATCATTGACGACAGCCTTATCACAAAATTCAAACAAAATCTTCCTGGAGTTTTAAATCCAAGGAATCATGGAGTCATCGGTGAAAGAGGGCCTTGGGACCCATCCGAGCGGTGAAATCGGTATTTTTACACCAAAAAATGCATAATTATTGCATGAAAGCGATAAAGAAATTAAGAAGTGGCAATTACTAATTCACTTAAACTGAATGGTTAATGAAACCTATTACGATGGTGAAAATATCAAGATACATTTAAAGAGTCCAGGATTTGTCATTTTTGAGTCAAATTTGAAATTTTAGCACAAATATACGGGCCTGACTGGCAGATGGAACTTAGCCATCCCCTTATTACATGGAATATTTTCGTTGAGAACTTGAGTATTTTAAATAACTGTGATAATAATACAAATCACTGAGAAAATTCGTCAAAATTAAAGACTCAAAACAACAAACTAATCTCTTAAGGTCATTTTGAAGAGGGGCAATACATTTCTTTGTTGTCGTATTACCTCGCTTTAACACTGATATCATGTGAGTGATAACCGCGTCTCATGTACTTCTCACGCTGAAACATGAATGTGACTGGTGGGTTGACACAAAGATGGGACTAAAACCAATAGAGACATAAACTCGATGCAGATGAACCCACAGCATGCTTCAAGGGAAATTTTAAAAGAAAAGGATATAAAGTTCTGATCTAGGCAAATTCAATAAGACTCTTCTTACAAAGTTTTAACTTCTTACGTGAAATGCGGATTTTTCCTTAAGTTACCTAAATACGACAAAAACATAAAAACAAAACTATTTCCCGGGGAAACTTAATGATAGCGTTAATGAAACCGGTGACCTTTCAAGGCTGGCAAGTCTACACAAGGCGATAAGGTAACAACCTAAACCAGAATAAGTATTTTTATATGAAAACCAATTCAAAAACACCCATTTTTGACCTATAGCCTCAAATATTTACACCCAGGACTAAGATATGGTGAACCAGAAGTGTGTAACACCCGGCAAACCGCCGGCACGGTGTGTATACCAATTACGCTATCCTTGACAGGAGGCAATATGTATTTGCATGCGTGTAAAATTATAGGATTTTTGCATGAATGTATGCACCACTGTGGGTATGGGTTTGCATTTATGTGATGGTTTTGAATGCGGTAGTTTTCCCTTTTACGGGAGGTGACCTAACACCCCCCGCCACACGCCCTTGCGGAGGCTTGCGGGTAATTATGTAGATGTATATGTGCGCATAGAATTGAGATCGCGTACCGCACACGAAAGACTAAGAGTTACAAAAATCATGTTTTCAAATAAGACGAAAATTGAAACTCATTTGAGTAATCTTTAAAAGCCTATAATGATCCCCTAGATAGAAGAGGATGGCAAACATGGTATCAACTTTAAATGGAAAAGAGAAGCAATTGGTGGAGGAAATTCGAAAAAGAACAAAAAACTGGATAAGACAAATATGAGGGAGGATGTGGAGTTTGCGAGGATAAGGTAAAATGTAAAAGAGGAAAGTGGAAGAATAATTCTGGACTACGAGAAGGGAGGGAGAAAGTATGTAGAGGGGAAAAAATCAGTTTATGTGACGAGATTGAGTCGAATTATTTAAACAGTCCACAAAAATGCACGATACTTTTCAGGGTGCGTCCAAAATCAGCATTTACTAGACAGGTGGCCAGCCTATCATGAAAAACCATATGGTTGCCTTAATTAACTGGTGATAGCGATCTATTCTCGAAAGGTAATATTAATGGAAGATACGTATAAGTCACTACAAACGATGAAATAATCGAGTCCGGTATAATTAAGGTACTATAACCTCACGTACCTCCGCATATTGACTTGGAAGTAATACCCATTTTGTATGATATATAATTCATATATGATTTGCATATGTGCACGTATATTCGTGTACATGAGGAAATATATATTCTTATTTTATGCATAAACTGATACTTATGCATGAGTTCCCAGTGCCCTAACAACTTCCGCCACCACATACCCTTTCTACAGCCTTCGTCCTACAACCCGAAGGTCGGCACGAAGGCGTGGACGTGAATATAGCAGTACAGATTTAGGAGCAACTTCCATTAACCCAATTAACAATCTCGTCTCAGCTCAAGAGTCTACTATGACATACGAAATTTTTACACAGGAGACTATCTAACACTCCCGGAGCGGAAAGGTGACTATTAATGTGTTTTCAGTTGAATTCTCATCGATCAGAGAATGCTATGCGGGAGGTATCACGAGGACACCCAAGTTCGCCAAGATTCGAGCATGTGACATTCTGGTTAGCTATTCCCGGCTGCTAGTCACACGCGATTGCTACGCCCACGAAACGAGAGAAAAGAATCGGTCAGGCGCTCATCATTCACGCGAGCGACCATGCAAGTTCCCAAAATCGAAAGGGTCTACGTGGAGCGTCCCCCCCCCCCATAAGGGTCTCCCCGCTTTCGAATTCCTTCGAGCCCCTTCTAATCGCGCAACCGCGCATAAATAGAACGCGATTCCTAGGAAGCTCCGAGCTCGCGTCAGTTTAAACCCAAGTCCCATTGATTCACCTGCACAGGAAGCCTGCTTAGATCGAGTGCGAAGAGGGTCACAGTCAAGGACGCGAGAATTGCAACAGAGCCAGATCGTTCCGAACTAGTGTTAAGAGCACAGTTCCCCTCGCAATTAGTACGTACTTCCTTCCCTGAATGCGACCGACGACTGCAGCAAATCAAGTGCCTCAGCGCAATGAAAATTGCCCGCTCAAATCCAACGGAGTGCCCTTGAAGCTGTCAACCTTAACGATAAGCCTATGCCGAACGACCAGCATCACCAAAACCAGGATTTTACCACCGAGCACATGGACACGCAAGAGCAGAGAGCAAGCAAGACTGATTTTCCGATGCATTTCCAGACTCGGATGCGGCGGAGTAGCGCCTTTGAACACTTACACAGAGGTCACGGGGTCAATTCCTGCCTACGTACTACGGGGGAAGTATACCTATAATTGCACTTTTCTTAATCATTTATAATTCACTGTAATGGTTTAACCATTACAACTACATTTTATAAGAGTAGAGCCTTATGGCCCTAATTTCGCTTCAATATTAAAATATCTCAAAAAATTGGGGAAATTTGGATTTGCATATGACACCGAGGGAATTATCAGGGTTCCATACAACATCAGAGGATCAGACAATCAGGATAAAATAAAATCCCTCGGCACTGATAGAGTAAGGCAAATAATCTTCCTTCCCTCGCACGATTCACGATCAAAACAAAAGCCAAGTGAAGTACCCCATCCACTGCGATTGAAAATCTGAATTTAATTTTACATTGCCTAACCCGCATTTACACAATTGATTCTAGTGCCCTTGCCATCTCTACCACAAGTCCCCGTGGCAGTAGAGAACAATGCAGTTGTACAATCGTCAAGAAGTCCAATTCTGAATTAATAATATCACGGATTAAGAAGAAAAACATGATTATCTTCCAGTAAATATTAATTATCGGAATTTTTAAAAAATACAAATCAAGTGTTCGACAGGTGCTGAAGGAAAGTAGTAAACCGGCGGAAGACCAACATAACTAGACAATTAAAAAACCAATGGATACTACCATCGTACAAATTACATTGATCGATTAGGTTTTGTACGTATTACGTGACCATACCGTTCTCTACCCGCTATTATAAAGGAAGCTAGGTGGTCCCAATGAATGGGGAAAATAGACCATCTCCAGATCTAGGGGTTCCCAGGGAATAAAGCAAGTGTATAAAATGAATAAGCAGTCATGGAAAGTAAGTGGAAGCCCTCGGGAGGGTTCCATTTTAGGCACGCATACAGAAAATACGAAAAGAAACGCAAGGGTGGGAATAATATGCGTCAAGGGCACCGGAATGCAATTGAAATATGTCTACAATAAAAGCATGATAAGAATATCAACTAATCACATGGACGCTATACAAGTGTAGATGTAACTGTTAAATTGTTTGGTACTTAAATAATGAGGGTAAGATGGGCGTCAGTGAGTGCATCGGCGAAAATAATTTAAAATGCAAATAAAAGAAGAAAACCTGGTCATATAGGGGAATCCAATAACGTTTTTCACAATAACATTTTCCGTTTGTTTCTATAGATTTTACAGGCCCAAAAAAAGTAATGATACTCGGAAACTTGGGTATAGATAGCGATCGGATAAATTTAATTTTTTAATAACAGCACCCAATTGTATAGTGTGATCCACATCTACATCCGCATAAATATCCCGTGATCCACCATAAAGGTATGTGGCAGAAGATGCAAGTACCAGGTGTGATGAGTGAGGGATAAAGGAGAAGAATGGTGTGCAAAGGGTTAGGAAAAGAGAAAAGTATTCATACTCGAAAGTGCATTTTTTCTCTGCATGCGTGGCTGGTTACCTATCATCCCCCGCCACACGCCCTTGTGGTGGCGTATGGGATATTATATATATTTAGATGAACTATTAGAAAATCCGTGAGTCTCTTGAACCTCGAAGACTCAATTCTGGATCAAACTTACCGCAAAAGTGCTGTTGGTGAGTTTTTCACTTGAGACTTGTAGTAAGCCAACGACTTTCATTTCAGACCTTCAAAATTCGAACCACTCTTCATAAATTTGGGAATTTACAATAGTGGTAAAATGGGTTCCAACCTCTACCACCACAGATAAAAAATCAGATCAGGGAATTATTGGTGGATGTTAAAGACATATCACATGCGCCGACTTACTATGGTAGATCAGATCATGCACGTAAAATCAGGGAGACAGTAGAACGCATAGATTTGAAATGCCGTTGTTTTGTAATGCCATTACAGATAAAAATAAGTATGACCGTAGCCTAAAGTGGATAATTAGTATTGATAGTGTATATATGTTATCAATATCCTACATGAATTTTCATTGGATCCATCTTTTTCTAACTCCCCCAGCATGATTTGAATATATTCTCTTTTTAAATATTCATCTACATCTACTCAATACCCCGCAAGCCGCCGCAAGGGCGTGTGGGTGGGGGTGTTAGAGCACCACTCGTTATTTACAAAGAACAAAAACGCATGCTGAAGCCACAGATTCCACAAAACAAGTATGGTAAACATTCATGCAAGAACCCTTTCACCCCACACACATGCAAATCCACAAACTACCAACAAACATACACATACACCTACATTTAAACCTAATATCTTTGAATTTTCACATTTGTTCCGACTTGCAACTAAAATGTTTTTGATATTTCTAGAGGGACTTTGATTTCTTATTACGATTTCTGATTGTTCCGGGGAAGAGTGAGTATTTGAATCTATCTGTACTGGAATCTATCTCCCTTATTTTATCTTTGTGGTCTGATCTACCTAAGTAGTGTGGGACCATTATAATCCCATTAGTGCCATCGCTAAACTCGCTGGTTCTGAATCTTTTTAAAAGTCTAAGTCTCGCTTGTTCTCTTCGTATTTCAAGGGGCTCTCCGCCTAAATCCCCTAAGAGACCTGCCACACTTGTCTTCTTATTATAACAATTTTTAACGAATTTGGCGGATTTTCTCTGGACTTTATCTAACTCTTCTTGCCAGATTTTCTCCCAAGGATCCCAAACACTTGCGGCATATTCCAAATGTGGTCTAACTAGATCAAAATAACACGTCTCTTTAACTTTCTCATTACGTTTTCCCACCACCTGTTTATTGAAGCCCGGTTTCTTTAAAGCGGAACCGTATTCTTATATTTTCGGATAATATTCTTTTATGTCAGTACCTTGCTTCGGATGATTAACCTTCTTCCAGTGCATGATCAAACTGATATTTGTATATAGGGGCCATGATTGTACATTTATGGCCTGTGGTCCAAAATCTCCCGCCACTCGTCCTTGCGGCGGCTTGTTGGGTATTATGCAGATGTAAATAGATACAGAAGCAAACGCTCAACTACTTATAGTATGTCCACTTCCTCACCAGAGAATGCGCAAAATTCGTATCGCAAAATAGTATCGCATCACCAAGGGTTCCCACGAATCGGATCGGTGGGAAAGTCCGTCCTTTAGGGATTTTTCAGCTACACGGCCAATTCGGAATAAAAAGGGAGTAGAAGACGACCCCGTCGCCGTCGGCCTTGATCCGGCCGGGCTGGTTGCCCTCTTCCCGTGTCTCTTGTATGGGATAGCTGGAACTTGGGTGGTGATGATGGCTCCGACTGACGTCAGTTGTGACGTCGTAGGGAAGGGCTTTGCGCCGAGGAATGCTACTTGGCCTTAAGGTCGTTAACAACATCAAGGGGGAAATGGGGGGAAAGAAATGAAAGGCTGGCGACGGGGTCCTCGGTTACACACTTTTCAAAACTACCAGCAAAACTACCTTGTACCCGTGAACCAATGCTCAAGGAGTTTGCGTATTCCTTTCAACAAATATTCACCAGAAGCACAAAATCAACTTGTCCCTAGATAATCATAATAGTAAGAAACCGAAGTCCCTTTAGAAATATTAAAAACATTTAATTCACAAGTCGGAACCAAATTAAAAATTGCAAAGATATTAGGTTTTAATGTAGGTGCATGTTTGTTGGTAGTTAGTGTGTCTGTATGTGTGTGGGGTGAAAGGGTTCTGGCATGAATGTATACCAATAGTAAGAAACCGAAGTCCATTTAGAAATATTAAAAAAATTAAAGTTGCAAGTCGGAACAAAATTAAAAATTCAAAGATTGTGTATGTTTGTTGGTAGTTTGTGTGTTTGCATGCATGTGGGGTGAAAGGATTCTAGCATGAATGTATACCAATAGTTATTAATTAAATTAACCAAATTATTTGTTGTAGTTAAGCGTATGTACTTGCATGCTTGTGGAGTGAAGGGAGGTAGATGTGTGTTTGCATGCACGTCGAATGATGGGATGTTACGATGAATGTGTGCACTGCTGTGGATTGGGGTTTGCATGTGTGTGTTGGTTTTGAATGCGGTATTTCTTTTTTCCTTTTTTGGGTGGTGACCTAACACCCCCCGCCACACGCCCTTGCGGCGGCTTGCGGGGTATTATGTAGATGTAGATGAATAGTAAGAAACCGAAGTCCATTTAGAAATATTAAAAACATTAAAGTTGCAAGTCGGAACAAAATTAAAAATTCAAAGATTGTGTATGTTTGTTGGTAGTTTGTGTGTTTGCATGCATGTGGGGTGAAAGGATTTTAGCATGAATGTATACCATGTTGGGTATGTGGACTAAACATTTGTGGCTTGTGCATGCGGTTTTTTTTCTTTCTAAATTACGGGTGGTGCTCTAACACCCCCCGTCACACGCCCTTTCGGCGGCTTGCGGGGTGTTGAGTTGATGTAGACAATTGCAGGTCGTTAACGTTTCCCAGGAATCCTGTGTACTAAAACTTATTGGGAAACTTTAGATGGGGATACGATTAATTGACTCCACACCCCTGCAACTCTGAATTTCCTACGCCACATTGAAGTATAAACTATACACTGGCCAATGAGAATGAACTTTTCGAAAATGGATTTTGAAAAATGAATTATTTATAAGGTGGTGTGTGGTATAAGAAATTTCAACTACCTTTGCGACTGGCCCTTCTAGTGCTATCGGGACCACCCGACTATATCCGTGCTTCCAAAAAGAGAGGTGTATAGAGAAATTCGACAATGCCAAATGTACCGATCACAACAAATATAATCTCCATCCATATGGTCGTCTTGTTCTACAAAGAACACTCATGGTTTATCGTGCAATCGCTACCCAGCCGAGAATACATTTGGCAACGCAGCACACAATCCCCACGTGCAAAAACGGAGGTATCTATGTACATGGACAAAATTCCCTGCGAACCGCCGCAAGGGTAGGTGGCGGAGGTGCTAGGACATCAACCGTAGAACAGAATGCAACCACATGAAAAGCAAACAAAAGCATGCAAATTCACAGGGACGAATATATTCATGCAAAAGCATTTTTAAGTCATACACAGGGCACACAGTAAATACGATAGGAAGACAAGTGTGAAAGGCCTTTTAGAGGAATTAGGCTGTGAGCTACTTGATGTTCGAAGGGAACAATCAAGACTTCCATAAACCTTTAGCAAGGAGAGAACACACGAGTTTAACTATGACACAATGGGCTTTATTATGGCCCCACACCATTTGGCTAGGCTATATTACAAAGATAAGATAAAGGAGGGATATATATACACGTACACTTGTATAAATATACACGAACGTATGTATATAGTATACGTACGTGTATATACATACCCATATTTAAATACGAAAACCCTCCAAATGGCGAGCATGTATTCATTCACATGGATAGAGATATAAGGAAAAGGATAGGAACACGTGTAAAAGACGAACACGGGAATGGCGGGGAAGGTGGAATTGTGCAGATCCCATGCGTAAAAAAAATTTCCTTGAACGGGAATCGAGCCACGGATCTTCGCTTTACAGGGCCGAGTATCAGGTTTGGGAGCGAATGAAAAATTTCCTGGTTAAGCTCCGCCCACCGATTTTTAGTTGGCTCCTATGTACTTCAAATGACCGGCCACTTTTTTCTCCCCTTCCTCTGGCATCGTAAAGTTATTAGGAACCGACTATAGTTGGTATGGAGGGAGTGGAGTGATCCAATGTATCCAGCAAATAGCCTGGAGTGGGAGTGTTACGAGGGTTCAAAGAGGGAGATGGTCACTGCCCATGAAACGCCAACTCACGGAGGGTCAACGGAATGATTCCAGACAGCGTCGAAAAATAAAGAGTTACGCCTGGAAAAATACTATAAATTGCCTGAGCTATAAAAAAATTCGACCCGTGGTATTTCTTCTACCCGGTCTACCTTGGAGACGAGACGTGTTTGCTCCAAGTTGCATATTCCCCGGTACTCAATTGCTGGGTGAACTTTTGGATGATGATATTTAAGTGGCATTTGCTGCTATTCTAGCGTCAAATTGAAGTCGTTCCGCCGTGCCAGCAGGGACAGTTAACAGTAAATTGAAACCGAGAGCTTGACAGGAGCTGGGACTCATTTTACTTAGGTGGATCAGGCCACAAAGATAAAATAAGGGAGATGGATTCAAATACTCATTCTTTCCCAGAACAATCAGAAATCATAATAAGAAACCGAAGTCACTTTAGAAATATTTAAAACATTTAATTTACAAGAAGGAAAAAAATTAAAAATGCAAAGATATTAGCATAATAAATGTATAAAGCATAGTAAATGTATAAAGCATAAAGCATATATAGCATTTTATAAAAACGTCAGTATGAAGATTTTCCACCAAGTTACGCCAGAAACTGTTTTATTTAGTAATAATGTACTCACTCAGTGCTAAGCCCATAGGAATTGTGTGGATTCCACACATTCAGAATGGTGCTGAAATTTTCCCCCTGCCACCTTCGTTTGCCCAGACAGCCTTAGTAATGTACCCAGACTATCACGCAGTTTGGGTTAAGCGGGAAATCTACCAGACTAAGACTACAAAACAGAACCATCCGGTTATCTGACAATCACCATTCATACGCTTCTCAGTGATTCAGGGATCAAAATTGATGCTGGGGCTTCACAGACTTTTATAACTATTACCATTTTTACTAGATAAAAATTGAGTCTACAAATCTTTAATTGTGTTCATACAGAATGCAGGAAATGGAAACAGAGGGATTTATTCACTTAAAAGCAAAAACATGAGAAAGATCTGAGTCCAAAAAATTAATCATCTCGACCAGGATTCGAACTCACATCACATAAAACAGCGATGCCCAACCATTTTACTTGGCGGGCCAGATTGCACATTACCCAAGGGTAAACAGGACAATTTTTTTTATATACTCATGACTATTCCGATTGGTCCCTTACCTCTCCTCCCCTCACCCTTCTCCTGCACATGTCCTCTCCGCTCTTCCCAGACAACGGCATTCTGATGACGACGGCGGTGCCGTCGAAACGTCAATATCTACTGTAAGTGTCCTTCCTTTATGTTTCTGTGTGTGGAATATTTATTATCCGAGTGTTTGTGTGTCGCCGGAGAACGTCAATTTCAAGGATATACATATAAATTAAAATAGGGATGGTGGAAATGGCTTTCTCTCTGAAGAAGCAACCGCTAACGGAAAATATTGCTAGAATAGACATGGAGAAGCAATTCATTAACAGTTATATAAGGAGCCTACTTCTCTACGGACGCTAGATTTGGAGGCGAGGGAAATGAGGAACTTTAGAAGAATGTTGAAAATAAAGTAGATAGACAAAAGAGAACCAAATAAAGAAATGCTTGAGGAGAAATGTCTACAGATGACATTTTCAAGATGAAGAGGAACATTAATCGGGCATATCCCTAAACACGACAGTTTACTAAGTATCATAATTGAAGGAAACATGGAGGGGAGGCATTACAAAGAAAGGCCAAGGACGAACCAATGGAAGCAAGTGATGGAAAATGTCGGGGCAAGGATACATGAGGAAATGAACAGAGTGGTAGGGAACAGGATGTTTTGGAGAGCTGGTACAAACCAATACTGGGATTGATACCCCGCAATGATGTACATACAATAGTAGTCGGAAAAATTTTCGAGTTAACAAATAAACGAAATATTTTTTCCTCAAATTTATTTACATTTTTCAACAAAAGATGTAAGAGATATTTCAACGCTCTTTGTTTTCAGATTCTCTCATAAGGTGGGCCCTTTTGACAGTGTGTGTGCGTTTATCGAGTGCCAGTGTGTGAATGGTCTGTCCTCGTCCTTCGTGGATAGGCACAGATTGTGTACTTGTAGAACATCCTGGTACCTTTAACGGGGTCTTCCCTACAGCCTTGTGAAGGATTACTTTTCCACCTAGAATCTTTAACGGGGTCCCACAGCCTCGTGAAGGATTCCAGACAGGATAGTGTGTGTGTGGCTGTGTGTGGTCCCTGGCGTGGATTAATTTTCCGTAAACCACCACAGAGGGTATTCTTGGTTCAGAGGTTGTGTTTGGTCTCTTTCGTGGTTCCCGCGAAAAACCAACACAGCAATTAGTCTGACGAGAGTTGCGACTGTTTATTACGGCCGTTTGGAGTTCCCCCCCCCCTTATTATTGTAACCTGAGGCCGTAGAGCTCTTGATTTCTTTTTATACAATTCTGACCGAAACGTTGAGAATGCGTCGAGTCGCCGCCGAATTTGTGCCTCGCCTGATGACAGCAGACCAGAAACAACACCGAGTTTAAGTCTGTCAGGAACTTTTTGATGGAACTGAAGAGGATGAAACCTTGTCCAGGATCATAACAGGTGATGAGTCATGGGTTAATGGATATGGCCTCTTTCTCCACACACCACACATCCTTCCCATCCTTCTTCAAACCCACATTTCAAAAATGAATTTACAATTTAGCAATTCGGACCTTTTAGGTCCAAAATACTTCATAGATACGTGAATTGTTCCACCTCCTGCTCTATCATAATGATTGTGCATTTAATGGCATATATGGACCACAATAGCAGTGTAATTCTTATTTTGCAATACTGTCCTAAGACAGGTGTGAACGGGCTGTCCAAACTTCCCGGTACATTTAGTTTCATCTGTTCATGACCGCTTCCCATTATTTTTGACAATATGCTACACCTTTTTATACATCTTTACCAGCTATCTTTCCTTCAGGGATTGATCATTAAGACGATTTCCTTTATATCTGTCAATTCCATGGCTATTTCATATTTGTATACTTTACAACAGGCCTCCTTTCTATCATTATTACTACAGAACAATTAAAAAAATGAAGGTAATGAGATTATCTACAGATAGGAAAATAAGATTAACATTAATGTATGAAAACGAGAGAAGGTAATGCAAGTAATTTGTGAATGAAGTGCTTCAGATAAAGGAAGGAACGTAGTAAGGGTACGGACGGTAAGAACGGACGAAAGAGAATATCGTCCTGTAAAGAAACTTGAGGTTCATGGAGAAACGAAGCGGTTGACGGCACGGACCAAGCGTAAAGATATTAAGAAAAGTCTAATGAACCCTTTGATATGATGCGTAGTTTTGTATCACTCGGAAACTAGGTCAATGAGACAAGAGGCTAGAAGTAGGTAGATAGGAGACTTTTGAAATGTGGTTCTGGAGGCGAATTAAAAATGCGAAATGTACGGTAAGGGAAGGAGAGAAAGAAACACGGCGTATGGCGACCTAAAGAGGCGGACATCAGCAGAACTTCCATTATAGTAGGAAAAGTGGATGCAGGACACATTGAGTGCCAATGGGAGTTGTAAAAAAGGGGAGCATGCTGGATAAAACGAGACACGGACCGGAAAAGAACAGGTATGTTGGTCGAAATGAATGGAGGGAATAATTATGTGAATTTGATGAGAGATTAATTGTAATCTAGTCGGTAGAACATTTATTTAGGGTCGCGTCTTTAAAGTTTTGTGCAGAGGATTTTATGGCCATTCTGTCTCCTTAATAAATATTATAATTTCTCGTCCTTCTACTGAGACTAATTGGGAACTTATCTCTACTCGTTTTTTCAATATCAAATATTATTTTAGAAGAATATATTACTGCATTGTCTGAAGGACTCTATCATGACAATAAATTACATTTTTGACATACTGGAGGCAGTATACCCTCCTTATTGATCCCGAGTTTTTGTATAACGATGATATTTCTCTAAATATCAAATTGGCATAGGATTTTAACGGCTTTAAATGCAGCATTGATAAGGTAGAGGATACATCAAAAACCTACCTAGGTTGGTAGGCCTAGGCATAAGTATAGCAATGCTTAATTATCACCTTATGCTCAAGTAGGCGCCCCTGAAATATGTGATACGAGGATGAAAAAGAAACTCTGCACCATTTCCAGCATGGCTGCGTTGCATTTGAATCTTAAGGAGACAATAATCCAGACGAAAATATATAAAGTAAATGTCTGATCGTGCTTGAAGTTATTTGAACTTTAAAGAGCACCCGTGGTCTTAAACCTCATTTTTTTTAAATTACCTACTGTGTTTTCTGAAATTTTTCAATTGGTAACGAAAAGAATGCAATGGAATAAATTTAATTCTAGCTTTTACGTAATTAATATCGGACATAATTGATCTAATTCTTGTACAAGAGTTGTACAAAAGAGTGTAGAGCACTAAATAAGTCGCAAGCGTTAGCAAGATAAAATTAGGAGCTGTTCCGAACATTTCATCGGGAACGCTTGGAACATTCATCGTTCAGTCCCGACTGAGCCCCCACGGATTTTCACCTATTCGGTTCCCTAAAAAAATGTGGCTGACCGACGTTTTGAAAATGATGTTACCGTAATACAAGAGGTTACTCGGCTGCGACAGTAAACAAAACACTTATTTTCTGCCGGCTATCAAGAACTAGTAAACGGATAGGGTGTCTGAATGTACAGCGTGAACGTGTATAAAAGAGAAATAAATTTCAGGGAGTTACTTTTATTATTATTGCCTGAATCCAGTTTTGCGAGTTATTTATTGACTTACCCTCGCACAAGAATTAACTAAATGTTGTTGAAAACGTAGATGACTTAACGCGTGGTAGTTCCGTGGGAGAAGCGCTGAACTACTGGCCGGAAGACCCGGGTTAGACTCCAGGTGACGCCTCTAGGTAGCCTAGGCTTCACCTAAGCTGTGAGATTTTTAGGGTTCCAGATATTCCTGGGAAACGAAAGGCGGCACATGAAAAGGAACTGGCCCCCTTCATTACCATGATGTGCGGATTTCACACGCCGTTGAGCTTGGTACTAGGTGAACCTTACTCTCACATATCACGAAAAACCTTCGGGTTGAAGACTGCGGTTGGTTTTTTTATCAGCAGAAATCCTGTTATTCCCGGAAATTTACCTGCAATTCCACCACAGGGATGTTTTATTTTAATACCGTGTTTAATACGGAGATCCGCTATTTGGGAAGTGCTTTTGATGATGGTGGGCAGAGTGGAAGTGTCATTAAAAGAAGAGTTGTGTTAAGTAAAGAAGCGTGAGAAGATGAAGTCGGAGTGGATGGCGGTAAGACTTAAGCAGAGAGGTAAAAAAATGACTAGTGAAAACTTAAATATAGAGGGTAATTTTGTGTGAGTGGGATGCTTGATTCTTGCGGCAAGGAAATAATCTCAGACTGGAGGTTTTTGAGGAATCGGTGTAGAGAAGAATGGAAAACATAAAATGGATGGAAAGATAAATAGACGACGAAGCTCTAGTCATGATAAGGGAAGAAAGAAGGTTGGGAGAAATTCGATGATGATAGGGCAAGTGAATGCAGAAGATATTGAAAGGCAAAGGGATGTTGAAGACGGTAAATAAGTGAAGAATGTTGGGAAAGCGAGGTAGAGGGAGGAAAATAACAGGTATTTGGATATAATTAGGGCACATATGAGGGATGCAGAGCTAAAGAATGATTTATTGTAAAATGTAGAATGAGGTCTAACTATATTTTTCGTTATGTTAGTTATGGATTAGGAGCACAGTGGAGTGCAGTGCCAGGGTCCATCAAAGCCTTACCCTAAGACGGTAGACTACTACTAATAATAACTCTAAGGGGTTCATCAGGGATCCGACCAAAGGCGTTCTCTGGAGCGTATTTTGCACGGAACCCGGCGTACCGACGAAGTGCGTATTTTCGGAAATGGCTTTGTGGTCAGACCCCAGGGGGTCTCTGATATGATTGCTCTGTCGAGGTAACTGTCGATGCTGACCGAGTGAAGCAGGGCAACTGAACGGAGTCGCATGCCCTCACTTCGTCGTGGCGCCAGTGACCGTCGGTGTTATCTGTGCTTTCGACGGAATAAGTAAGTTGAAGGAGGAGATCTCGACAGGACATGGTGGCGTTCTAAGCGAAGGAGCGGGAAGAGGGGGGAAGCTGGGGGACTGAGGGAGGGAGACGAATGTCCTTGACCCCGTTATCGAGACCTTTAGAGAGCGAGTGGAGTGCGCTGAGAGATGGGAGGGGAGTTGAAAAAAATTTGTACGGAGCGGTTCGAGGCTGCAGGGATCGATTTGCATTCATCCAGCTTTCCCGGATCAGGTCGAGGATAGAAACAGCGTTCCCTGGCCAAGTTCACGGATTATCCAAACGGACTTCACGTATTTCGCCGCGGGCGACGCGAAGTTGAGACGCAGACCACGATTTCTGGGTGCGCGCTACTCTGCGACCTGATTTTTTTAATGCGCTGGTATCGAATTTGGACGAATAGTGTAATAAATTGGAAAACAGTAAGGATCCCTACACCTTCTACGTCTTCAGCCAACGGTTTATTGCAATTCCATGGCTATTGAAAATATTGACGTCACTGGGAAGGGCAGATATCCCTAAGTATTTCAGAAGTTATTTTTTTTCTTTAATGCTAGCAGTCTCGAATACAAAAGATGAACAGATTTTCATCTGCAATAATACCAATTATACACGACTTAAGCTCGCAGGGGTTAGTTCCCAAGCTTATAACATCAGAAGAAAAGGATGAGCAAAAATATTTTTTTCTTCGCATTGCAAATGGAACTATTAAAAAATCCGCAGCAAACGAGTTTTATGATATAATAAAAATCCCCATTCAACTAGTTATCGTGCAGGAACATTAAAGAGTGGATTACGAAGGCCGCTGCGAACAAAACTCGGGGTTTTCCGTGCTATAGAGATTTCCACAGGGTATACAATAGTAATTTTAATTTGTTTACAACCACTGATTCATGCATTCGATAGTAATTATTAGACTAATCTTGAGGTGCGATATTTCAGCGAATGCCGTAATTTTTGCAAAAAAACGGGAATAGTTACAATAGTTGGTAGTAATTATTAGAGTAGGCGAACGGCAGCCGAGGTCATTCAAGCCATTAAGGATAAGTAAATTTTGCCAAAAGTGTCAAAGGGTCAACAGTTTAACATCCTATCCGACGCAAGACGTACTCAACTTGAAATTATCTTCACGCTACACCCAAGTAGCGGTCGGGACACCACTGACAAACCCTGCCACGGCCGGGAATCGAACCTGGGCCGTCGAAGTAAAAAGTTGTTCCATCCAGACCACCTAGTCACTGCACCATTCCGATCCCGAATGATGACAGTAGCCCGAGAAAGGATTAAAGAATAGATGGTGATAGAAGATGCCAGCACAAAGAGGTACGAAGAAGGGATGAGACTTACAGGTAAATGTATCAAGTGGCTTAGAGAGCTACTATAAAGTAATCCTCGGGTTGATAACCTATGATGCTAAAAAATTAAATCGTTTTAAAAAAGTTGTCTCCAACGAATGGCCATCCAAAAAGCACTCTTGTAACAGAATGAGAAATTTAATTTTTACAGAGAAAACTAAAACCATCTCGCCCATATTTTTAGAAGGAAAGTAATAAAAAATAAAATATTAAATATACATATGGAAAACCAACGAAGATATGCTAGCTGCGGTGGGGGGAGGAAGAGAGGCCTGCAGTTGGGAGTGGTCCGATTCAGGCAGGAAAAGTGGGTGCGCAGTATTTTGATTGGAAATGGACTCTGACAGAGGGGAGGACGCTTGGCAAGCGAGGTAAGGGGAGGGAAAGGATAGGGAAGTTGGAGAGAATGAAGGGAGATAGAAAGTTTCGGAATTGAAGAACAGTTTAATATATTAAATGCAGTGTATGGTGTCAGGTTGTGATCATGAAAAAATAAACAATGCAAAAGAGTAAGAATTGAATTGATAATAGTGAATCAATCTCTTTCTAAAATCGCCCACTATCGCCGCTCAACTATTGGGTAAACCCCATTCTTCTAATAACGGTCATCAAATAACCGATGTTTTTTACGATCAACGTGGAAGCTGTTCGACCACATTCCAGCTCTTGGCTATCGAAGATATAGAGGGTCATGGAACCAAAGGGTTGAAGCTTAGCTTATAAGCTTACTAGCAGGCTAGAGGAACGATCTTTTATTGGAGATTTTTGCAGCAATTAGTGTTCTCACTGTATAATTTTCTCGAGTAACGTCCGCCTGCTTGATGGCCAAAGAATTTTAAGAGTTGAAAATAAATACCCTTGCGATCACTTATTATCGTTAAAACCAACACCCACCCACACGAAAATTTTAATTTTACCTCCCTAGCGGACACTCGGGAGTGTAGATACCTCAATTTTGAAGTGATTTTGAATTCGTTGAAGATAAAATATTCAGATTTTCCCCCTTTAATACAAAGCAACAGTGAAAAAATCAGTGAAGTAACGTTTGGATGTGCAATTTTAGGGATAGAGGAATTTTTAGTTTTCATTTCGCTTCTTTTGTGGCTCTGTGAATAAGCGTATTTCGTTGATGCTTATGTGTCAATTTATGTTCCTTCATTGATATTCACTAAAGTACCCAATGACTATTTGTAAAGAATTTGGCTAGTTATACAACTCAGTGAGAATGTCAAAAATGTCTGATAGTTATTCTAAGACGATAGGTATCATGGGGAGCATCTTGCTATCAATCGGCACCAATTGCAAAATGTAAAAAGGTGAAATAATGGTGTCAAAAAATGCTTAGTGTTCCTAAAAATCTATGGCAAAGGAAAAGGTAAGGTTTAAATAGAAACTGATTACAACATTGGAACCGTACCTCCACGTTTCCAAGTTCAACGCATAAATTATGAAATAATTTTTGGTAGCATGAAAATCGCTTTCTTTCATTTTCTTTCTATTAACTTTCAGAATCAAAGACCCACATTTAGATTACCCCTTCGATCTCAACTAGAGCTTCCAATATTTTCGTCTGTTCGTTTTCCCTTGACCTTTACGGACCAAATATATTGTCCACCTTCATGGAAACCCTATACGGTAGTACCATTGTAATAATTCATTCATAAATCACAATTCATCCCGGGATGAGTATGAGGTGCATTAAAAGTTCTAAGGTCTCTTGGTTATTTTCTGACAAACTAGTTACACCAGAAAGTTGAAACTTTTGCTCTTCCTTAACACACGTAACTTACTTTATTTCGCTATGACGAATTGAAAGGAAGAGGGATTTTTTTTGCGACGCGTCGTTTTCAATAGAGCGCCAAAAAATACCACCCTTATCCTATGCTGTGATCCAAATTATCTCTACACTGCATGTGTACCACTTGGTACACTAGCGTGCCTTGTATGGAAAGCGTATTTCAAACATCGTCCTTTAAGAACTACCTTTAATACAGTCTAAGCCTACATCATTTACCTAAGATTAATTTCACAATAAACCCCATACATTTTCCCTATAAATAAATTTAAAATGCACGGAAAACATTGAACATTCCACCAACATAACTATTAAAAAACCTTTCCGCCGCTAAGCTGCAGTCTCCAGGGCCGCTCCTTTGACGTAAATCGAGAAATACATGCAGATATTGCTTATATTTTTTCTTCCGAAATGGATATTGTAGTTAAAAGTGTCTGACATGCAAATATACGCTACTCTTTAGCTATGGAATTTTAACATCTATCCTGATTATATATTTACAATCATTCCGAAATAATATATTGGAAAGGAAAACGATGTTATGCTAACTGCCGGAGGAATGTTTATCATTCAAATCTGTTTCATTTTACTGAAGGTGAATGACAAAGATAAAACAGTTTCTATGGACAAGTGTCAAATATTCAATGGATTTACATTCTAGCCAGGGATTGTACACGTTTAACTATCTGTATAACGCCCATTCTCAGGTCAATGAGCAAAAATGTTTGTAATTTACGTAGGATTTGACCGCTAAATGCAGCGTGATGCTGAAGCAGTGTGACTAACATAAGCAAAATTATCTTAACGGTATAATCAACACGACATTGAGACTCCGACAAAAACTACACGATATGATAATTCACTAACGTCATTTCAATTGAGGATAGTGATATTTTCTGAGACAAGGCAGACATAGCTGATAGAACAACTAGGTTGAGGGCAAACAACTGATAAAGAGCTCCAAATACAGGGATTTCCCAGAATAATCGAGGGAGGTTTGGCAACTATGTAGACCACGAAGAAAACTCAGTGGTATCATAATTACGTGTACGAATGAAACTCGCAGCGACAGCTGTCAGCGGTAAACACTGCGAACAACCACGGAGACGGAAATAAAACCGCGAAATATGATACGCATTTGTTTATAGGTGGGGACCCTCCCCACGGGCTACAACCTTGGAAGAGCTTGTGCGTCCTTATAAACTCTAGTGATGTGCTGGCGGGAGCAATAAAATTTGCTCCTAGTAGGGTCAAAGGGTATGAGCCAGACGAAAGGTATTCCGCGCAACGTATGTTCCTCAATGATGCGGCTGCAGAGGCGTCTGACCCCAGTGGGGGGGGAGGAGGAGGAGCATTCAGGGATGGTGTCAAGGTTTATGCGGTCGTCATCCCACGAAATCCTAGCAAAGCGAAACCGGCAGCATCAACAACAAAAGAGGGCCGAACCAGGTAGAAAAGGGACTTGGAATTTTAGGACAATGCACTTATTCCATCCATGCACGCCATAAATACGCGAACTGAAGCGATAAAAACTTTATTTTGTAAAACTTTAGTCTACGTCGATTTTGTCCCCTTCAAAGTACTCTTCATTCGTTGCTAAGCACTTATTTCATCTTCTTTTCCACTGTTTAAAGAACCCTTGGAAGTCCTCAGCAGTTAGGCTTTTAGTTTTCTCGTTGCTTCTCGCTCTATTGTGTATACATCTTCCCATTGCTGTCCCCTCATCACATTTTTGCATTTTAGGGTTAGAAAAAAGTCGCAGGGGGCGAAATCTGGCGAATAAGGAAGCTGATCAAGGATGGTGATTGATTTTTTTTTGTCAGAAACTGGCGATCAATCAATGCTGAATGTGCAGGTGAATTGGTGAAGGATCCATCCATCATGTTCGGTTAAAATAGTGTGCACTCTAGATTTTCCTACATTCAGTTCATCGGCTATCATTCTGACAGTTTTTCGACGATCGGTAAGGACAAGGGACCGCACACAATCAATTTTGTTGTCAATACAGGTTGTTGAAAATCATCCCGACCTTGCATCATTCGTGGCGTCTTGCCGGCCATCTTTAAACACTTAATCCACCGGAAAACAGATGTTTTCTTCAGAGCATTATCACCGTAAACAGCTGTCAACACTTCAGTAATCTCTTGATAACTTTTATCCCACTTCACCAAAAAAACTTGATGTCAATTCGTTGATCCGTGATTTCGTCAATTTCCATTTTCGACAAATAGTAAAAACAAGGACAACAGAAACTAACATGACTGGGACAATACGTACAGCTCGACGATCCGCCAAGCACAGACGGCTCATTGGGTCTCAGGCAACTAGCGTCGCTAGTGGGCGGAGCTATAGTCCGCGGCGTGGCCGCAAGATTGCACCAGTTCGCGCATTTATTGCACAGGCAACGTATGGTGAAGGCATTAAGCCAGCAAGCTTAGACATAAAAAGAGAATATGACATAGACAAGGACAACCTTGGTCCAGACATACTTGATGGCGAGATATAAGGGCATTAGGGGAATTGAAAGCAAATAAGTCCGCGAGGAAAGATAGCATTCCCGCGTAACTACTTACAGATTTAGGATTACGTTGGAGGAAGAATTTTTATGGACTGATTCGTAGCATTGATGAGGGTGGAATTTAGCCGGAAGACCCAATCCAAAAACGAGACAATCAGCCACATGTAAGAACTAAAGGGTGATAACATTGATTTTGTACGCAGCTAACGTGGTTTTCGGAATCATCAATTAGAGAATACGGAGCAGGGCAAATGATTACTTAGAGGATGATCAGTTTGGATTTGGAAAGAGGAGAGGCATTCGTGATGCCTTAGTGATACTACGACCGTTAATAGAGAGGAACATAGAATACAATCAGAATGTACTTGTCTTGTAGATTTCGAGAAGGCGTTCGATAGAGTGAGCAGGGTAGAATTAATGACTGCATTGCAGAAAAATAGGAGTATATTGGAGGAATAGGCGAAAGGAATATTAGGTTTGCGGAAGGGGAAGGGAATATTAGGAAGGGAAGGCAAGCTTGCTGGTCAGTCAAAGGTATTGCCGAGCGCATTAGAAAGTCAAGTGTGATAAGTATGTGATAAAAATAAATACAAACAAATTAAAGGTTATGGCGTTTCCGAAAAAGAAAAAGCTAAGTTAAATATTAAAATGGATGTTCATTAACTAGAGCAGGTGGAACAGTTTGCCTATCTCGGAATTGCTTTGAACGAAGACGGTTAAAATACGTATCAGGGACATAGAAGAATAGCATTAGGCAACGAAGCTTTCACGAGGGGGGATTTGTTGACAGGGTCGTTGCGTAAGGATGTTAAGAAAAGGCTCTTCAAAACTTTGACATGAAGCGCGGTTTTTTTACGGTGCGGAAACATAGTCGTTGAAGCAAGGCGGTAGGTGGAGACTGGAGGTTTTCGAAATTGGGAATAGAGAAGGATGGGTGAAATTTATAGGAAAGAAATGGGATGTTCGACAGAAAGAATGGAGGAAGGAAGTATGCAGAATTGAAGAGAAGTTTATTGGAGTCAGGGTGTCAGTTTGTGTTTTTTTAAAGGATGCAAAGATATTCATGGTTGTACCGTTGAGTATTACTTGTCCATCCAGCAACAACTTGACCGGTAGAATACCAACAATAATGATAGGTGTGGAATCCGAAATTATAAGTGCATTGGATTTTCGACCGTAAAGCATTCATACTAATTATAAGCAACAGTAAAAAATCAATAAAAAGAGACGTTTCAGGCGTGATATGGTGGAATATCATGATAAATTACAATTGGCAATTTTTCCACAAAATAAAATTTTTTAATACGACCGGTCCCGTCGCCAGAAGATGATGTAGAAACATCAAAACCGGTCGTATTAAAAAAGTTTATTTTGTGGAAAATTGCCAATTTTAATTAAATAGAAAAAATCAGTTTTTTCTTATGTAAGGAGAATTTCGTTACAATTTCAACGTTCTTTTTGGAATATGATCCAAATTCTCAACCGTTCCTCGACGTTGGTCCAAAACCAAAAAAATGGCTATGTTCCTGATGTAAATAAACTGTGGAGTTGATTTAACTCTTTCGCAATTCCAATTGGCAAGCAAACGCCACGTTACAAAGTAAAGAGGACATGTAAAAAAAAGGGAGGGAAAAATGCCACATTATTCTACTCTTCCAGTTTCTGTTTGAGAATAACCTCAGCAACTAATACTAATGATCAGATGAGAATATGTCGAATAGAAAACTAATTATACCGTAAGAGAGGCAAATATGAGTACACATATGCATGCTTTCTTGTCAAGGAATATAAAAGCTACCGATTTCGCTACCCTTGACTCTCAATCACAGCGTACACCTACGGATCACACAAATGAAACGTCGGCCCGAATAACACTGCCGCCGGGGATAAACGATCTCAACAGTAAAGGGTCTCCGTTAAAACGTACACATTTACTTACCGTAAAGGCTTATCCTTCAAATCAACCCAAAGCATTTCCGTTCAGTTTACATACCTGCAACGAAAAAGAACGTGTTAAAAAGACATCCTTCAACTGTTATACTTATCTTCAATCATTAACATAGCTTATTTTTAGAAAAAAACTTGACAAAGTGCCATTCACATCGATATTTTAACGGTCAAATTTATGCCATGAAGTATCAAATGTGATCCAAATTTTGCAATAAATAAAATTTGAGCCGAATTTTGTTGTCTGTACAACCCAAACGGAATCACGACAAATGAGAATTAATTTATGCCCGAAAATATTGATTGAGGAATTTGGATTTTTATTACCACCATGGCATATGACACACTTAGGGACGCTTGCAACAGTTTAACTTAAATTTTAAGTGTTACTCAAAACCCTGAAATGACACTAATCCTCTTGCGCCAAATATTTTAGTTGCCGACCTCTCTAAAGTGATACTTCAATTGAGAGGAACATTGTTTTAACCCATACTTGACGTAAGTTTGATTACGTTAGAATGCACCCACTTCATATTTTCTCCCGCTTCTCGGTTCAAAGTGCTAACCAACGGTGCGCAAATGGATAAACGAGTAGCATTTTGCAAGTGGAAATTATTTCATATTTTTAATGCTATAGTATTTACTTCGGTCTCTATGACACGGGGGTAATTTCCAGTGTTTAGATACTTTGAAATCAAGCCTAACGTAGGTGCAACTTTGTCCCTAATACGGTAAGCATTTCTCGATCTTTTAAGGTCTTTCATTTAGATATCCTATTGCGTTATAACTGTAACATTCAATAGACACCATTAGCAACTCCGTTTAAGCTAGTCGCGGAAGAGTAACGAGCACCCAAAAAATCATATCTTTTCATATAATTTAAATCTCATATAAAATTGCACATATGTAATGACACTTTTCCTAGGGCATTAAGGAAACGGATGACTATTGAGTTTTCCATTTTTTTACACTCTCTAATAAATCATTCATCTAAGCGAGGGAAACAAAATCGTCGACAGCCGATATTTCCAAGAAACTATCATAATTTTGATTGATGAGTGTTGGAATCCTGAGGACTGTGATAGAAGGGAGAACGTTAAGCAAGTGAGATAGAGGTGGGAAAAGAGATTAAGCGGGGAGCAGAAAATATATGGAAATAAACCAGGGCTCATTGTAGTATAAGATGTAGGATTATGTTTTGTTAGACGAGGGTTAAGAATTGCAATGTTAGTTAGTCTTATGTCCATTCAACTCTACCTTAAACGGTAAATTAGGATCAATAAAATGAAGAGCTAGCGTGTGTCAGTGCATTAGACATAATGTGTATGCATGTAACCATGGATACAAGCGTTCAATAAAAATAAAAAGCAATCGCCAGGGTATGAGTTTGTACGTGTTTTTATTACTTGTTTTCACCTGTAATGTTCTGAGTTTCTGTGTTGCATGCAATTTAAAGACTTTTTTTAAAAAAGATCTATAATTTTTAGAAAGTAAAGGTAAATTCAAAATATAATTTAGGTAGGAAATGGTTTTAAAATTATAATTTAGGTATTGAATATTTTGGGATTATTCTGATGGCAGAAACTTCGAAATAGGGCGTTTACAAGGAGAGTGCTTAAGATCTCATAGACCGTTTCCAACAAAGCGGCGTGGACAAAGGATACAAAAAGAAGCCGATCTTAGAATGGAATTGAATAAAAGATGAATGAACATGTTCTGATGCACGACGGTTTGATAAGATATACAACAGAAGGGATGACAGAACACGAAATGAGGGTGGAATAGGGCCAGGTAAGTGTACCTCTCGCACATTACCAGCAATACCGATCGCATAACTCAATGAAAAATGAAAAAAACACCAGGACCGCGAAATTTCGCACTTTTCAAAACGTTTACCTTAGTTCAACAACGCAATATTTAGGAGGAAGTAATAGTGGTTTTTAGGAGAGGTGACCGACAGCTAAGGTCATTTGCGCCATTAGAGATGGATGGGAAAGGAGGAAGGGTGGAGAGAAACCCGGCGTCGGCATAAGCCTACTCTTGTCGAATGGAGCCAAGAGGCCCACAGCTTAACGTCCCATTCGACGGACGACGTACTCACTCAAAGTGCTCTCCACAAAGCACCTGAAGTAACGTCCGGGGTACCACTGAAAAATATCTGCCGTCTCCAGTATTTCAACCCAGGCCCTCTCGGTGGGAAGCCAGTACGTTAGCCATCGCACCATCCCGCTCCCTCTACTTTGCAGGAACATGGACTCAAAAGTAAATACAAGAGAACTGCGATGGACCACGAATATGTTCTAAGGAAAACGCAACGAGTGGTCGGTCCACTGTTCGAGTGATCTGCACTGTGGTAATCCGCAGAATAAAATAAGACAGAAACATTCGGTTTTGCGTACAATACAGTTAATGAGTACAAAAATAACCCATAATTAGAATTAGAAAAGACTCGTAAAAACTTTGATATGGAATGTAGCTATGCACGGGGCGGAAACGTAGTCATTGAAGCAGGAAGATAGACGTAGATTGGAGGCTTTTTAAATGTGGGTGTGGAGAAGAATGGAGAAGGTGAAATGGACCGAAAGGAAAACAAATGAGGAAGTACTAGGGATGGTGGGCGAGGAGAGGGGTTTGTTGGGAGAAATCTTATGGAGGGAGGAAAAATGGATGAAGGGCGTATTGAGCGCGTATTGTTGAAGACGGAAATAAAACACAGTAATCAACCCGAAGGTCGGTTTAGTAGGTGATGGTAGAGCTCACCCATGTACCAAGCCCGACGGCGTGTGAATATTCACACATCAGGGTAGGGGGGCCAGTTCCTTTCCCTGTGCCGGTTATGGTTTCCCAGGAAGATCTGGTACCCGAAAAATCAACAAGCTTGGGTGGAGCTGCAGGTGCCCAAAGTGCCTCGCCCGGGAATCGAACCCGGGACCCTCCGGTCAGTAGTCCAATGCTCTACCCCCTGGACCACCGCGACCCGCAAGACGGTAATAGAGGGGAGAATATTAGGCAAACGTGGAAAGGGTAGACATAGGATAGGTATGCTGGACAGGATGAAGGGAGGAAAGAAGTACACAGAGATGAAGAGGGGCCTGAAGTATGTTGCTCGATTGTGTTTTGTTTGGAGTCACAAGATATTTATTTGATATTCGTATCCATCCAAAAAACTACCTTAACCGGTAGATTATATTATAATAATAAAATTAGAATGAAATAACTAGTGAATGAATGAATGAATGAAATACTGAGATTTCGATGTGCGTTAGAATCGCTGCCCTATGTCGAAACACGTGTAATCCTCATATTAATTGAATGCCTTTTTATCCGTTTACATACGCAACAATTCATGAGACAAGATGTACCAGGAGTCGCGAACTACTACATGAAATGTACAAAGATACATAGCGTTTTCACGGTTATTGAAGTGGAATTTGTAAACATAACTCCTTAATGTTTCCTCCTTGCGGATCATGACCTTAAATCTTCGGATTCACTCTCGCTTTTAATTTATTATTATTTATTATGTATTTTATTCACTCTCGCCTGTTGATGCAGTGAGTCGATCCCTTGCATTAGAACGCCACGCCTCATGTAAGGCGAGAGAAAAACACTCGCGAGAATATTTCCTTTAAGAATCGTTTTGGCCTCTGCACACAACTTGCCGAGCGCTCGCCACTCGCGTATCTCGGTCGGCGGTGCCAACATTTCGGATGTCCTCTTTCCCATCCGCTTTTATCGCCCCACTCGCACTAGAAAAACTGCAATAGACTCAATTTTATAGACTCCGGAAAACAGGAAGCAGGCAAACATTTAATCAAAAAATACACACGGTAGACTTGGGGTCGTCTGGGATCGGTCTGGGATCCCATGTCCCAAATTATCTCTCGGAGAGTATCTTCAGCCTATCTTCCCAACGTTTCCAAGTGATCTCGCGAGGAAAATACCCACGAAGAAAAAAATTTGATTGCAGGAGAGGGGAAAGAGAGGGTGAATTCTTTTCCCTATACCGCCTTTGATTTCTAAGGAAAATCTGGGGGCCCAATATTTAAACAGCCTCGGGAAAGTTGAGGGCTTCCAGAAGCGTCAACCGGAGTTGAACCCGAGCCATCAATGCTCTGCCCATGGAATAACACGGCCCTACTACATAGAGGTTTACGCTAATTATATTCCAGCACATGAAGGTAGTGTTAAAATTAGAATTCAGAATTTCTTCACGACAAAAATCACATGCATTAATACACATGTACGAAATTCGTTGACTCGTATTCATTGGCACACACGTGATTTCAAAATTCCATTTCGAGAAAATCGCAACTGATAACTACTGAATTAGAAATTTTTCAATAAACATAGACTTACATAGAGTTGCCAACTATTCTACTAGGTAACACGTGAGTTGTACTGGGCGTGCGAAGAAAAATAATGGTAGAGGTAAATGCAGTAATTGGCGAAAAGTGTTAAAGCTTACCGCGTAGTGAAATCTACGAGTATTATTAATACGTCAGGTAATGATAGGCCAGTTCCTTTTCATGTACCGCCCTTGATTCCCTCGCAACCGAAAAATAACACAACTTGAATGAAGCTGAGGGTGCCCAGAGGTATCAACCGATTTTGAAACGGGCCCGTAGCCCACCACTCTGCACAATGGGCTAACACGAACCCAGTTCATTTCATCAAATTATACAATATGTAAATTAGCACATCAAGGTAAGGTTGCAAATATGAATTGGGTGACATGGAAATTATTACAACATTTGCCGGCCCCAGTGGTGGCGATATAACATCCTTGCCTGGTAACCCAAAAGTCGCGTATTACTCGAAGATTCCCACCTAAGTGGGTTGGGATTGGATGGTTGTAACTGTCCTCGTTGTAATTTCATGCTTATAGTCCGACGCAAGACTCAAGACTAGGCCGTTTTCAAAATGTTCTAGATAAAAAAAATGAAAATACTAATATTCAAACGGAGTGCTAGTCTTTCCTAGGTGCGTTTATGTCATTCCTATTGTATATATCTTTGTATATACCCCGAGATACGTAAAATGGCAGGGCGGAAAAGGATTTGTAGCCACTGACATTTAGGATAATTCGTGATTTTAACCATGCGAGAACACTGGGCAACATTTTTTTTCGGGTATCAGGAACAGTTTCCGTGATGTTTCCTATGTGTTCACAAATTGTACAAGGGAAAAGGGTTAATAATTATGTAATTTCATCAGTCGCTTTCCCGTATTGTCTCCCGTATTTACACTGTCATGCAATAATGCTGATGTGATTGATATCTATCAGACGTCGTTTCATCCCCTCCCGTTTAACACTGGACACTTGAATGCAACAATTTCAGAGTGTAAAAACCATTCGTCTTGACCGGGATTCGAACCCGCATCCCACGATGTCCTAAAATTTCAGAGTTTAAGAGGATCGGCTAAAGCACTCGGCCGGACATGGAGGGATCGGGATCGAGGAGATTTTTACACTCCGAAATTGTTGCATTGAAACGCTTATTAGCGGATGACTCCGTTAAAAGTTACTGTTGCGGTATCTCCAGCAGTTTCTTGAAACTGGACACTTGGACAGGACATGCGTATATATGGTTACGTGTTCCGAGGAGGAAGCCACAAGTATTTTTCCCCATTATAAATCCCAGCAAGCAACGAATACTAGAGATGAAAAAATATTTTTTGAGGTCTGGTTTTCAAGTCCCGCAATTTTTTCACGTTTATCTTAAATAAGAGATGTTAACAACGTCTCGTCCACGTCTGATTAAGGTAGTATCTTCCTCCCAAGGATAAGTCAATTGGGTCTTTGGCTTCGGAAAATAAATATAAATGAAACAAATGTCATTTCTAAGTTCAGATCCATCGATTATCTTCCCACGTCAAGGATTCTCCAAATGCCGGAAAAATATCGAAAAACTGACGCAATACACCACCAAACAATAAGACGCTCAGACTATTATTATCACTCTCCTGATAAAAAGTTTCCCACGTCAATTGAACATCCATGACGTAAATTTGAGAAGTAGACAGACGAGATGAAGGAATTTTTCCCAAAAATAATTCGCTGGATAAGTTAGCTACATAAAGGTATTTTGTGAAACTTTCGAAGCGAAGTTATAATCATGCATAACTGAAAGCGATCATGTTACTATGGATTGACGCCCAAAGACGGCTGAACACAAGCCATGAGTACCCTTGGACATACAACGTTCTACAAAAAAAACTAAAAGTTTGGAAAAAACAAAACGGGCTAATGAAGGACAACCAAATTCAATATTTTTCAAAGAGAAATCCAACACGATCCCAACACATCTGAGACCATCAACATAAGCAGGGTTATGAGTTTTAATGCTATCCGTGTGGGCCGATTTTATGACTGTGTGGGCAACATTTTTCAAAAGAAACAAAATTGAAGGTCAAATTCATGAAATCTCAATCAAATTTGCGTCACTACGGTTTTAAAACGAAAACGTTTAAAACGAACTCGTTTTAGGAAAAGGTACGAGACAGGTTGTTAGGATGGAATGAGAGGAAAAATGTCTAGGTGGCACGATGGAAATTGCAATAATCGCTATTGGAATGTCAATTATCCATCTTTCCGCGAGCTCATTTCACGCTTTGTTTTATGAGACAGGTGCTGACAGAGTATATACTGTTTTACAGTTTACCGAGCTTTTCCATACACATGTCTCATATTTAATTTCCAGAGCCTTTGCCTTTGGGTTATCATTGCACACATTTCTAAAAGGAGAATGTCACCTGTCCTTTCTCCATTCCCTACCGACACATCCCGCAATCTCCAATCAATTCAATTTAACCATTTACAGTTCCCTCAAAAACATTATTATTTATCCAACTCAGAATGGATCATCTCATATCCCGATCATTCAAAATCTATTATTGACAATTCCCGTATTTTCTAAGAAAGCTATCACACAACCCCTAGATAAAGTGCATTCGGAGCCCACGCATACGCTACTCGTGGAATTCCAATTCATACTCAATCAAATTGCTTTTACGCTGCACCTTTTCATTTTTATAGGGATATCTTATTTTATGATGCAATATTTCGTACGGATGACAACAATTCTCTCAGTTTGTAACCCTCCTTCATCGGATGAATTATATTTCGACGGTGATGAAATAGGAACAAGTTTTTTTTTAAGTTTAAGTCAAAAATTCATTGTTTACAGCGTCCCCCAGAATCGCACAAATGTTGGCAATACTCTACATTAATCGTTTTTTTAATTACCTCACCGAATACTTTCTTCTTTCGAGTTTTAATGCTTGTTTTAGAACAATCACACAGATGCCAAAGCTTGCCCTAAACTCAAACATTTTGAAATGGCAAAACATGACTACATATTCATCTACAAATACACTCATGTAGATGAATAAATAAAATATTGTTTATGGGTTATTACCAGCAGTAGTATAATGGGTTAGGATAGGCTTTTGATGGGCACCACCACTCTACTCTTAAGCCCTAACTAACATGAAACAAACTCAAACCTCCAATCCCAGATTACATATTAAAATAACTCTTTCATCCGTTCCGAATACTTTGTACCTCCTTCAATTCCATCCAAAATTCCCGCTCTCTTCCTCCGTTTCCCTCCTTTCTCTGCATTGTCTTTTACGAAAACCTTGTAAAAGGATCGGTCCACGGCGAATTAACACAAACGGGTGCTAAATGAACGTCTTGCAGTCGTCGCGATTGAACTATTCCTGAGTAAAACGAATGAAGTGATTATGGAGGTGGAAGAAAGCTTATTTCCAGTTCACCAGGGGTCAAAATTACCACAAAATATACCTAATCTATTTCTCAAACCTAGAATTCGGTTTAAAACCTCCCTATAAAAACCCGCACGCAAGCGTAACCACAAAATTACCACAAAATATACCTAATCTATTTCTCAAACCTAGAATTCGGTTTAAAACCTCCCTATAAAAACCCGCACGCAAGCGTAACACTGTTAAGTTTCTGCGATATGGGCCGTAATGAGAGAAATGCCACAGCGGAGAAAGGTGTCTGTATGAACCAATCACTTAATCATAATAAGTGGACATATAATGCAAATTAGTTCGATCAATCACTCCACTTTCCAACTTAATTACATTATCGGTTAACCACCACCTATCTACACATTTCTTCCCTCCGACATCTGCCAATACTTTGTTCCATCTATCTCATTCCGGGATGCTCCACCGCAGTTCTTCCCTTTCACATTCCATCGACCACTGACTTAATCGAGCCATCGTGTCTTATAATGAGCCCTTCTTATTCTTCTTATTTTCCGAATGTTCTTTGAAATTCTTAGCAAACCATGTCAACCAATTCAATACCTTTTTACACGATTCTCACTTCAGTTACAGAAATGCACAATGAAATCTGGTTGTTCAATATTGTATGCGAACTTGGTGCTATTGCATTGGGTGAACCCTTCCCCAAGCGTTCCAACTTTGCTTTAGAATTAAGTTTTTTACACTAATGTTTTTCTTTTATTCCTACGTTCACGTGTTTTGATTGCAAAATTATGTTGAGTCTTAAGTCAATATCGGAAGTCTTCTGAGACCATAGGGTTAAAAAAGGTACAGGGCGCATGACGTCACCCGAAGCGGCCCCAACATCGTTGATAAAAAATACTAATGTAACATGACCTACGCTCATTGTCCAGTAGTTGGTGCATCGGAAAATACTTAGTCCTTAATTCCTTTATTTCTTTAGTCTCCTCATATATACCTACATAATACGCTGTAAGCCACTGGAAAGGTGTATGGAAGGGAGCGTATGAACAGTGCAGAAACAGATAACATCACATACCATGGTTTTCATACCATGGTACCTTTGGATTTCTTTTTGAATGCTCTCTCCTCCGCAACCATGCCTCGCACTTCCTCGCTTTTTTTTCCTTTCTGTCCATTTCACCTTTGTCGTCCTTCTCCACACCCCCATTTCAAAAGCATCCAATCGAAGCCTATCATCTTGCCTCGATGAGCATCCTTCCGCGCCGTGCAAAACCATGCTCCATATCAAGGTTATAACAAGTCTTTTGTAAACATCCTTATTCAAAGTCCCTGTCATCGATTCCTTCCTCCTTGTGAAAGCTTCTTTGCCTAACACAATTCTTCTCTTTATGTGCCTACTACTTTGGCTATTTTGGTACAAAACACTTCCGATACACGTAAACTGTACCATTAGATCCAATTTATGAACTTCTATTTGAATGCAACGATTTCAATGTGTTTAAATCATTGGCCTCGATCAGGATCTCGGTCAAGGCATAAGGTTTCCACACTGAAAATGTTGTATTTTAATTCATTATAGTGGATGACCCCGCTGAAGTTTCTGTCGCGGCACATCCTAGAGTTCTTTGAATTTTTCCTATTTTAATATTTAACTTACCTTTCCTCTTTCTCAAAAACAGTATAAAATTTACTTTGCTTAAATTTACCATCATACCTATTGCACTGATTTTCTGTTCCATTCCATTCTGATTCCATTTTACGTTAAAAAGCGCGGGTGACAATTGACACCCCTGTCTTACCCCTCTTCTTATCATTGCCCACCCCAACCATCCATTCGCCACTCGCACTGAGCAGTCTGAGACATGTGTAAGTTGCGGTTATGTCATCTATCGCTTCAATCTGCTCTTATTTTCTGCGATACATTCTTCAATAAATGTTACGCAATTAATTTACCAAAGACCCTCTCGAAATCCTTCTTCTAGAAATAGTACACCTTCTCAAAATGTCCAAAACAAACAAGTATCATATTTTTTTCGTCCTTCATTTCGGATTCAACTCCTATATTAAATACGATTCCCTCTTTTAAACGATATCAATTTGGGTATTCTGACTTAAGGTCTGAAATAAGGCTCGAGTTGTACGGCCTTTAACAACTGGTTTTGTATTTTGAGAAAAAAGGATTTTTGCCGATTGAAAAGTCACTGGCAAACTCCTACACAGTAGGCATCCTCTTCCTCGTACAAAAAAAGGTACTGGCGAAGGGAAAGGAAAAGTAGTTCCATCCCACTGGGTATTAGGTTCGCTGGACCGAATGCACTAGCTAATCGGGTTGATGCTGCGAATAGTACGTTCTAAACGGTATCCCATAAGTACACTACACACCGCGAGAATCCAGCCTCCCATCTAAGATTTAAGTGGACTTGGTTGTCATCTCGAAGGGTGATTAAGTAAGCCAATAACGTCATAACATACGTCGCTGCCGGTTCTCGGAACGTAATTGCGAGGGTATGGGAGTCCATCGACGCGAGCGAAGGTCTTGTTATTCCTGACGGGCAAACCCAAGCGACCTCGATCTCTACAATCCTCCTCTTGAGTTCTCTCTCCTCGGGGCGGGCCCGCAGCTCGCGGAAACGAGCATGTGCGGATGAGAGACCAGTCACGTACGTACAAAGTATGAGACCCGAGGAAAAAAAAGGCGGGCGACGAGCGCGCATTTGGGGTGTCGCGGAAATTAGAGGATGGGGGAAGACGCGAGGGAATAAACAACGGCGCAAACCCGAAAGTGATGGACGCGTTAAAAAAAAAAAAACCGGGGGATTGTGGAGGCCCACTGAGAAAAAAAAGGGAAGGGAGGGATTACGGAAAAGTTCGCTCCCCTTTTAGGGAGAGAGACACTGGGAAAAAATAATACGAAGACGTAATTAGAGGTTAAGAATAGAGTCCCGTTCGAATCAGGCCAGACAAAAAGTACCGCCACGCGCATTCACTTGAGCGCGCGAACGTAAACACGTGTTCTTGGGGAGCAACGCTTTCTTATTTTTATATTTCAATTTTGAATACGAGACTGCTCCGTGGCGCCACGTGATCTTTGGCCGAGGGCCATAGCTTCTCTCTTGTTTCCGCCGTTTCTTGTTTTTCGGAGGTTTTGAGTGGTAGGGAGGTGTGGTGATCATACGGGTGGATGACAGGGTGTTGAATCATTCACGGCGGTTTTTTTGAGTGGCATCATTTGGTCGTGGAAAACGACGATGCGAAATGACCACCGTCCATGAGAGGGGTGATTAATCCTGAAGGGTTGTCTCGATTCCGTCGTGTTTTCCTTCGTCGTAATTAATAATTTCGCTCGGGAGGGAAAAAAAATATTCGCGCCGTTGGCTGCTCAGACCCACAATGATGGGGTTTTAATGAAGTAAATTTGATTTCGGTCGTCTGTCATCAGGACTCATTGGCAAGGCATTCTCTACGGACCTCAATCAGGGCCGGGGGCAGAGAAAAAGATTGTCCATATTTGCTGCCTTTGACCTAAGTTGAAAAAAAAAACGACCAAGCGACAAAAAATCTGTCAAATGGACAGTTTGTGCTTCACCAACCAAAGTGAATTGCTGTAGTACCACAAATTCGTTATATTTCAAAATATTTTTATTTATTAGAACATCACGTGTTTCAGCGTTTAAACTTGCACACTTAGTGTCTTGAAATTTTATTTAATTGTGATAAATTTTCAAACTCAACGTACAATTTCATCAAGTTCTACTGCAAACTTTATGCTAAAAAAAATACTTTTTTTTGTTTTGAACCAGATAAAAACCACCGCAGTAATCAACCAGAAGATTTATTTGATAGGTGAGAGTACAGAGCACCTAATAAAAATGCCATGACGCGTAAAATTCACGCGTTGGGCTGGGGGAGTCTTTCCCTATACTGTCAATGGTTTCCTAGCAAATCTAGTAAATGTAATGCCACACATTTTATGTGAAACCGAGTGTGTCCAGAAACGCCAACATGAATCGAACCCGGACCCTCCTGTCAGTAGTCCAGCATTCTGACCACTGGGCTATTACGCCTCTTTAAAAGGAAAACATAAAATTAGAAAAACTTTCTGGCAGCTGAAAACGTCTCGAAAAAAGAAAAAAATATTCATAGAAACAAGTACTTCACTACGGTGAAAAGAACATTGATATTAATGCAGACGGGTAACTAATGAGAGAATAATATGCAAAATACACCCGAAAATGAAGAAAACATCATTGAAATCACCATCAAACACGTCCGTTTACTAGCGACATCTGTGGAAGTAAAGTGAATCGTAATAGTACACAGAAAGATCACTGATGCGATACTGGAATAGGTAATGGTAGCGAATAAATATGAAAACAAGACGAAGTTCGCATAACGGATAGTCGGAAGGAGGGCTGCATCAAACCAGTTCTGCAACTGATAACCATTGCTAATGAAATGCAAAGTCGGCAGACGGAAGCTTCGTACAAACTGGACCGATCGAGTACGAAATTATAAAGCGCTGAAGCGAGTGGACACGGCTAAAAAAGGTCAACCAAAGAATTGCAAATTTTTGTACACACTTCCAACATGAATAACGAGACACCTAGGAAAAGCAAAATACTCTTTGGCTTCTCGCTCAGAGAAAAATCGTGAAACGTTAGGGCTGCGAAAGTAAAGTAATACGTCGACTAAAGAAATCGAGAGAATTATCCAAACTGTAAGAGTCCCTTTTGTGAACAGCAATTCAAAACGCGACGATTTCATAAATGAACTCACCTCAGATTTTGCTTATTAGATGCGTGCCTTCAAAAGAAGAAATACTTCCAAATAACGATAGATCGTTAATATACGCTGTATATCGCATATATCCGTTTGAACATCTCCTCGTTAAAAGATTTCGCCTAGCATTTTTTATTATAGCATACCATACAATTTAAAATTCTGAAATATAAAATAATTAGTTGTTGATTTGGTGCAAAATTTAGTTTAAATAAACCTTTAAAATTCAAATCATTATTCAAAATTCATTTCAAATTATTGGCTACCATATATTCTTTTCCAATGCGGAGACACCAATTAGGTTGTTCTTCAATTTATCGAATTCTTCGAATCGAGATTCAAAGGAAAATAATAATTAACATTTAATATTCATCAATTAGAATAACTCACGGGAAAGATAGATAAATCAAAGGTAATATTCGAAGTGCACCCACGGTGCACTGCAAACCACATTGGTAGTTCGCAACTCGGCAATACGATAAGGAGGAGTCCAATTCTATCTACTGCGAAAAGCAAGATATTTGAAGCACCATGAGTTCTTACTACACACTGAATTAATGGTACGAAGGGGTCCCGGACGATTTTCTTCGGCGCAACTTCCCAGGCAATCTTCGGCAACTACGTTGCCATGAGAAACATCTAAAAGTTTCCAATACGCACGTAATACAACCGCAGGCTTCCCTTGCCGTATCAATAAAAAAATAATACTTACTGATGAATGAATGACAAGCAACGACGAAATTAGGAAATAATCATAAATCTACCGCTGAAGGCATTCGCTCGTTCGATTTTCGGATTTTTTCCCTAACAGCGCCATCGAAAGAAAAAAGTTCAACTCGCAAGGAGGCAGCACTGTCTGGAATCCGTCATCAGCCGAAAACTTGTTTACACGAACTCTGGCCTTCGGCTGGTTCAGTCTGAAAGAGCGTCCACAATATGTGTTCCCCTTCGAAATCATCTCGCTCGAAACTGCAGCTAAGAAACTGACACCCTTCCGCCCCGTTTTAACCTCGCATCTTCAGTTCTTCAAGGATATTAACAAAACCGTACCATTAAATAATACTTATGCCGTTGCAAGAGCCATCATTGATACAACAATTCCAAGAAGAACTGCTAGAATTCTAAAAACTGTTTCAATACGATGGAAAGTGTCACTGGAATAAAATAAGAAATATGCTGATATCCCTATCCAGGCACGAAAAAGGTGATCCAGATTGTGAAATTTAGAAAGGAGAACCACAACTAGAAGTAGATGACGACATGGCACAAACTAGTGCAGGGAGAATAATGCGTATATTTCCGACGTGCATCAAAAGTTGATGGGAAAATTAGAAGGGACATAAAAGGAAATCTTCTTAGGTTAAGGGGCTTTCACAAGGAGAAGGAAGTAGATGACACGGACCATAAATAAAGACTTAAAGAAAAGTAGTGACAACTTTGACATCTAGCGTAGTATTGTACGACACGTAGTGAGAAGATGATAAACGTAGATAGCGAACTATTGAAATGTGAATCTACATCTACCTTGCAAGTAACCAGGAAGGTGTGTGGCAGGGAAGCACAGCACATGAACAGGCAAAGTCACGCACCATGCACGAGCCAAGAATTGCATGAGCCCCTTGGAATGCGGAGAATGATGGAAAAAGTCAAATGGACGGTTAGGAAAACAAACGAGTAAGTTCTAGGTATAGTAGGGGAAAAGAGAAGGTTGCTCGGAGAAATTCCAAGAAGATGTGGGACATACGTATTGGGTGAGAATGCAATGAGGATGACTATGAAAGAGAGGATATTGTAAAATAACCAAGATAGAGCCAAGAAAAGAATAGCTATGTTGTACGGAATTAAGTGAGGCAGTAAATACATGTACATGCATGTAGAATGCGTAACAGAATGATTTTGTTTCATCCAGGTCTTATGGTATTAACTTAGTGCTGTGTATGGTAGGACTTGTATGCAGCAAGGCTTATGCAGTGGATCTATCAAAAACTTACCTCGAACGGAAGATTACTATTAAGAATAATAATATTGATAATTATGACTAACACGTTCACTTTTAACACCAATTATATCAACAGATTAGCCAATCAGAGTGTAATAAAAGAAACAGTCTTGCTATCTTGCACTAACATAAAGTTCGCGACCACAAAAAAAATCTAAGGGCAAACTTGGACGAAAGAGCAAGAATTATTTGACATTCTAATCTCAATAATGCCACAATGGCGTTTAAAAGCCTCTCATTTGAAGGCAATTATTCCAAAAGGAACAATGAAGACGCGTACATATCTGTCATCAGGAGAGAGAACACTTCGAAGGAGGTAATTAATACTTATCTCTTAAGTAATTGCCTTTGCGAACGAATTTTCCAGCGTACACTGATAAACCACCGAGTGCTATTGATTTCGGACTTCTTAACGAGCAGAAACATCCCGGAAATTTCTTGTTGTGAAGACCAGAGAATTACGTAATCTATTGGCTCCTCATCCCACGAATATTCTCAACGATGGAACACCGCTAATGAGCCCCGGAACATCGAGCACGGCCAGAAATGAGCCGGATGAGGAGAGATATACACGTACACGTCCCTGGATGCCGACGGATTGGAATCCACGTAATGAGAGTGAGAAGAGAAATATATGGAAAACGTTTTCCAGACGTCGGTTCGGAAACCACCAGCACGTATTTAACTTACAACAAAAACCTAATCACAACGGGTAGATTCTACACGCTCGCAGGCCAATGTGAAAATCACAGGTTCGAACCCCGCTCTGGATATGAATGTGCAGTTTTATCAATGGATTTACGTTACCGATACCGTAATATCACATTCTAAACCAAATTACAAACATTAATGTGATTGCGGAGCCGGAATTTTTCTTTGCGAAATGAGGTTTTACGATTCGTTTGCGAAAGTTTGAATTCCAGTTCATAATCACAAATATTTTAATTGCAACTGCAGCTACTACATAATGTATGTACAATTATTATGCATCATATATCGTCTTGAGCTGCAGACTTTACTATCGTTTTTAACTACCGACTTAGTGCGTGCACGAAGGTATGATCAAATGCGATGCAATTAAAAAGAATGTAGTGTAAACTGTGGTTATGAAATTACTAAAACCGGACTTAAATGTATCTTTCCGCCTGCACAACAATGCATTGCGCATGAGTAACTGATAAATTTCCCCTTTGTGGTTGCTGACACCGGAGAGGGATTCGGAAAATAACAATGGCCCACATCTGAGAACCCTGAAGAAAGATTACGAAACTTCTGAGACATGTAACGCAATACTATTTGATAATATTTTTGAAAATCACAAAACACTCGGTCCTAAATTCTGCAAAGAAGGTTTTAAAATTACTAGTTTAGGGCACTTCGATTGGCGAACAGAAAACTCCGAAAGTAATACTCTTTGAAGACGAGGATCTTCTGATGAAAAGGACTAATGGCTGAATGTGCATTCCGAAAAATAGTGTACCATTCTCCCAGGACTCAGATGTGATATTTTGGTATGGGTCTGAAAAAAGGATTGAAAATTTCCCTTTTCAGGTACTAAAACAACAGTCAATTATTTTTACAGAACCTTAGCGTCAAAGTGTTCGGTTAATTCCTACGGTGTCAGAATTAAAGAGAGTTCCCTGCCTTACTAAAATTATTAAGATTGTCTTTCTACCTACGAGATTGAAGGGGATCCATCCTCTGATAACCCTGTAACACCAACAGGGACCTTTTAAATTTTCCTATTAAATTCTGATGAGAGGACATTGTTTTTCCATTTGTATTTTAAATTTAACCTGAACTAAATCCGTGTTTAGAACTTTCTCCAAAGGACCTCAACAATCCAAACGGTCAAATAGTCTCAAGTGAAAGTGGAAGATTTGGTGGCCAAGGTCTCCGTAACGACCATTTCAGAGGAGGGATGAGACGGAAAAGCGAATCGAATATTTTGAAAGTTGTCTAACTCAGGTGAAATGGCGTCCCCCTCAACGTTTCACTGATTTTATCCCCACCCGTCGGAGTAAGTCAAGTTACTCAAAGTTATTCCGTATACTCTTCAAATATGTGCTTCCCATGATTGGTCGGAAGCGAGAGTGACCCTCCATACCAGATCGGATCTGTAAATGGATGCAAACATCACCTGGTGGTTTAACGTTCACTAGTTGAGAAGTAACCCAACTGGACTTTAGAGGACGGGTTCACGCACACTAATTACGCGCGCTATCGCTATCGTCACCCATAAAGCAATTTTCCTATACAGCACAACATGCGATCACGGATATTGCGACCGACAACCGTCACAGGACGAAATTTGAAGAAAGGTGATGGCGTTTGCGGTACCAATCACGTTAAAAACGATGGCACGCGATTAGGTTTTCGAGATTCATGACTAACTGCAGACTCTCAAACACAAAGGGATTTTATATTTTAATAGGTTCACTAGCATATCGTTTTACCAAATTACCCCAGAAGAACTCCTTCTGAATTCCGGGTGGGCGAATATGCCAAACATTCTGCTTTTTTTTAGGAGTTGGTAGGGATTGGAGGCTATTTTTCTACCAATGCAAATTCCCAAACATACGTACGTATAAAGAGTGTTCGAATTTGAAGATCGGAGATTGGATGAATTCTGAGATCGGATTCGATGGCTTTCTCAAAGTCGCAAATAAAACCCCACTAACAGTATCTTTGAGGTAAGAATGATGTAGAATTGAACCTTCAAGGTTTAAGAGATCCACGGATTTTCTCATATTTCATCTACATATACATCATACCCCGTAAGCCGCCGCAAGGGCGCGTTATATGCAACAATGTTAAATAGCAGAACACGTATATTCAAATCATGCGGTAGAACTGTTAATGAGATGGGTCAATTAAATTCAAAAATAACATGCAGGATATAGACAAAATATATACATACAATACCAAATCTAATTACCTCCTACGCGATTTCTGTCATATCTATTTTGATCTCTAATCGTACGAGGAAAAAACGACATAATAACAGAGACGAAGACTATTAAAATTTTCCACTCAATAAATTAATTATTAAGTGGAAAACTTTAATAGTCTTCGTCTCTGTTATTATGGAAGTTCCACCATATCATACCTGAATTTGTGATTTATATAAAAACGACACACTAAATTATTCGTTCTACTATCTATCTCCCTGATTTTAAGTATGTGATCTGATCTACAATAGTAAGTCGGGGCCTGTTATATGTCTTTTATATCCTCAGATAATTAACCTGCATCAAATTTACGCAGTATGTTTAACCCGTATTTCAACGTACGGTCAAATAGTGGCTCCCATCCTAATTCCTCCCATAGTGCCATGACACTGTTACCTTGTTCATAACAACTTTTCACAAACCTAGCTACTCTACGCTGCACTCGACCTAGTTCCAAAATTAAGTCTACCTCGTTAGGAGCCCATACACCTTCAGCATACTTTGGGTGGGGCCTGACTAACGTTAAATAACAAGGTTCCTTGACTCTCTCATTACAATTCCCAAGTATCCTTATTGTGAATCCCAACTTTTTATTTGTAATTCCGCAATGTTTGTGGGACTCATCACGTCCTGTGCAGGTTTTCATGGCTCTGGAGACATACTATATATCATAATTTTAATTCAATTTAAAATTATAATTATTTTATGATTATTACCGATTTGAAACCAGTGTTTCAGTACATTACAGGGGCAATTTAAATATTTTTCTGGTTCTTGTGAAAGTGTCCTGTTGATTCCACCACGAGAATAGTACATTGTAAGTACATAATAGTAAAATAATACAACATACTAGCACAATATAATAATTTGTACAATCTTCCGGGATACACGCTGAGTGATTACAATTCATTTATGAGAAAACAAATACACGCCAAGTAGTTGAGGATGGGTCTAATAAAAAAGCTTTGACATGTGTCGGTAATTTACTCGCCGTCATATTTTTCACAATAATAATTAATGCGAAAAAGAGACCAAGGAGGAATCGCCAGTAATCACGGGGCATTTGTTATATTCTGTTAGGTTTGGCGACAAAGAAAGTAACATAAAGGCAGAAAAGCTGATTTGTAAGCACCAGGGTTCATATGCCTCGCATGTTTAAGGGTATCAATAAAGATCTTCATGCGTGTCATTCAGCATACCAGTCGTTAATGTTACATGGTAATATTTCGTCAGATGATTTATTTTTAAAAAATTAACAATCCCACGTTGTTCTCCCTTTCGGAATCAATGTCACTCATACGAGGTTTGTCCGATAAATACGCGAACTGAGACCATAAAAACTTTATTCTGCAAAATTTAGTCTACATCGATCTTGTCCCCTTAAACGTACTCTCCATTCGTTGATATGCACTCGTATTTTCTCTTCTTTTCCACTGTTTTAAGCACCCTTGGAAGTCCTCGGCAGTTAAGCTTTTTAGTTTTCTAGTCGTTTCGTGCTTTATTGTGTCCACATCTTCCCATTGATGTCCCCTCATCACATTTTATGCATTTTAGGAATAGGAAAATGTCGCAGGGGGCGAAATCTGGCGAATAAGGAAGCTGATCAAGGATGGCGATTGAATTTTTTGCCAGAAACTGACGAACAATCAATGCTAAATGTGCAGGTGCATTCTCATGGTGAAGGATCCATCCAGTATGCTCAGTAAAATAGTGTGCACTGTTGATTTTCCTAAATTCAGTTCATCAGCTATCACTCAGACACATTTTTTCGACGATCGGTAAGGACAAGGGAGCGCACACGATCAATGTTGTCGTCAACACAGGTGGTTGAAAGTCGTCCCGCCCTTGCATCATCCGTGGCGTCTTGTCGCCCATCTTTAAAACGCCTCTACTTGAAAACGGTCTCTTTCTTCGGAGCATTATCACCGTAAACAGCTGTCAACATTTCAGTAATTTCGTGACTATTTTTACCCCACTTTACCAAAAAACTTGATGCTGATTCGTTGCTCCGTGATTTCGTCAATTTCCATTTTCGACAAACAGTAAAAACAAAGACAAGAGAAACTAACATAGCTGGAACCATACTCACAGCTCGACAATCCGCCAAGCACAGACGGCTCATTGGGTCTCAGGCAACTACCGCTGCTAGTGGGCGGGGCTATAGTCCGCGTCATGGCCGCCAGAATGCACCAGTTCGCGTATTTATCGGGCATATCTCGTACATAAGGAACAGGAGGTGACTCATAAAGCTTTCCTGAGGGACGCCAGGAATAGCTTTTACAAAACTGGAACCCGAGCTGTGTACCATCCACATTCTTCTGTTCACGTTTGGGAAGAGATTCCAGTATAACATCTTGTTAGTTTACTTAGCGGATGGCTGGGATTAATGACCGTGATGCTGCCACGTGATGACGCCAATGGAGTAGGAGGAACGGAGAGGATTTCGCGGTTAAGAGAATCGTCCTCGTGGCAGTAGGATGAGGCGTAGGACTTTGAGGCATGATAATATATCGACAATGTAGCTAATTTTTCACATCGGTCACGGTTAAAATTACAAGGGCTGACTTAAGGATTCATATTATTGAGGCAGATAATTTTCACCGCTATGGTTCATCGTTATAATAAGTCAATAATCACTATTACAAGTTATATCGTTAATTTTATGGATTATTTTTAAGGGGCCAACAATCAACATCGAAATGGAAATACGAACGATGCTGAGGATAAGAACTATGTAGACAATATTGGGAAATAACGAAAATGGAGATACTATCCCAGTAGTATCAGACCATAACTTCGGTAGATGATGAGGACAATATTGTCCACTTCAAAAAAGACGTAAATATCGGCTTACAAGACGGTCTACATCTACATAAATACCCTGCGAGCCACCAAAAAGGTGTGTGGCAGGGGGTGTAGCACCATGAGGGAAGGGTAAGGGTTGAGGGGGTTGGGGGATAGGTGAGGAAAGGTGGGGGAAACCTGTAAGAAAAAATATATACATATATACGTATTCACATATATATATATATATATATACAAACACTAAGATAATAAATATTATACACACAGAAACATAAAAGAAGGACACTTACAGCGGATATTTACGTTTCGACGGCACGGCCGTCGTCATCAGAATTGCCGTGCCGTCGAAACGTAAATATCCACTTGGAAAAAATGACATTTTAAACCTGTCAGTCTTGCAGTCTATCTCTCTAGTCTTATATTCGTGATCCCTTCGACCGTAATACGTTGGGGTTCGTATTATATCCTTGATGTCATCGGAAAATGGCCCATCTTTAAATGTTTTTAATGAGTTTAATCTGCATTGGAAACACCGCTATGTAAGAGATCAGTAAGACGGTCGGTATGGTTCATCTGCAGCACTTATGATACACACTCGTACGTTAAAAAGGACTTGCTCGTCATACACACCAATTATCATCTCGACGAAATATATCCGCTACCACGATATTTATATAACATCGAATATCGTCAATGCCAAATGAATATCGTGCAGCGCCGCCGGCGGCGGCCGCGAGTAGATACACGCCGCGCGAATGAAAGGGAGCGCGAAGGGTTTGGAAGGAGTGAAACGGTGGATGGGGAGAGAGGGCGTGGACGGCCGTCGGTGGCAATGGGTCTATTGCCACAAAACTTGCTCTGCTGCCAAGGAAACTGGGGGTGAAGAAGAGGATGAAGGAGAGAGTGAGGGAGGGGGAGAGGGGGATTAGGGGAGGAGGAGCTGTGGGGCGAAAGTATTTAAAAAGGGAGAGGGAGGAGGGATGGCGGTCGCCCTTAAAAAGCTTCCGAACATCCAGAAATAAATGCGCATCGCCCTCGTGACAACCCCCTCCCGATCCCACGCAGGTCCAAGGGAAAGAGAGAAGCTCCCCACCTTGCTGACACCCGAATCGCGGCCAGCAGAGAGAGAATGACGCTCTCAGCGAAAAAAAATTGGGGAAAAAATTTAACCTCTGAAAGACCCCCGCCTCATCTTGGAAAATCGCGAAGTGGTACCCGAATACAACGACGCTATTGGTGACAAATGCGTCCTACGGATACCAGTCTCATGCGCTAAAAAATACAATTAAAAAAGCCACAAATGGCAATAATTTCAGACACGTGTAGGGAATCGTTAGCAAACGGAAGATTTTCCTTGTTATTTCAAGGTACTCCATCGACTTATGGTGAACTTTGAAGGATACCCAACTACTACTATCTTATCTACGCATCACGAGAACTTCTTCTCTTCCGCCCTACATTATTTCCTCCTTCGTTTTTCCGTAGCTTCCACCTACCTGCCTTCGTGCTGTTACAAAAATTCTCGCTCTCCAATTCTCTTCCTTCCTCTACCCCGCTCACCCAACATTCTCTCTTCTACTTCAATATCCCACCCCTTATCACTATTTTCTCCATACAATTTTTCCCCCTTTACCTCATTTCCCCTCGCAACATCCTCTATTTTCCCACCACATTTAAAACGTAAACATCAGTCTCCCACTCTGGCCAACTCAATTGTATAGTCCCCATTACTCTCCAGAACTGTAATGTTTGTATAAAAGTATCGGTAACAATTTTTCCTAACGTGCGCGTGAAGTGCTGAATTCAGACCGTCAGTTAAATGGGCGCACGATCGCAGATCGTATTGGGATTGATAAGATGACAGTGAACACTATTATAACTGAAAATTTGGCGATGCGAAAGATCTGCGACAAACTCGTCCCGCAGTTCATGATGGAAGACCAAGAGCAGAGTCGATTATCTGCTTGCGAAAACATTCTGCAACGACATCGTGACGATTCCCCAAACCCCTTACAGTCCCGACTCGACACCAGCAGAATATTTCCTATTCCAAAAAATGAAATACTCATTCACAGGACACCACCATGGGACCTTATGTGCCGTCAAAAGAAGCTTGCACGCGTAACGTTAATAACCTTCCGGAATCTGCCTACCAAAGTGTAATCCAGTATTCTTTCCTCTATTTATCATATTATCCGAACGGACAATGAAAATGAAAGTCTATTGGCAATCGTCTTCATTCGAAGACTCATAATTTTCACCAATAACATCAATCATCAACAACCAATGCTTTCCTCTCATTTATTTCTTTCCACTACAATGTGTCAAACATATAAACACAAACAATCTCCCTTTTTGTTATTAATCAGTATTCCAAACAATTTTTTCCATGTTTCTTTTCCCACTTCCACGACAATATTCTTCATCGCAGTCTTGAAAAGAAGCATCCAGTGTCTGAGTTTCAATTCATTATTAATTAATTGCCTGAAACGACAAAATTAACTGTGGCTATTATTTTCAGTCCCTGTAATTGTAATATTTCTTCTTCTCCGTCATTCCTTTCCGCTAATTCCTGAATCCCATAATATACATCGCCAAGTGGCTTTAAGAGTGCAATTCCTTAATAATGAGAAATACTATTAGACAGAGATTAATTTATAAAATTTAAAGGCAGTACACGATTGATTCAGAGGTACGAAAAGTACGAGTGAAACCATTATTTTAATCTTCTCGGACTGATCAACCGAAAGAAAACGCATTGAACATGAATATATCAACAAAAAGCAGTCGAAAAGCAATATTTCAATAATTTGGAATTCCATTCAATGCGAAGGTGGGGAGAGAATTAAAAAGAGGATAGGAAGACTTAATGAAGGAGATAATGGGATTCTGACGGATATGAAAGAAGGGAGAACGAAAGGTAAGCCGAGGAGAGGAGGATGAAGAAAACGGGAATTACAAACGGTATGAGAGTAGTGTACGCAAAGGTAGCTCGGGAGGGAAGTGCAGCCACACAATAATAACCTTTTGTCTTTTTCATAAAAATACAAAAACATATTATTGTACTTTTAAGGTAAAAGTCTTTTATTGCTTTGTTAGAAGTACGTGCATATCTCAAAAGTCACCCAATTATATGCACTACTATCCTGATCGTTTTTGAACGCGCAGAAAGTTCTATTACATTGGAAACTCTTGGTTGGTAGACATTGGAAGCACGTAGGTAACATGTATGACTTAAACTTTTACATAAATACAAATTATTTGAGTTTAACTTTGATCCAGAAGGAGTAATTATGGAGCCTCATTACAATGGTTGGTGAAAGCACAATGGGAACGCAAGACCACAGAGCAGATAGATATGAGGCATCATTTGTCTCTCTGCTCTAGATGGTTCACCGCAAGCTAGGGTGTGTGGCAGGAAGTGATTGAACACCAGGTATTTTACCAAACCATCAAAAATTAATCTTGTCTCGCAATATTCGAGACCTCAACAGCACGAGATATGGCGTACGACAATTTGAACGTCAAAAATAATATATGTCTAATAATCGCCCTAATGCCTGATAACCCAACACCCTCTATTACATACCATTGTGACGGTTTGGAGATTTAGATCATTTTCGTATCATCCGAAGCCTATTTCTCAATTGCACTGGCGTCCCTGTACGCATGTATTTAGCATATTATATCAACGTACATATAATCGTACATATCATCGTACATCAACGAAGAAATATTATTTATACACACTTTCGACCGACAGTTGCCCAACAAGGTGTATTGGCCAGTTATTGGGTTACCAACCATGAAAAGGGAAAGGAAGGAGTCTTAACGGATTGCTTCACCGTTTTCGTTGACCATTGTGTGCAAGCTGCGGCTGCAGCGGTGTGTGAATAAGCAGTAACATATATTTACATGAATACTATTTCCCGTCATGATGCCACATCAAAAATTACAAAGGTTGTTCGTGACAGGATCAATTAACAAGTTAGTAACAAGCTAGAACAAATGCAATAATCGCTCCGCATGCTTGGACATTTAAAAAGAACATCCAATATTACGGCTTCGGTCGACACATCTGGTATGTCATCGCCAAACTACAGCCTTAAATGCGAAGGTCGGCTGGACACGATAGGGTTAAGTTCACCGACCTGCCTTCCTACTAAGGCACGAGTAAAATTTGCGCATTACGGATAGTGGAGCCAGTTCTCGGAAACCACCTGCGGCCTATCAGAAAGATCTGGCCAAAAGCGGACGTCATCGGTTTAAACTAGTTATGTCAAGAGGTTCTCGGATTTGAACAGTGGCCCATTAGCCAATTATCGAATATTCCATCCAATGAGCTACCGCGTATTTAGTAATCCTAATCATTTAATATAACTCCTGTATTACGCTTACACAACTTCATGGTCCCAACGAGCTTCAAAACCTTGGGAATGAATTGGCAAAATATAACATCTTAATACTGTCAGATTTGATGCCATGAATGTGACACTAGAACTGATGGTGCGGTTTTCATTGTAGCGTAGACAAGCTTAATTAATTAGCTTAAAACTAGATTGAAAGTATACTACCATATCAATATGTGTTGACTGATATATTACGACCCTATCTATGTATTCTACAAATTGATTTTCGCTGGAGCTTCAATACCCATGAGCTTTCATTGGACCTATAGTTGAATTTCTCCATCCCGATGCCATCGCACCATCCCGATCCTCTTTTTGATATGATCCAAACTTTTTATCTTATTCTACAAGTATGACTTCAAATTTCAACTCATAAACTACCCCGAAATATGGTTAAAGTTACTGTTATGAATGTCTAATGCCTGTGGTGCATAGTTATAACATAATGGAGTGAATATTACGTGAAAAAAATAGGGATTCGTTAAACTGCAAATTTTCAAAGCAACATCTTCAAATTATTATCACGCATGTAGGCATCGCGTACATACACATTAAAGACAAAGGTCTATTTTTGTACAATTTATTAACCTTATCAACATTTAGCTGGTCGGAAATGAAATAAAAATGTGAATATCAAGTAACTGACACAAACGAGAAATTTTGACGACACCCAGAGTTTCATTCCAATTATCTAATGGAGTTACCAACAATAAGGTTTTTAGTGAATTCCTTCCAAAAGGATATGTGCATTAGCCTAATGGATCTTCTGTCCCAAACCAGTTTGGGGAGTTTGCAAAAGTGTCTGCGGAGAAGTAGCTCTCCAACTCAAAATTTTAATTTCGCAGAAAAAAGAGCATATTCTATAAATATATCTACAGAACGTACTGCATCCCGCTGCAGTGACGTATGGCAGGGGGTGTTAGGGCACCAGCCATACATGCACAAATATAAAATAAATAAAAGCTCTATGGATGTGCTCATATGCACAAACAAACGTATACATATAAACCTGTAAATGCCTACGTACGTTATGGAATAATTGTTTTTTTTTTAATATCTGGGTGCATGGATTCGACTTCGTAATTAGTGAACATCGAACAAGGAAAGATAGAGTACTTGAAACTGCGTGTGTGACGTGTTTATTTGTCTTATTTTGTCTTAGTGGTCAAATCTACCAATATAATTTGGGGACGTAATTAGTCCTTCGGTGTCGCAAAAGACTCAGGTGCAGGATACATCCCTAAAATTCTAAGTCTTACCTGCGGTCTAAACTATTTTCTCTTAACTTTTTCCCATTCCTGAAAAATATTATCTCCCGTGGGTCACAAATACCTTATGCTTCAAATGTGGCGTAACTAAAGCGACTTACAGCTCTCTAACTTTTCATTACATTTCCCTAACAACCGACTGAACGAAACCTAATATCATTGAGTGTGGCCTTCTATGCATCGGTACGAGGTGATTTAAAATAATATCTTCTTTTCACTAAAGAATCTATAATAATATCTACTTTTCACTAAAATAATATCTTCTTTTCAATAAAGTTCACTGCAGCGAATCAAAAAAAGTTACAACACACCAACGTATAACAGGGCTAAAACTAACTCCTCAAGGTGTAGTGCGAAACCCACAATTATCTCCTGGCCAATGTTCATAGGAAATTTTGCGCGCTCGCATCCACCTTTATTCCAATTTCGAAGAGCTGTGGGTAAGTTTGGAATGACTCCGACAAGTGTGCCAAACTCATCCTGGAAGGCGAGTAGATGGCGTATTTGTAAAAGTTAGCGGGTCCTATTTTCTTGCGAAAGAATGAACCTTTGTTTGACCATGCGATTTTCTCAAAACGATTTCAATAAGACCATGTGCAGAAGTGGAAAGATACAGATCGCCTTCCTGCTCGCAAATTATAATTTTATCCGAACACAAAAGGGAAAAACCTCTTTCAATAGCTGTATGGCAGACTAATTAACATCCAATTTGGACAAAAAGACATGCATAATGGTCTGACTATTTATTCAGCGCTATCTCTCTTCATGGCTCTATCATTTACGCTCATCCAGTCAATCTATGCGGTGGAGCGATAATAACAATAAAAAGTCGCGGGGCACACGCGTCGAAGTAACATGGCGATCAATCGACGCATAGATGCCCCCAGTCGAAGGGGCGAACTCTGCTCACGGTCGCTACCGGGAGTTGAGGGAATCTGTTTACAAAGCGGGCGTTAAGGAATGGGGTAGTGATGTGGGAGGCAGGCGGGGGAGATTTGAAAAAGTAGGGAAAGTGAAAGGAATGAAAACAAGTCGGGAGACGGTATTCGATCGCTCGTCTGCTCACGGCCACTCCTCGCCGCGTGACGTCAACAAAACCAGGTCATGTATTTCGAAAAACGAAACTGATAAGAAGAAAAAACAGCGCAGCGTTTATGTTTTCCTTTTTAAACGACAGAAGAGAGGAGACATTGATGAGGCTGGCCTTCGATTCTATGGAAAGCGGTTCATTCCCCTCCACACGGACAAGGATATCCTCACGACAAACCACGATTCCATGTCTCAAGACAACCGCGAAGTTCCCTGTGCAATGTGACGGGGAACTATTACCTTACAGGCTTAGTGCACAAGTGAAATATGCATCCACGCTTTCATAGATCACTGCTATATTCCCGCCGGAAAACAATGATTCATCACATGGATTCATCAACAACATAGATTCGTCCAAAAATAGCCCGCCTGGACCAACAGCCTCGTAAAATGGGGACGCTGCGCATATTATCTTAATACTTTAAGGCGTAGGCTGAAAACCACAGTAATTAACACGAATGTTGGTTCTAATAAGTTCCGGTAGAGCTCACCTAGTACGAAGCCCAAAGGTGTGTGAAATTCACACATTAACGTAAGGGTGTTCCTTTCATTGTACCGCCAATGGTTTTCCAGGAAAATGTGTACCCGAAAAATCATACAGCTTGAGTGAATCTTAGGGTGCCCAGAGGCATCACCGTGAATCGAATCCCTTCCGAAATCGAAATCGAATCGAAAATGGCCCTTCACTTTCCAGCAGCTCAGTTACCCGTAGGACAACCCCGAACCTTCGTAGAACGATACGAGCATCCTAAAGCATCCTCGTAGCATCCTAAAGCATTATTGGATAACCTAAGTTGAGAGCTACTGAAACTTTACAGGCAAGACTTAAGAACTAATAGATCAACACAAATAATTTGAGTTTAAGGATGATGAATCCGTTCTCCCTTCTTCAGTTCGTAATCACAACATTAGGAAAGATTATGTACAACAATTCAAAATTTATGAAACTAAAATGATACCTAAGCATAATCACAAATTACTGGTGACCCAACGCCACACACCTTCATGGAGGCCTGAAGAGTACGTGAAAGATGTAGGCGAAATCAGAATAGCAAAGGCATTTCAAACAGCCAGACTTCACCAGCAACTTATTCTTCGCGAGTCCTGCGGGGATGTAAATTCCGCATCTCGCAAAGCTGATTTGCCTGTTAAATGTGAATTCGTGGAATAAATTAAGTAGCAGCCTTCAGTAAAGGGGAGTGGAGATAATCGTTGTTTCAAGGGGGACGTGGCTGAAGAGTTGCGCCTCGAAATGACGTTTTTGCCTGTTCATGTGAATTCATGAAATAATTTACGTAGTAGCCTTCGATTACAATGGGGCTAAAGTATTGCGTTAGCTTCCATTGGATGCACTGGGTACATTATATGACCAACCACATGACAGGTAGGACACATAGTTTGGTACTCTATGAGACAACTGATTACTTTAGTGACAACTTTAGCGGTTTCTATCTTTTTGGCGACAATGGTACATTTCAAAGATTCGTTCGAATGATAGGAGTTCCAATGATACTATAAAAGTGCTGTAAAATAATAAAAGTTGAATTCACGCCAAGAAGAGTAAGTAAGGTACGAGTATTATTCTGTACGTAAGACCGGTTTCGTACTTACGGCATCATCAGGTACATAAAAATTCATTTTTATTCACTTGATGATGGCATGCGTATGAAACAGGTTGCCCACAAAATAAAACCAATTGCTGAGTGTTGCGACGTTTATTTTATAAGTGTTCCACCAGAATCCACCATGCAACGCCGTAATACTTCAGCTATATAAAATGACTTAGACTGGACCTTTATGTGCTTTTTTAAGACCCATTAAAAACTAAGCGTGCCCGAAAGTTCCCTAGCAAGTTCTCGGTGGTCTCACCTCAAAATACGATCTATAAAGGTATTCGAATTATAACTACAACCACGAACACTTTTGTAAAATGTTTATATTTATTTTGTAAACTTTAATATTTACAACACAAATGAATTGAAATTGTACAAAATTAATAGTTATATTCATTTATTTAAAATTAACTATCATCCTTTATATGTAATATCCACAATTGAAAATGCAACTAATGATATTAAGAAATAGATGAAGGACGGCATTACTACACATGGGCAGCCTTCATGGAAGGGGAGGGTAAAAAAGAAAAACTTTACACTTCCACACACTTTTAATACAATACGACCATGGTTTCGATCGATGATGGATGATGATGCGCAGCATCGAAACCATGGTCGTATTGTATTAAAAGTTTGTGGAAGTGTAAAGTTTCTCTTTTTTACCCTCACCATGAAGGAATTCCACAAAGTTAAGCCTGAAACTGTTAGCTTCATGGAAGGGGCTGAAAGAGCACAACCTTTGGAGAAAAGAGAATAAAACTAAGGCAATGGTCTTCAGACGACAGAGCGAAGATAATCTCCAAATAATACCACAGAAAGACACTGGAATATGATGAGTCTGCCATTATGGCAGCAAGATAACTATCGATGAAAGAGGCAAGAGGGATACGGTACGTATAACAGGAATGCCAAAGAAAACATTCAATCAGAGGAGGCAATCGCTGCTGGTAAATGGTACTAGGTTATACTACTGACAAAGTAACAGGTTAGGCAGAGAGAAGCGATCTATTAAAAACTTATGTAGAGTATACTCCTGAATGACTGCGATACAGGGACAGCAGGAGGAGCGGTGACAAGACAATGGGAGCCCATGAAAATGTGGTGCTACCAAAAAACGATGGAAACAGAATGGATTGAGCAAATAATAAATGAATGACTTTGAAGAGTGTATGAAGATGGCATGAGTATAGAGGACACTTGGAAGTAGAGGAAACTGAAATCTTTCTGTGAAGTATGAAACTGAAGATCATAATTGAAGGACACAAAAAAAAGAAAATGGGGAGTTTTCCAGACGAAGTCCAAGGATACATTATGATAAACAGGAGATGATAAATAACTGCGTCAGGAACTATAAGGGAATGAAAAGAATTACAAATAACATGATTGCCACTGAAAATCAATCCTCGGGTTGATAACTCGTGAAGACAATTATGACGTTCAACTTTATAAAAAAATTACAACCCTTTCAGAATGGCCATAGAAGATTGCTCTTCAGCAACATTAGAAACTCCCACATGAATAGAACCGTCAGAAAAAGAGGTGATAGGATGAAACACGCCTGCTTCTGAATGAGTAGATAAAACAGATAATGACAGACGCTAAAACGAAGAAATATAGTATGTGGACATGATGTTAGCCCATAGTAGAACCGACTGAGAATGTATAAAAGCCATCCTAGGTTTGATGGCCAGTGATTAACGAGGAAATGACTACAGTTTAAACTTAATTTGCGTTCGAGAAAGGCAGCGCCGATATCACCGCCGAAATTTTACGCGACGAACAAGTTCCACCATAAAATGATTCGGTCCATTTCGAAGTGACCAGTTTCTTCCTTCCAGGCGTCGAGAAATAAAATCGCCTATTTCGTTCCGTTTTCCGTTGAGCCTGTCACCGCAGAATGGGCGCTTAGCACGAACTTCCGAATTGTGTGTCCCACCTCCGTTCTGGAAAGGTTCAACTTGCACGCTTGAGAATCGATATAATCGATACCCGAGTCGATTCTCGCAGTCCCCTGAGGGCAACGGCACAGAAGACCCAGCCATCAAGGAGTTCGGCGACTCCTAAGTAATGTACACCGAACGGCAAGATTCCGCGGCAGGTCTTCTGTTGAATGACAATAAAAAAGTTATCGATAATCAATCCCTAAATTAAAGAGCACATTTTGTTAAGGTTGCAATTTCACCGGAGGCAATATGTGCTTAATTATAATTCGGAAAAAAATTCGTGGCAATACCGAAAATATATCGAGAAGAATTTACGAATGATAAGTTGTCTATTTCGTCGTAGCTTTCCGATGGAGGCAATTCTCGAATCCCACAAATAGTGACGCAAAACATCTCATTATGTGCCTTGTCTCATGAGAGATTAGATAGCACCTTCGACTGGGTTCACTGTTCATTGCAAAGAAATAGGTCCAGTCGAAAGGTACACAAATATCAACGTTGCGACGTATCAACAAATAATGAGAATGACATCCATTTAGAATCATTTATTGGCAGTTATTATGGGGATAACGTATACGTATATACCCTTCACGCCGTTCCTTTCGGTGTAGGCAAGGTAAAAAAATATCTTGATTCAAAGTTATTTCAGAGAACTTATTTCCTCATGCTAATTTCTTCCATACTGCCCAGTCCTTGCATACTTCTTTCGTCAACATCTTATTCGCACATAGTTTCATGCATGTTCTTCTATTCCTGAGACTTAAATATTCATCGCTTTGGGTGTCACATCAACTACACTCACCTATGAATCTTTCTAGGGCTGCCCATCCCCACCAAAACTCCTCTCTCATACATCTGCTCGGCGATTTTACTCTCCTCCTCGTCTATTACCGGTTCACCCAAACACGCCCACTCATTTCTCACTCTAACTCACCTATTTTTACAACTAATACTCAAGTGCCCCAAATCCTCCCCTTCTTCCCCAACCAGTCGAAATTGATGCTTATCCCGACATGCACCAAGTTCGCTTGCGTACGATGCGTGAAAGTACATTCTGACACACTGCCAGTTTTGTCCCCTTTGGCAAACATTCATTTTGTCATATTATCCACATTCAACCCCGACCTTACAGCCGGAATTGGACATGCTTTTTGGCGCAGGGATGATATAATTAATATAAAAACTACGAAATTAAAGTCTGTAACCGAATCAAGAAAATTTAGTCACACAGAAATAACAATATCCCACCTCAACTAAATTGCCGACCAACCATAAAAATGAAAACGTGTGGCAAGCATCGTCACATCTAGCAAGGTAGTGATTTTTTTACGTGCAAAACGGAGAAATTATTGCTAGAGAGGGAACCGGTTGACTCTTAAAGAGTAATCGCAAATATTTATCACTCTCTAATCTCAAATGGTTCCAGATAACTCAAAATGCAAGACCTATTAGATCTATTTCAGGCAAATTTAGTAACTTTCCATGTTTAATAAATACATTTCACTCGATTAGAATACGCCTAAACGGGATACATTTCAGAAAAGTACGAATTGAAGCTCTCCTAGAGTTCTCGTTAGAAGCTCGAATGCCATCTCGAATAGAAGCACACTTCTGGAGAAGGTTTTCCCAACAAAAATCGCGGTTTCCTTTTACCAATTTACGCATGAAAAGCATGATATCGTAGAAAAGTCGTCCTGCTCAAAACGAAAGGGAATGGGATTTTTTTCCATACCTGTACATTTAACGGACAGACATATCCACCTCCTCCGTTTCATGAAGGGCGTAGCTATTACCGGAGGGAGGGCAATTAAGACGGCAGAACATTCTGGAACTCCCTTTCCCCACTACCCCTCGCAACAGGGCCGGAATCAGCGAAAATAAAAGTACGCTCTACGTCCCTGAAGTAAGGAATAACCACACGGTCTACCCTTCACTAAAAATAGAAATAAATAAAATCGCAATCAATCATGGCTTTAATTTATTGTTTTCGGAAATATTAACATCGTAGCATTGCACTTACGACAAAACCAACGGAGTCACGCGCATTTCTGGTAAGTATGATTGGAAACAAAGTATCCCTCGAAATTAATAACATTTTATTACAAATTAAGATAAAAAATTTAAAGTTTTTGGAACAATTACGAAGGTTGTCACAGAATGGAATTAAAATATGGCAGCCATCGAATCAAAAATATCAACTAACCTTATTCTTTGCCAATGGTAATGTCCCTAAGTTTGTAGTTGCTACCCAGGAGTCAATGAGCGTTTTTTGTTTTTTCACACCCCGGCATTAATGTTGACATTATTTTGATTAAGTTGAAAATATTTCATTATTGTGACCATTTAACTCGAAATCAAACAGGCTAAGAGTAAATTTCTATTTCATTGCAATATGTCCAGGCATTTTCTTCATAATCAGCGTCAAACTCCGCGTCAGGGTCGCATAATTTCTACGCCAGCAGCATTGGAAAGATTTTTTTATTCATACCGAACTACGTGTTCGGTATAAATCATTCGATCAGAAATTCGTTTTTCCTCTCTAAACAATATGAGTGATGCTGAATTAAAATCGCAATGACTGAATGCACTACAAAAAGAATATCACAAGACCCCCTGACCTCGACGTGACTTAAGAGTGACGCCTGTCTGGACATATTCTCCTTGGCGTGGGTCACGTGGTATTAAGCGTGACCCCTAACGGGCAGAAAATATCTGTACGTATTGTACATTTTTACCAAATTGAGTTACCAATCACGGAAACGTCAATCCATTCCTAAGATTCCTTTTTCGTCCAACTTCCTTTACCAGGGAGAAACATCGCCGCATTTGTATTCACAAAACAGGAGGGGATGGTAAATCCAGACGTTATTTCTGTCCTCCAGTTACATACACGTATTCAGTAAAAATGGGAAATGATGAAAAGATAACCCTTGTACCGGCTACCAAACCCACAAAAAGTAACACACGCGTACACTCTAAAGTGTTGAGTAAACACGTAACGCGTCAGTGCTCTGGGGAGAGATCTGTGGTGCGGACGCCTCTCTGTTGTTGTTCCTGTGTAGTGATTTTTGAAGATGGAAAAATTGAGATTCGATCAGTAATTAAAGACTTTGCAAGTAAAGGTATGAAAGCAAAGGAAATTCATGCCGACCTTCAGAACACTTTGGGAGACTCTGCTCCTTCATATTCAACTGTTGCCAAGTGGACAAACGAGTTTAAGTTTGGTCGGGGCAGCTTAGATGATGATCCGCGTAGTGGTCGGTCAAAATGTGCAACTACCCCAGAAAGTATTGCAAGAGTGCATTTAAATGATCATGAAGGATCGCTAACTGAAAGTGCGAGAAATTGCTGAAACTGTAGGGATATCACTCGAACAAACCTATCACATTTTAACAGTGGAATTGGATATGAAAAAATTATCTTCTAGAGTTCTAGGATGCCGTGACTCTTAACGTAGGATCACAAACACATCGGAATGGAAATTTCCGAACAATAATTGGCCCGTTTTAAAAACAATCAACAAGATTTCCTGCGCCGGTTTGTGACGACAGATAAAACTTGGGTTCACTGCTATACTTCAGAGCCAAAAAAGCAGAAAGACAATACGGTCGGCCGGGAAGGTGATGGCTTCAGTTTTCTGAGATGTGAAAGGGATTCTGCTGACAGATTATCTTCCCACAGGTCAAGAAGCAATTACTGGAAAATGCTACGCTAAGCTCCAGGACCAACTACAGCAAAAAATAAACGAAAAAAGGTCGGATTTGTAAGGAAGAAAGCGATCTTTCATTAAGAACAATACACGCCCTCACACATACGCCGTTGCCTCGGCAAAAATACGTGAACTAAGATACGAATTGTTGTTCCACCCGCCTAATTCACCTGATTTGGCTCCATCAGATTTCCATTACGTCCCCAAGCACAAAATTTTCCTCGGTGGACGGAGATCCTCTTCAAACAAAGAACTAACCGCCGACGTAGATGGGTATTTTGCAGATCTGAAGGAATCTAAGTTTCGAGATGGGATCAAGGCATTAGAACATCACTGGTCCAAGTGCATTAGTGTACAGGGAGACTATATTGAAAAATAAAAAAGTTTCACTGAGGTAAGTCGTTTATTTCGATTGCATTCCGAGAACTTTTCAAATTACCCACGTATCTACGATATGATGTTTTAAAATAACTCATGAAATACTGTTACTAGTCGTATTTAAAATTAGGGTGCGACAGAAATTCAGCAACTTTTTCTTTCATTTCAGCTGACTCTAAACCAGTTTAATTTAACTCAACACTTTCCACTCTTGAACTTCGCCCAGCATTCAATTATCTTACCCTGTACCCTCCTCTGTCTATGATGTTTGGATCCTGGATTAACTTCTACCCCGGAAACAATTAATGGTCTAAAAACAGGATTTTGAAGGCTTTTCATACTGCACACCTCTGTTTCCTGAGCTACCAGTTCCTGCATAACGTTTTGTAACTCTTAAGCCTACCTTGATTTTCCTTCTCTTAAATTATTTCAATATACAATTGTTTAGACGCCCCTGGTCCATTCGGTACAAGTGTCCGAAATACAAAGGCCTTCTTTTTCTGACAGCTCCTGAGATCCTTCCCATCTGACCGTACAGTTCTTGCTTCCCTCGCCTTCAAAATGAGCCATTTTTGATCTTCAAGATCCCAGCATCTTTCTCAAGATTGTTCTCCCCATTCATTGCAACCGCTTAACCAATTCTGCATTTGATCAGGTCAGACACTTGTCAGTGTACTGTGATTGACGGCGGTCAGAGTTTCAGCAACGATTAATATTACCATTAATATACTATTAAATTAAGTCACTGCTCCCAAAGAGATGTAGCCATAACTTAATTTGGCATCTCCTCACTTCAATTTAAGAAAGGAAATTTGCATGGTCTCGAAGAAGATCGATCTAAATTGCCGTCAACTTCGCATAGCATCAATTGATACGAAATCATCAAAAATGAAACAAATTCAGCCTAGTTTGTTTTCTATTTAGAAGCCAATTTTCCGGTGACGGATCATACATGAATGATATAATTAATGGTAAGGTACGGGCAAACAAAGCTTTCCACCAACACAAAAAACTATTAACGTCAAAGAGCTTAATACTTTAGGCATTAGGAAATGGCACATTAAAATGTATACACGGGAGTTTTCTTTCTTCTATGATTCTTTAGATATGGCGACAGTATCAGAGTAAAGCAGATAATATACGATGGAAGTGCTGCGGACGAGGAGTACTTCGAATGGTGGGTGGAGAGCAGCCCGAGGAGAGAAGGAAACTGATTAGACACATCTTGAGACATGGTAGTTAAACTAAATTACTATGGTAGGAGTCAAAGAGCGGAACAGAAGAATGACTGGGTAACGAGCAGGTCAATAAAGGGTGCTATACACGAAAGCTACTAGCCGGGAACAGAAAAACTAGTAGAAGGTAGGATATTATTCAACTGAACGTAAAATCGATAATCAGAGATGCCGATGGTGAAATATTTTGCAGATTTTGTCGAACGTATTGTCTTTGCCATGGTTAGCAGTTGGCAGAGATTATTTCTTTTAATTATATAATTCAATGAGAAATCTTTGAGAAAGGCATAAAAACATCCAGTCGTTTTTCACAGCTCATCTCTGCACCTTTTCTGAGTGTATGCAGAAAGCGTGGCCTGTCTAGCCTCCCCCAACACAAAGTATTCTAAATAACAAAAAATACCCGTTATAGTCGTTGTTAGAAGGAAATGTAATCCCATAATACCTATACCATTCCATATACCCATATACCCTATGCCATCGTTTCAACTTACGGTATTTTGTTCCACTACTTATAACGCTTTTCAGAAGATAATTAGATAGAAAATACTCGGTTCTTCAACCTGCCTACCAGGAAGTCGGTTTAAACGCAAACAAAAATTGATATTGAGGAAAATCAGGACGATTAGGAATAATCGCGTAAGAGTCAGATTAGGTTACTACTCCAAATTAAATCTCTGTCAAAAAATTTCAGCATGTAGATGTCAGAATAATTAAAATAGTTATCACTTCAATATTCTGTGTTGCTTATAACTACAAACTAAATTTCATTTAGGGCGACAAAGTTAGTGCGATTGTTCAGTCAGTCGTTAAAGAGGATTCAACTAACAAATAAAGTGTTACTTGCGTTATTAGGAACAATTGTCAGAGCCGGAGACGTACATATTACTGTAGTTGAGCCATATCTAATTTAAGTTATTATAAAATATTAACTGAGGCATCGAAATGTTTAGTGATTTAATAATACAAAAATATCTAGGCAAAATGCATGTGTGTGAATCTATCGCTTACAATAACTTGGACTTATTTGAAGAATTTCACTCAACGTGGTTACCGCTAAGTAGAAAGAGCTCATAACTGAGAACACTATTAGCTTATGGACCCCAGTGCACACGACTCGATTACGCTCACGCGACAAGAACAGACGACTTCTCACGGACAATGGATGGATAAATGACTGCTTCCTCCCTGGCAGAGCGGAAAGGTTTTATCTCGACAACAGACTACCGTCGGGCGAGACGGAGAGAGGAAACTCGGCCACGCCATTTGGAGGGGGTTGTGTACGGAAGCCTGGTGGTCCGCATTCCAGCGAACTCACTCACATTAGCACTCGAGCCGAACCGCGTCGTGTACATGAAAATTGAAAGAATAGCTTCGGGTCCCCAGAGATTTAAGACTGAAACGACGGCTAAAGACATATGAAAACAGTGCACGGAGGAGGTCTCACGATGAAGTTTATGAAAACTAGGTTCGTAACAAATTCAAATGAAAAATCGATTGACTTATGGGTATAGATTCTTTGGCGTTGGAAATTATTTACCAGGAGACAATGACGAAACTACATAATTACGGCTGATGAATCTTTAGTGTCTGCTCATGTGTACACTCTTTATTTTCTCAATTTGATTTAAGTGTATGGCGCATCAGAAATTTGAGTCCTCCTCTTCTGAAATCGTGAATTCATGTTTTTTTTACTTAAGTTTATTTTGTCCTAAGCTAGCTTATTATTAAGGACGCAGTGGTCACGTGGGCAGACCGCTGGGCTAATGAACGGAAGACCCGAGTTCAATTTCCGGGAACGCCTCTGGAAACCCTCAGCTTCACAAAAGCTGTTTGATTTTTCGGGTACCATATATTCCTGGGAAACCATAGGCGACACAGAGAAAGGAACCTCCCCTTCCCTCATGTGCGAATTGTACACGCCGTTGGGCTTAGTACTATGTGAACTCTACCCTCGCCTATCAAATCGATAACCTTATAACTGTGGTTTGCTTTAGTAATTAATTACAGAACGAGAAAATTACTTTGTCCATTTGTAATCGTTACTCAAATTCACTGTTCTTAGTTGCTTCTGTATATTATTTGGTGGCGGGGTAGCCCAGGCGTAGAGCGTGCAGCTACGCTGAGAGCGTGTGGTTAAGGTCCTCGTTTCAAATCAGGTTGATGCCTCTCGACACCCTCAACTAAACCCATGCTGCATGATTTTCTAGGTGCCGGATGAGAGGGCACATGCTTCCCCTACTTTTTAGGATGCCTTCCACAGAAAATAACTTTCATCTATTCATCGTCTTCCCATCGTTACATCTACATAAATACCCTGCGAGCCACCAAAAAAGGTGTGTGGCAGGGGGAATAACGTTACATTTTCCACATACCATTTCAAGAGAGAAATTAAAATAATTCAAGTATCAATAACCTTTGCAAAACGTTATTCACCGCACCATATAGGCAAATTTATTTTCTATATACACAAAAAAAACAAAAATTGGATAAATACACTCTGGAGAAGGCGAACAAAACAAGAAGAAAAAGTGATGCTCATTGACTTCCTTACCGCAAATCATCGACAAAACTGTAAGTAGCAACACAAAATTTTATTTCAAAAACATCTAAAAAATTTTCTGTGACGTATAAGGAATATTGGCGTCTGTACTCCCAAGGAAATTATTGTTCAAGTGTCTACGATGGTCAAACTTCCTTCGAAATTGTAAGGACTGGCAACCATTTCCACGTCTTCAAAAACAACTGCGAGTACCATTTTTTATAAATACCGCATGGCAACATTTTGCATTTACCAAGCAATAGATACAAGCACTAAGCTCTAAAACATCTGAAATTTAAAAATGAACAACTCGAGTGGCAATGACGTCATTCTTGTACGTGTTCGAGCTCCACGTTTTCTATCCAAGAAATAGTGACGCGATAACGCAACCTCTCTCTACTCACCTTCAATCCCCTCACCTTTGCTTTCTTTGAATGAGGGCGACGCACGGTGTATTTACCTGATTATGTCGCTTAGGCAATGATACCCGGATTGTGTAAATTTATAACCCTGATGCGATAAACTTATTCGAAATAAAAACAAACATGTAATACGACAAAGCTGCCTGTGATAAAAAGTCTCAACTGAATGAGTACGTGGGGAAATTAAGGAGAGAAAGTTTTGTAAGCTAGACCGTATTGAACATTGTCGAAATTCTTTCCAACAACGTGGACGGAAAAACATATACAAGGCAGATGAAGTGTACTTTTGTGAAAAATTTGCAAATGAGACCCAATCATTGTACTGGGGTTGTTTGCGAGTGGAGCCCATTAGTAATGGAATTCGTACCGGGGAAGAGTAAACTTGGGAAAACTACTACGATTCGAGGAAAACATTCTGAACAGCACAAACATCTTTTTCCACACGTTGTCGTTTTTATTAGGAGTTAGTCATAGATTCCGTGCGCTTACATGTCGTATAAAAAGACTTGTCTCCTTTTAAGCAATGCTTCTACTTCCAGTAACACCTCAACACTTCCCCTACCTCTCAACACTTCCTCAATCGCTCTTCCGTCTTTTTTTCATTGCAACCTTCCACTAATCGTCAACCATAAAGTAACCCCTCGTTTCCTTTCCTCTCTCTGCGGCTTTATTTGTTTCCATCCTTTTCCATTCATGCGTGAAAAAAACTGCTTCTCACTAAGCTCCCTTCACACATCACTCTACGCTAATCCTCTTTCCTCAAATAATTTCTGAGTCATGAAAAGGCAAGCTATTCAATCAAATCTTCGCTAATCCTTTCATTACTTTTCCATGCAAAGAATTCCAGTGATCGTTGGCTTGCCGTCGAAACCGCCTTTTTCCAAACGCAATTGCTCAACTCGAGTCCTCATTACTATTCCCATTTGCGCGGAAAATGATGCATATACACGTTAACAGTTTCATCCACTCTAATAAATTAGATTATAAGAGACAGTTCAAGTGTTTGGGTATTATAAATTACGGATTCAGGCGTGATGTGGTGGAACTGTTCCATAATAACAGAGGCGAGACTATTACAATTTTCCGCTTAACACGATATCAAGTGGAAAATTGTAATGGTCTTCGTCTCTGTTATTGTTTGGGAATTTTTCCACCAATTATACACCCGGCATCTCTCTCGTCTATTGACCTGTTCGAATGTTTTACTTGGACTTCACAATTCTTGAGAGTGAGATTATCTCTGTTTTCTTGTTATTTGACTGCAAACTCGCACTCCTTGCACTCAAATCTAATGCGTTCGTGTCCAGGGATAACTAAATATTTTTTATGCAGAAATCTTATTTAATCAGCTACCAACCTATTTACATCTCTATTCACATCACTACCCTTGTCCATTTTACGATTTCCTCGTCGCATTAGGTCAAAATGTTTGGTATAATATGACATCAACAGATTTGGTGGTCAGTTGATCGAAATTTAGAATATAAGGTAAAGCTGGTTGTCCATTTCCATTAATATCTTTTTATTTTTACTGATGATGACAAGGGTTTGTTGAAACCAGGTTGTGTAATAAACGTTATTAGTGGAAATAAATAAAAAAACCATAAACACAGTATTCAACCCGAAGGTCGGTTTGGTAGGTGATGGTAGAGTTCACCCAATACTATACGGCCCTATACGGCGTATGAATATTCGAAGTATGAAGGGTAGGGGGGCCAGTTCCTTTCCCTGTGCCGGTTATGGTTTCCCAGGAAGATCTGGTATCCGAAAAACCACATAGCCTGGGTGGAGCTGCAGGTGCCCAGAGTGAATCGAACCCGGGACCCTCCGGTCAGTAGTCCAACGCTCTACCCATTGGATCACCGCGACCCACATGGTAATAAATATCAAGCCATTTTTATACATCATTACCCATACGAAGAAGGTACAAGTAGAAACTGGGGCTAAAGGACTTTCTATTCTTACTCCCACCTGCAAATCATTACTTAGCTTAATACTCCACTTAATACCCTTACTTGTACAATCTCATTCAAGTAAGGATTTCGAATAAGACGCTTACTGATGCAATCTATTCCTCTTTCCTGCAGTGTTTTTATAACCTTGGTTCAATATTTACGCTTTCAAAAACCTTCTCCTACGCCACGAATTAAAAAAAGATATCCTACACTCTATTTCTTACCGCGTTCTCATCAGCACTTGGACTCACTCTTTAGCTTAATCTTCCTAAACGCAAACTAACATTCCTCTAAATAAGTACTCGAATTCCCTGACCTACTATATTTTCTGCTGATGATCCTCGTCAATATTTCCCTCTAACGACATTAAAAATAGGGTACCACAGTCATCATAAAGCCCCAAAAGTTTGCTCATGAGCTCACTGGAAGCATATAAAGTCACACTTGGCCTTTTCTCTTTCAAATAAGGTTCTCTATTATGAATGGTCATAAATATTTACCGTTCCCAAAAAAAGCTTAAGTTTCAGCTCCAAATGGGGGTTTACAAGCAAAGGAAAGAAAATGGTGGCATTAGTTATTAGTTGATACTTCGTTATCTCATTGCCTGACAATCGATAATTTCAAGGAATTTCATTTCATACATGCTTTAAGTAGTAGTAGTAATTAGGGGAGGCGACCGACATCTAATAAGGTCATTTGCGCCATTAGGGTTGGGGAGGAAAGGATGAAGGGTGGAGAGAAACCCGGCGTCGGCATTAGCCTGCTCTTAACGAAAGGCGCCAAGGGGTCCGCAGCTTAACGTCCCATCAAATATTCGACACCGCCGGGATTCAAGCCCGGGCCCTCTGGGTGGGAATCCAGTACGAGAGCCCCCGCGCCATCTCGATCCCCATACATGCTTCAAAAAATGGGTGTTTACTCAATTGCAGTTCATGTTTAAACGACATGGAGGATTGGAATTAATTACGTTACTCCACCTAGAGAAAACAACACCTCCACACTTCTGGAAATAAGATCAGAGATATAGTTAACGTATCGTAGATAAAATATAGTTAACATACGTCGAAAGTTGTATCGTCTATGCATGAAGAATTTATTTGTAAATATTTATAGCATGATATTCTCCTTAAAGACAACATTTAATGATGAATAGAGAATGGGTAGAAGTATTAGGATGTTGATGCATGGGATAAATGGGAAGATTAAAAATGGAATATGCCAAGCTGATAATTAAGAAAGATACTCCTTTCATGGTTAACATTCCCCTTATTCTTGCTTTATCTGCTAGAATTATATTTTAGGGATATCAAGTTTCTCTAAATTGTTTGGGATGATTTTTCTTAGAATGGTGATGCTCCTTCCACCACGAATTAGACAAGTAATTCTTTTCATTCCGTAATACTTTCGTGTAAGGTACGTGACCCTAACTCTTAAGAGCACTGTGAACTTAACTGAATATATTATTTGATTAAAGAACAGGAGGGAATGGAACCATACCTTGGAATGGCCAGGCTTACGATGGTGAAATTATTGATACAGTTGAGACAAAATCAGTCGGGATTGCTGAACCACGCCATGTTTAATAAATTCCACTCACAAATACACCATCACCCCAAAAAGTTGTATTGAGAATGAAATCAATTTTATCCCTACAGCCTAAAGATCCAATGAGACAATGAAGGTCACAGGCCGGCTGGATTTAGAGGGTAAGCTGCGAGTCAAATACTATTTACAAGCGTCACACACTTCCGCGTCCAGATTTAGTCCGAACACTGTGAAACGTCGAAACATTTTCGGTTCATCATCTCGGCAACACTAAACACACGATGCTTACCGGCATCAAAAACATTTAACCGCTAAGGGCTCACCTCTCCGTGAATAACGAAGGGAGAGAGGCCTTTGAGGACGATATTCTTGATCAACGTCTACTGCACACCGCCCCGAAGACAGCCATCAAAAGATATTCTTTAAAAATTCACGCGCTTGGGTCGCTTTAAAACAAACTCTAATCTCGATCGGAGATCATTTTATGTTATAAAACTATTTAGATTCGGTTTCGCAATATGCCATAAAATTTCGGGAAATAATATTCCATATACAAGCTTGTCAGATCCTCCTACCGTCCCACTGGCTCCCCTTAACCAATTAAGCTCCTTTTCTCGACACGATACGAAGTGTCACAAGTTGTTAATGCTAATGTGTCTGTGATACCAAAACCCAGGCTTCTTTCCTATCACTTCTGACGAGACTATCCGTTCAGATTTCAAAGAATTTTAATTATTTTCTTTATTTGTATATTTTTCGAGGGTGTTCCGATCCCTCTTTCAAACCAAATATTGGGTAAGGTTTCAGTTTCAATGCTGATAAACAATCATCCTCCCCTTACTTAAAAAACTTTCTCAAAATATCCATCCGAGCTTGATAACGTTAATTAGGTGATTAGGCGCCAGATACAATGACAACGATTACATCACGCACAAGATATACAATGGTATCTCAAGCACCGTGTTAATGATCAACGAGCCTAGGTTCTTGACGAGATATGCGATTTGGCAAAACAAAAATGGGAAGTATTTTGGTGAAAAATCTAAAGAAAATTATAACCCTGGTTTTAACTTCATCAGATATTTAATTCAGCAGCTATCGGCGGTAGCAGCGGCAACGGATTATCTGTATACACCATGTTTATTTGAGCGGAGCTTCTGTTTTCCCTCTAAGCCTTTTATCTTCATTCGACATATATCACACGACATCGCCTGGCAATAAAAGGAATTCCATTCAATTTTATGCGTATTGGGACCCACTTAGAGTTGCTAGTAAACATTAAATTCAAATATAGATAGCAAACATAAACAGTAGCCTAGTTTTTAGCACAGTGATCTCCCAATTCTCCCATTTCAATTTTTAGGCGCAGGCTGACTATTCGAGATGGAATTCTGTAGGTTTCACGCTCTTGTGTCCACACAGCACATTGCAGTCAAGACATTGTGACATGGTGACGCATACATGCGATTATAAGCAGGCGGCGGCGTGTTGTTACTCTTGAAAGATAAAGAAAGAGACCTCAGAGTATGAATTACCGCAAAATATTTTTATGTTAAAAAAATGTAAAATTTCCAGATTTCAAATGGCTAACCCTATTTTTTCTATTTTTTAGCTTCTAGTTTTCTTTCCATTTCTTAAACTAGCAATATGGATACTATTATGACCTAGTTCAATTCCAATTTTAAACGATTTAGAACAGAAAAAGGACACACACCATTGCATAATAGGTTTTCCTGTAGACATGATCGTGGTAAATGCTGAGGGTTGACAGATAGCCAATGTATTTGTTAATTTTCCACAGTTTCAAGGAGTAAATTGGCAAGCCGGTTACTTCTATGGATAGCCGAAAGACGTTCGTAAAAACAGAATACACAATCACTGTTTCATGGACAGAAAAATTAATACGGCAAGATGTTTAAACTCAGTCAATCTACAATCAAATACAATAATTTTAAAGTGTAAAAATCTTTCGCGTTGAGCGGGATTTCAGGCAAGGCTGGTGATTTTTACGTGTTAATATTGTTGCATTTTAAGGCATATTAGCGGATGACTCTGTGACCCGTTACTGTCGCGGCATCTACCGCAGTTCTTTGAATTTCTGTAAATCTACGTATATAGTCAATGGACATTTAAAATGGAATATTACATTATCAAAAATCTATGTAAGTCAATGGACACTAGGCACCTTTTTAAATGATAGCGGGCAACTCTTCTAAAGCTTCAATGATATTTCACCGTTGGTGTACTACCATCACTAATATTCACTATATTCAATGATATCCCGTTGAGCATTCAATTGAACTGTAGGATTTCCGATGATTAGCGACTTTCATATTGATAATTGTTACTGACGATACGAATTTTTTTTGGAAAACTTATTTTTGCACGGTGATCTTTGAAATTATGGAGGTAATCACTTTTTTATTCAGAATCTCAATTCTTACAGAAGACAGTAGGTACCAAATTGTTCGCTCTCCCACGGAACCAGTGGTTTTAACAAAACTCGTACTGCCATCGCGAAAACTTAAATATGGTAATGGGTCAATTAGTAATTTTATTTCAATCTTAAGGGTCATAAGTAGTAAATCTGATCTGGGTTATCCCTGATAAAAGAGCCCTCAAGGGGACCCTTTTATCAGAGTTATTTATAGCAAGCTTCACTTGTGCAAACTACAAGGATTAGTAAAAAGGACTCCAACTTTGGCAAACACTCTAGCTGCCTGCCATCGCTTGCCTCCTCCTTGCCAAGATATATGGCTAATTTGAACACAAGTGTTCCAAGGGACACATAGAGCACACATTAAAACGTTCCTCTACCACCGTAGACTGTTCGCCCGACCAAACGGTAATACTAATACATCTAACAAATGAAAAAGAAAAACTTTGTTTCAATCCACCACTTTATTTCAGGTACGACTAGTTTCGTCCTCAGATTAAAATGAACTTCAACAAAGTTGAGGCTGAAACTATGGAGTTTACTAATACATCTATTTGGCGGTTGGGCGGAGGTATTAAATTTCCCCTCAGGAAGCAACAAACTTGCCGTTATGTGCTTCATTAACTTCACTAATACCTCCTCGTGTCCATCATTACGGCGGGACGGGATGAAGGAAGGAAAGAAGTACACAGAGATGAAGAGGGACCTGATATAGATTAGGTTGCTAGATGGGGAGTTACAAAATGTTTATTTGATAGTTGTGTCCATCCAAAAACCTACCTTAACCGGTAGATTACCTAATAATAATAATACCTCCTTGAAAGAAAATTTTCTTTCACGTACCACTCTATACGATTCATCCACGACAACTAACCATTATCTATGAGCAATTTAATGGCACTACTACCTTGTTCATTGCTACCATGATCATCCTCTCTTTTTTGAATTATCCTACCTCCAATTTTCTTCACACTATATTCTCACTGGCGCAATTCCACCAACAGTCGGGGCATTATTAAATAGAAGCACTGCGAAAGAGTCATACGCCAACTATTTAAGCGGTAGATAGACAGTTGCGAGCGGTTTATCGCAACCAGACACCAGGAAAATGGGGGAAGGTAAGAGGGAGCGAGCAGACAATCGGAAATGGGAGGATAAAGTGCGCTCCAAACTTTATTCATCGTTCCCACTTGCTAGCCGTCACGGTGATATAAATTCCTCCTCTGGAACCATAACGAGGAGACTGGAACGGAGGGCGTACCGATTATACTGACACGTGAAGTCTAAATGGATCCTAAAGCTTCATAGGAAAAGATTTAATTCAAGTCTTGGGTTTTAATTCCACATGTTTCAAGGCTCCAGTCTAACATATTATCCCGATCGATACCCCGAGGACACTTATTTCCATTAATTTTTAGAATGACAATAACTTATAGAGTATTAAGCACTGGGATTGAATACAGCGAGTGTAAAATATTTATCCACTTAAATTTATAACTTTTTCTTGGGAAAAATGAACGGTTCGATTAGCCTAATAATTGGCATAAGATCATGTGAAGAAGATCAAGAAGTAGTTCCCTCTCGAATGCCTTGTGCATCAGGAATACCGGCATAGAAAGTGTAGACTCCATTAAATACTTGGGCGTTACCATCACTCACGACCTCTCCTGGGTGAAACATAAAAGTATGTATAGGTGGAAAAGCTAACAAAAAAAATTAGGATTTATTATGATAGCATTGGGCAAATGCGGCTAGAGTCGTTAAAGATGTATGCTAACTTTCGCTGGTCAGGCCTCATTTGGAATATGTTGCTGGTGTATTAGAGGATCCTCATGAAGTTGGATTGATTGCCGAATTAGATCGCGTGCAGCGTAGAGGAGCTACATTTGTATAATGTAGTTATAATAAGCATTGTTAATGTATTTTAGATGGAGAAGCACCCAAAAAAACCATTAATTCGGAATAATTTATTTAAAGGGGAACATTTACGCAATGTTAAACCAATAGCTTGTTTTAACGGCATGAATCAATCAAACACCGCAACATCAGCATTCAACTTCCCGGAGTATCCTTGCAGGTTCACACTTCTTTTTACGGTCAGGAGATAACATGTCACCGAAATCGTACAAAGATACTTAAGATAGTAGGAGAATAACACTAATGGACTAATTTGTCACAAAGTAGTCTCAAAATAATCAGAATGTAAGCCAGTGATATGGAAAACCTTCAGAAGTCATCCTTCTCGCTACGGTTCACAGTTGAAAGGTTCCACATTGAAAAGCAATTACAGCATTACCCTGACTGACGCAGGTTTTTAAGGAAAAAAGTCAAGGAAGACACGACAAAACATCTATGAGTAATATTTACAACTAAGTACTATACACTTCTTACATTGTCTAACATTTACAGCTTAGGCTTAAGTATTGGAAGGCAAAGGGTCCTGAAAACGTCAAAGTTATTTAAGAGACCGCTTTCCCAGTTTAGTTTAAGATGAAATCCAACCGGTTACACCTTACTAAGGCATCTTTTGCCGACTTTTTTAACAAGCATTCCAACATAGGGAGGCGAGAGTTGAAGGAAGGGTATTTGATAAAAGTGCTTCAAAGAAGGAAGCGAGCAGAAGACGAGATGGGCGCGAGTTTTCTAGACCGTGTTATTGATCATTATTATCGAAAGATATCGATTTTAATTGCTCTTGTACACAGAAGTTTACCCCTCTCCCCAATAGGCCGTGTACCAATATTAGCTTTACCAATTAATATTTCACGTTCCTTCAAATAGCAAGGGGAGGGAAATGGATTAAGGTATTCCATCTTAAGACAGAAAATTCTGAATCATGATGTAAAAAATTGATTTATTTTTCCATAAAGGAAAACACCTGCCCGAAAATTACATAGAGGTGACGCGATTTGCAAACGAATTACGCGAAAACAACAGGCAGTATTTGAGCTTACGAAAACAACAGGCAGTATTTGAGCTTAAGAGAGAGAGAATGGCGAGCATCGTCTAAAGTAATGTGTCCCTTTAAAACTCCCTTACCTTCGCAAAGCTTTCTCCGTTGAGAAATGCGAACGCTTAAAACTCAAGAGCTGTTACAGCGACTTGCACAGTTCTCTGATTTGTTCAGCGCGAATGTTTATGCATAAAACCCCAGAATAAATAATGTTTTCATAGGAATTAGAGTATTTACCTCTGGCTTCAATGAATCATGAAATGTTTAGCAAACAAGAGGAACTTCATGCGAAACGTACAAGTAGAACACAATAGTGGTTAGGGAACGTCTAAAAATTCTGTTAAATAATGAGATTACCTTTATCAATTGAAATATTTAATTTTGTCACATTAAAACGTCTGGCGGGTGGTTATGGGTTTTTTCACGAAGCTTTATACCAGGTAATATTCCCCATACGAATTTTTCGAAGCAGAATTTCTATAGGATGGCCGGATCTCTTCTAGTTTTTCAAAGAATTCCCTGTATCTTAAATAATCCATTACCAATCCTTAACTGCAACTATTATCGCAATAAAATCTACATCACACGTACAGATCTACATCTACTACAATTGTATTTATAAAAGGAACCGTAGATATATGCGATGATTTTGCATGAAAACGAATCGGGTAAAAGCTCTTCTACCTAAATATTATGACTTCCAGCCACTCCCATGTACTACATGTAGTGGTGGAAGGGCTGGACGTGCTCTGATGACCTCCGGAAATGCAGGCGAGAGCTATGATGATTGCTCCCGGTAAGGTCACCCATGTCAGATGGGTAGAAAGGCAGGAGCCAGAATAGACTGAAGGTAGTGCATCTGTTCCTCGGTGAGTCGTCCGAGCGCCACAGCGCGGTGACATCTATGTAATGGTGTCACGCTAAATACACAAATGAGGTAGGCAACGAGAAAACAACTCAATATTTACCCCACGTAATTCTGATAGGGCCAATTTGTTAATAAGTCCTGGCAACTACGGGAATTAGCCCACTTGGCCTTGTGTCGTTCCCGGCAGTGGTAGAGACCGCGGCCATCATCACAAGGAATCCTTGCAGTCGAATTGAAATTAGCAGTAGAAAAAATATACAGACAAGGACCGTGGTAGAATACGGATGTCGAATATTTGGACAAATTCAAGGTGTTTGATATCGTGCTAAGGGGAGTTAGGAAGTTTGGCAGTGTCCATGAATCCATCAAAAATCTCCCCTCACGGTTACTCACCTATTATTGTTATACTAATATTATTTCACCTCCCGAGCCAGGTCCAAGTTAATTCCACGTTAGTTCTTCTAAATGATTTTTTTACACCCGGTTTTCAAGAGTATCACACCGCTGGAAACAATGTTTACTATTGAGTCCCCTTGGTATGGTAAGTTGCAACTCCGGCCGATAAAAAGTTCCCTGCAGGCGCAAATCCTAACATCTCAGAAACGTCGTGTCCTACCGGTAGTGACATACATAATGTATTCATTGGGGGTAAAACGGAAAGAAAAACAAATTTTGAAAACTTCGAGGTGGAAACTAGACGAATATTAGGGAAAATGGGGACGGATAATAACGAGCCGTTCGTGCAAAAATTAGCTAACATGAAATACGAAAAAATTTGCTTGAGCGTTTGTCAATGGCAAGGGGAAATAAAGGACTGCAATTGTCAAAAATATTCGGATTGAGAATCACTGAATTAAACGCGGAGAAAAACCCTGTGCCTTAAACATTATTTTCTGATAAGATGATAAGCGTATTTTAATATTAAACATGATACTTCTACTTAAACTGGGTTAGGTAATCATAACGTCATACGTGGTTTCCCTTATCTAGAGCCGCACTGTAGTTAAAGAGATTGTAAGACTCCGCGCTATCCACTCTCTGAAGGTTGCGCATTTCTCTTGGATGGAATTGATAGATAACATTTAAAAGCGACATTTTTATAGAGGGCAGCTGATTTTCGGATGATTACAACGTCCATGTATAGAGCTATCGACTCCCAAATGTATAGTCATTGATAGGCACACGTGATGGAAGACGCATCCTGAAACAACTAAGGAAAGGCAACAGCATGATGACGGACCAACGCAGTGAGTCGGAACCTCGGTGAAACAACCGCATATGCGCTGCGACAGGTTCTAGCATTAAAATGCAAGGCGTTGCATATTTTTGCAAACAATTCAAACCTTGAACGATATCATAGTTAATCGTAACATTCTAAAACTAGACGTAACTCATATCTGATGGCTGTGTAATTACGCATTAGGCACAGTATTAGCGATATGAACCAGAATGTATAGGATCTATGAAATCATTAACCTTTGAGATTGTTCACGTAACTGTTTTGAATAGTAAGAACTCAATTTTAAAATATTCTTTGATGCAAAAATGGAAATTCTCCAAACTCGATTAAATTTTCGGAAAATTTAGATAGTAACCCAGTTACAGAGAGAGACGGTTAAAAAAACACGCCACAAGAACGTTAACTCTGTCAGGAGGGTGGTGGGCTTACTTAAAGGCAGAGCAAATAATTACCATTAGTACTGCTCCAGGTTATATCCCACCGGGAATATCTTTTCGGTGTTATAAGGTTCAATACTCATTAATTATTTATGCTTGTCCAACATTTAAGAAACACCGCTCAACCATTAGACAGTGTGATGATTTCAACTAAATCCTGACCAACAAAACATCCAATGCCTTGAGAGGAAAGCTCACCTGATTTAGGGAATATCTGCAATGCGTCGGCACATAAAAACAACATAATGAAAACCTATGGGCTTCAATCCATTAAGTTTTACAACAATACCTACGTCCCCTGCGAAGAGGCAGCGGTGTTGGCAGGAATTTGACCTTACCTTTCAACCTTCACGATGATGATCACGACACTGTGGGCTGAATTGAACAACACAAACGCTTGGGTGTAAAAATACCACTTTCATCTCTAAAATATGAACTACATTTTGTAAGTGAGGGCGAATACGTAAACGTAAAATGTAAAGAACGTCATAATATGAACTACGGATTGAACGTCTTCACCGATATATCTGTGTAACCGTTCCATTTTCCAATAACATGTTCCGATATATTTTTTGAACATTTAGATACTATGCAGTGTGGTAGTCAAGAGGTAGAGCGTTGGGCTATTGACTGAAAGGCCAAGGTTGGATTACCGGGCGTGCCTCTGGGCACCCTCAGCTTCACCCAAGCTGTGTGACTTTTCGGATACCAGAATTTCCTGGGAAACCATAGCCGGCACAGGGAAAATAACTGACCCCCCTACCCTGATGTGTGAATTTCACACAACGTTGGACTTAGTGTTGGGTGAACTTTACACTTACCTATCAAACCGACCTTTGAGTAGATAACTTTGTTCATGGGTTTTTATTGCTATACACATTCCTTTACGGGATGCAATAAATAAGTTACACCACCATTTCTGGCTAGCAAATATAAATTTGCCATCTCATGGTAGTATCGCATACAAAGGATAAATAAAACGGCCCCTACTTCCTCCCTATACCCTAAAGATATCAACAGCAAGAATCGTGCGGGTCTCGGTATCTAGACACAGGTACCAACCCCCACATTTTCCTAAAATCATAAGCATATCACCTATTCACAAAATCGTTATGCAACTCATTCATTAGTTGGGATGTTTTTTTTTCCAAAATTTAGTAAGGTTTCAGAATGGCTTTACGCTGAAAGTTGGACACAAACAATTAGCAACTACCATCAAATGTTGGACCATAACGAAGATTCTAATGGAAATGTATGCATGTAGCGGTATATTTACAAATAGTTCATGCTTAATTAAAATTAGTTTTCAAAGAAATTAAATTATACATCGGCCGATTACCCCGTACATGACTCAAACTGCTCAGGTGTTAGGACAGAGGGAGCTAGACAAGGTTGCCCACTGTCGCTTGTTCTTTTCAACGTTTATGGGCATGAAATGGTAAAACATACATGGAAAGAACTGAAGATATGAATGAAAGTCGGTCGGGAACTCGTTAAATCAGTTAAGTTAACGATGATCAACCTTCAGTTTATCAATCAGCCATGGCGTTACAAGCATTGCTGAGCGCATTACTAAGGCAGTGTGACAGGTATGGGATGAGAATACATGTAAAGAAAATAAATATTACGCTTTTTTTTTGAAAAACATGAAAGCAAATGTAAACCGGCCCCGGTGGCGGCGGGGTAACGTCCTCCTCTACCAATCCAACGGTCGCGGGTTCGATTCCCGCCTGGGTGGGTATTTCTCCACCTAGGGCTTGGATATTTGTAATCGTCTGCATCGTTTTCACTGTTAATATTCCGACGTGAAGGCCAAAAAGTGTTGTTTTCGGACCAAGAATAAATAAAAGTAAACATTAAAATGGGAAGTCGTAAACTAAAAAGTGTACTTATCTCGGAAGTTATTCGAACGAAGATGCTCAAAGTACGTAGTAGGGACAAAAGAAGAAGAATTGCGTTAGACAAATATACCTTCACAAGAGTTCGCTGATGATAGTGAAATTGAGTAAGGATGTTAAGATAAAGCTCGTTAAAACTTTGATGAGGGTGAAGAAGAATGGTAAATGTGAATTGTCCTGAAAGCAAAACAAACGAAGAAGTGCCCAACATAGTGGGGGAGGAGAGGGCATTGTTTGCAAAAATTCAAAAGAGGCAGGAAATATGGATTCAGAGCACTTCGATTAGTGATGGAATGTTGAAGACTATGATAGATGGGAGGCCGTACGAGCGAGCGCGGGGTAGGAAAAAGGATAAGGAAGTTGGACGGAATGAAGGGAGGAAGAAAATATGCGGAATTTGAAGAGGGGGTATTGTAGCGTTGAAGGTCAGGTTGTCGATTTTCAGAAGAGGTAGAGAAATATATACTTTTTCTGTCTATCTCCATCCAAAACCTACCTAAAATGGTAGAACACCAATTACAATCGGCCGATTGGAACACTTAACATGTCTTTTTTATTCACCTCACCGCCCATCCCTATGGTAAATCCTTAGTAACCTGTAAATATTGTTCATGCCAGACAACATTTTCGTGTGAAAGCCAGAAGTAGAATATTGATATTTACTATCTTTTTTTGTTAATGCTTATCGGAGGTTCCGCAGAAGATAGAGATGACCTTAATGTGACAATGACACCAAAAGCAAAACAAAGCGTCGAACGGTATCGAAAGATATCACCGTTCCATGCCTATGACACTGAGGAGAGATTGAGACTGATGCCTCCAAGAATGGATTCAGTTTAAAGAATATGGATTTAACGATTTGTACCAGCATTTCTACTTTTTGCTCAATCGGTTACTTTAACTGTATACCGCAGTGCGAACAGTACGGATATTGTGGCTCGTCTCTTTCTTCTGGCTATGCGTGCCACGAAACGCACTGTTCCTATCCTTTATGGCGTTGTATGATTTCTTATCTACTATCCTTTTCTCTTCCGTGTTGTCTACTTCTCCTTTGGCGGGTGAAACAGCCCCCCCTCTTGGCCAAAGAATCGGGGCACTTGGCTGCATAAATCCCCCGCAGATCTCGGTGTAAATTACGTTTCCTCGATAGCTTCTATGAGCTGATATTTTGTACAATGTAAACGCTTGTTGTGTAACGTATGAACTGGACCGAATAAAAATTAATTGAATCGTAGCTCAAGTGGTTGGAGCATCGGCCCGACAAGTCGAAAGTTCCGGTATTCAAGCCCTGGTCAAAGCAATATTTTTGCGCTAGTGTTCTGCTCGATTCCGCTTTCCCCATCTTTCCTATGTTCGTCCTTTATATGTGTTCCTATCACTTTTCCTTGCATTTATTTCCATGTGAATGAATATATATACACTCTCTATCAACACTAACTCTGCCATCACTTACCAAACCGACTTTTGGGTTGATTACTGTGTTTATGGTTTTATATTTATACACACACATATAGTAACATACAATTAAGAAAAACATAATTTGTGATGTTACATGCCGGGTGTGTATTCACCCCTGCCACACCCCCTAGCGATAACTTGTAGGTAACCATGTAAATGAAAATACACTAACTGTAAATGTAAAACGTATTTGTAATAACATCGGCGCTAAGAGTCATGATACTTGACAGTGAGTGTCCGGACATCAGCCATAGAGGACTTTGAGTTGATGCCCTCTTCTATCTACCACACGGCTAGAAAAAATACCTCCGAGGAATATACAATGAGTGCATATTGGTAACAGCGATGCATCATCCTTTCTGTCAATTCCGCTTTGCCCCAATTACTGAGATCAAGCCGCGTGCCCTTGCCCCCCGGTTCACAAGGGCACTTTTATCTAGAAATTTTCCAAATTGTGCGGCAGACCAATAATCATCGCGTGTGCATTATGCTCCTTTGCAAGTCATTACACAAAAAGCATGTTATACACTGTAACGGGATAGTTTTTCACCGAGAAAAATACTCTCGCGCGAGAGGAAAATGATTGTATTCCTTGGTTCAATATCTGACTTCCCTTTAATTTCTTAAAGTTCACCTACCATTGTAGCGCAAATTTGCAGTTATTCCTTATGCTCTTTTAGAAATAAAAGTATATTCTTCGTAGTGCATTTCTTTTGACACTGTTCTAAGGCCTTGGAGTCACCGCAGCAATAGACCATCAAAAACTTACATGCGTCTGTATTCTATATCGAATCTAGAACCCACACAAGGTCGCTCCTAAACCGCTATCCACCCAGCAGCTAATTACGGCGTCAAAATGATTTGCCGCTGGACTTGGGGACAATTTATGCCGGGTTCGAGGGCATGCTTACGTAATATACACATCGCTTTAAAGATATTTATATTAAAAATATTGTCATTTATTTAAATTTGCCACACATATGCCATATAAATACACTGAAATGTCATAATTTACTTCGAGTATTCTAACATTAGCGGCATTCGCAGCTTCCTGATCTTGGATGTCAACAGCAATTTACTTTGACCAAAAGTTGGAAATATGAATATGGATAATCATTACTGCAAAATTATATTTCTAAATGGCGTAGTTTGTCGATAATTTGACAAAAATATTAAAACATCATCTAGTTCTACAAGTTTCTAGTTGTCTAGTTTGTCCCGAAACGAAATTTTAATACAATATGAAAAGGTCTCAATTTACTCATAATTGTTCTGTCCCATAATCTGCAAAAATCTCATCCTTTTTACATGTTAATTTCAATGAATTCCGTGTTGTCAAACCTAAACTTGTCGAACGGCTAGCGTTCCTACGTAATCAAGCTGTTGTGAGCTTCCCCCGTAAGACGTGGCAACGCAACAGGCGTCTCTTGCGTTCTTTCGAAATGTTAGATTATAATATGTATTACGTATATATCATATATTATGATTAGCAATTCAGGGGTGTTCTAGTTACTACAATAGGGACGTAGGCTAGATTTCATTTCGGGGATGAACAATACAAGCGGCTCCATCTTCGGATCCGATGGGAGCATCTGCAGCGGTCGTGAAAAAAGTGGATAAGATAAAATATTTTTGAATTTGACAAGGCCCACTTCATGGTACATGAATGGCATTGGCAGTTTAAAGCTTGAAAGCAATGCAATATATGGCCCATGATTGAAACGTGTACAATCCCACTTAATTGACACATTCCAGTGGTTTTGATGCAAATTTTGCATTACACTAATATTTAGTGAGCACTTCTGTGCACAATTCCACACTATAACTAAGAAACGAGAAGCCGAAACCCGGATGAAAAACTCAGGAGGCGAGACGGGTTTCTAGGTACCCGAGAATCCGGATATTTTAAAACCAGTCCACCCAATTTTTGAAAACCCAGGTTCCAACGGCGCTACTGGATACTCATTATTATAGATGCGACGACAACCATATCGTCTGGAAGTCTATATGAGCTAATTTTGACCAGTTGAAACTTTGAAATTAAGTTAGGCAATAGTTTGGGTTTAGTGGCGGTACGAGTGGTTTGAACCCTTTGAATCTAACAAAAACTCTACCTTGAACGAAGTTGAAGAATTGAACTTTTTCGCTCATGACTTGCTTGCGCTTGCAATAAAACTTCCTCACCACACTTTTTGGAATCGGGAGAAAATAAAGTTGCCGTGGTATTCCTGGACTGGAGTATTGCTTTCGACAAAACGTCGTTTCACGATGGAAGAAGCGTATTGGATATTTCAAAATACTATATGGCAGATCAAATATTTTTTTAATGGCCACGCAAAAAGGACTTCTACTTTAGTGCTATTAATTCACATCACCTGTTCCTCATGGAAGAGTCGTCGGTGAAAATTGCCCAAATGTTAAGTGTAGAAACTATTTGATACTTACGTGATACTCTTACTCGTGACATATCTCGGAAGAAACAAATCACGGAGATATGTGGAAAACTTGGCATCGAATGGATGTATCAAAAGATTACATGGGAAAAGTGAGAAGGTAAAAGAGCGATAGAATTGTTTAATGTTGTTATGATAAATATAACAAAGGAACAAGATTGTCAGACGAATAATGAATAGGATAACAATCACCCGTAGATCGAAGAATAAATTGTAGAAAACATAAAAAGGAAGCAAGCCCCTTTCGTTATTATATTTGAAAAAAGCAAATAAATATCCCCGTCATCCTACGATAGGCTAGATCATTTTTAAGCGTAGAAAGAACAATTTAGGAACTGATATGTTTAAACTGTTTTCCAAGGGCACCAGGCACCCGAATAACTGCCAATGACGGCGCTCAGGAATCATTTTTCTAATAATATAGTATATACCAGTTTTCAGCTATTCTTCTATTAGCTTTTATTAGGACTACTAGCATCTCATCTCGCAGATATATAGTAATATTTTCAACCTTCCTCCCTCCCTCAAAAGGACAATTCCTTAAACATCCGTAAACACTGGCCCTGACTCGTATGAACCCTTTTTGTTTTCTCACGCCGTTGTTACATCATCTACCATTGAAATTATCAGGATTACATTCTTTAGGGTCGACGCCGATGAAATTGCAGCATCGTATCTCACTAATGGCATATACGAGGAAAACTGATATGCAATTTACACTCACGATTAAGTTCTGGAGAACCGAAAAGCATGAAAACTATTCCTTATAATAACTTTTTACACTTTTACCTGTTCTACCATATATTTCATTCCGTTCAACTCGAAAGAACCTCTTTGTTTCACCGATAGCTACTTACTAAACACGTGGTTTTACATGATTTCAAAATACTTAATATGCGACTTGGCCTCAATTCCAACATTCCTATTTCGGGGTCCACCGATTCCACATGATTCGTAAAGTCCCTCATATTAGGAGGAAATTGAAAATATATCGGATATGAAGGCAGTTTAATGGACATTAAGAATTAAGGGTTTTAATTTTTGTAATGATCACTAGCAAGTAAGCGAAGACATTTATGATACTATTATGGGAAGAATCAACCCCAACCGTATTCCTAATATTGGACAAAGGATATGGTGAGGGAAATTAATTTCCTTCGCCATATCCTTTGCCCACTGTTAAAAGTATGGCTTCATACGGCCGTAGTTACCGTTCTTTTAATTAATTTATGTTACAGCTATAAATATCGTCTAGCATTAGGTTTCACAAAATAACTTTGCGTTTGATATAAAAAAAAGTATTTGAGAAAAGAAAATACACATGCACAATTAGTTACTAAGAGCATGAGTACATATTTACATTATTCCATGGTAGAATTTACATTGACAAAAACTAATTTCTTTTCATAAGACAGAGATCTATTTTCTCCTTGAAAAGGCACACGTACATGAAAATGAACAAATACAACAAACTCTTTCAATATGGACATCAAACAATTACACGAAGTGAAGCCTGAAAGTGTAAAGAAAACACAATAAAAGTTTAAACTACGCTTTCCAAATCAAAGAGGAAACTCTTAACACACACATTACTACCTAAACTCCACGACAATTTGAGTTGAAGAAAGAGATTAAAATAATGGTTTCTCATGATTATAAAATACGATATGAATTTTTCCGGTTTCTTTGTAAATACTTCTCATTGGACTGTGTTGTCCTCAACATTAATAAATTCTTGATTTGTAAGTTATCCAACAAATCCGAGAATTTCATAAACTCCTCAATTCCATAGGCATACATACGCAACCTCTTACTCAGGAAATAAAACATGTAAATAAAATTTAACAAATTAATAACATATTCCAGACAAAACTATTTATGATCCATGCGAATGGAAAGAACAAAAATTCGTTCATACCATTACCAATCCAACCTTCAACCCAAAGGTCATTTTGATTGGATGTGTAAAAATAAGAAATACCAAAGGGTTCAGAATATCAACAGTTACGTAGATTTAAAGTTAGTTGGAAACTGTATATTTTCACTAAAAGAATATAAAATCGTGGAACGCGATGTTAAATTCCGTAATCCATCGTGTACCGTATTTTCAACGTGCTTTGTAACTCACTTCCGATACTACGAATTCACAAGCTGATAAGGAAAGGCCAAGAGAAAGTCAGAAAACGAATAAGCTAGTTAGTGATTACGACGAAAAATATTGCTTCGATGCACCGATCCACTTCTCATGAAATTACAGAAATTATATTTTACACACTTCTACCCCAGCAAGAATTAATATCTCCTCAAATTACCGTGTGATTATTACCTTTATAGCATCGAGAAATTGAAACAATAAGAATAAAATTGTGCAGTTGAAATCCTAAAATTTATAAGGTAATCAAAAGGGATAGTATAAATATCGGATGTTAACATTTGAAACAATAAAGCTAGAGTCAAAATATCAACGATATTTCGCGCCATGATGAAAAGCAACATTACTGTTATGATGAGCACTGCCCAAAATCTATATAAAAAAGCAATAGAAAATCATTCCCATGAGAAAAAAATCTACCAACCCCAATGTCATTGTGAATATTTACAACAACTGAAATGCAAAATAATTAAACCCATGCCATCAGTTTTTTCATCAGTAAGTATAAAGAATTCTTCCTTTACTGAGTTTGACCTAAATGGCATGGTAAAGGCATGCAGTGAATCTAGCAGGAAGAACCTTATTCAAGCTTAAACTAAATTCTAGCAACAAAATTTTGTTTCAAATCCGTTCTTGAGAAACTTTTGTTTACATTTGCACACACGCATTAAAGAAATCTACTACCAACCAATCCCTTTGAAATTTCACACAGTATTATTCCACAAGTAAAGACATTAAAACATATTTAAAAATTCAATTTCCAAACATTCAGGCGATTAAGCCACTGAAATACGAAAACTCTTCGAGGCGAACTTTTGAACTGAGAAAGGCAGCGCCGTGTGCCCCAATTTCCAAAATAAAAACCACTCTTATTCAACAACAATTGGGACACACAGTACGAATACCGCAACAATGAATTGTTCTATTCTAAGCCCATGTCACTGTCCCACAAAATAAGAGAAATACAACTGGCATAATGATGCACTATGGTCGGAGATCCACATACCTTGGTTTATCCTTGGCTGATTTTGTTGACTTCTTCACCATTTTGATGAAAAATTCACTAATATGTTGAACAGAGAACACACATACAATCTCAAAACACTGCTGAGGATAGTATGGTATTCTCTTTTTCTACATAAGCACTATTTACTTTTTTCTTCACGAGAAAAACCACTCACAGGCAGGAACCGTGCGTGCACATGAAAGCCAGCTGACGTCAGTCGTACTACTGCCACCTAATGGATGAATATTACATTGCCCACTGCGATGGATGAAGATTGAAGACTACAAAGTGGACTCCACTGTCACTACTCTTTCATCATTTCTATCTCATGTATTGAATCACTCTTTGTTCACATTCCAAAAGTAATTGTGTTGGTACAAGGTGGATTTTTCTGGGATCTCCACCAACTTCCCCAACAATATGTTATATATTAGCCGAGGGATTATGAATCTTCTAAGATGGATGTTGAGTTATCCTGTTCGAAGGCACGAGACACAACCAAATCCAAATAATTCCGTACTTGTTTGGAAGACGCCGAACGCGCACCTTATAAAAATAGAAATTAAAGAAAGAGATCTTCTTTTGTTTTGCGTATGCGCTGACTTGCGTGAAATTTGAAATTGACGATAAATCGATAGGCAATTGTACCAGAGTCATTAGGCAGGGGTTATAAAGACGGATTCCATCACAAAACATTTATTTCGATTCAACAAGATATTCAGATACAAGCAATCATCAGAGTCCACGGAAGTTCACTTCCCATATATGCAAGCACATCAGACCACATGGCTATATCAGTCGTTAAAAACCTGTTGTAGGCATGCAACAAGAAATAAAGTTTTCGACGATTCTACTTGTCCTCGATCACAAAATCAAGAGTACAATCAGGTGTGCTTAAAATCTCTTGAATTGCTCAAGAGTGAAAGAAGATATGGAGACACTTTGTGAATCCTGTACACACATTTTAGACCTTCATAACGGCCACAGAGTGTGAGAGAGGTGTGAACTTTAACATAGAATTTCGACGGACAGCGAAGGATAGCACCACAGGATTCAGGGTTAAACGTAACAACATCAACAGGTATAGCTGCACCAATCTGAAATATTAAAATTAGGCTTGGAAAGAAAGTGGCATTTAATGCTTTGGAAAAGGTCATTCATTACCTTAAAGTAAAAAGAGGGAATCACATACCTCGCCGAAAAGTGATAGAAGAGCACGTGTGACATGATTTTTAATATGTACACTGGTAATCAAAGGAACTTCACCCTCGATATCCCTGAAGAAGGAAAGAACACATTTGTGGCATGTAAGTGGAAAGCAATTTATAATGCATATCATTACACAATTTCTAAGTTCACTATCCAACCAAACGACTAACAAGCTGAGATCGAAGTAGAAGTATTGGCTCATAGTGAAATCTTCTTCATTCAATCTGTTTGGATCATTATAAGTCAAGTTTCACCCCATTTTAATGTTATTATTCCTGTAAAAACATACACAGTTCACAAACCGAATCACCGAACCCCACACTTGAATTTGACGGCTACCGGAAATCATTTGTTTTTAAGGCGGAACATTTTAAAGTATCAAAATCAAAGCGATAGATAAGAGCTTCAATATTTTTATAATTATCTAAATCATTTGTTCAAATTGCTCAAATTTTTTATCGGCAGTTCATTTTTCCCAAAAAATCATTAATTTTATAGCATTAATGAAAAAATTTACGTCTAGTACAGATATACCCATTTGAAATTGACTAACATAATTTAGATATGTACTAAATCCGAATAACTGGTTCATTATTTCAAATTTCATTCTCTGAGGTAAAAAATTCTCATATTTTATAAACAATTCCATCAAAAAAGATAAAAATATAATTTAAGAAATGTCTTTCAATTTATTTATATTGGCAAGAAGTCCTATGGACCTCAAATATTAGAATAAAGTATACTTATTGCTTTCTGACTTCATATTTTCTCCACCTCCATTTAAACCTCGCTTCTCTGTTTCCATTTCTTCCTCCTTCCCTCTTTCACTTCACTAAACGAGTATTAAGAAAAAAAATCCTGGGATATTCCTTATATCTTCTGACTCTCTGCTGGAATCTTGAAACATTTTCCCCAACAGGATTAAAAAGGGAGACAGTAAATAATTATTATTGACTAATTATAATTTTTATTTAATATGAAATAATTTTGTACACGAATCTTTTGAGCTAAAGCCATTAATTGAATTGTTTTATTGATTAAATTAACATTATGACTAGTAGTGAGTCCATATCATCTGTGTCTTGGTATACTAAAATGGTGAATGAGACATTCTTGCATTGATTCAATTTCCTTCTTAAAAGATGGCAAAGCAGATCCTTGTCAGACCTGTGCTAACATTAAAAGATATTTAGAGATTAGTAAAATAAATTATATTTTTATATTTATATCTAAATGAAGTGATTAAATGAGGGAATAAAAATTTTAAGAAAAAAAAATTCCAAGGATAAACTGCAAGTTTAGTTGCATCTTTGTGAGTTTTTATACCCACATTTCAAAAGCCTCCAATTTAAAATTGTCATCTTTCATCAATGATCATAATATCTCCATACCATACAAAACTACACTCCATATCAAAGTTCTAATGAGTATTATCCTAACCCAACACCCCTGTTATCAACTACCTCCTGTGAAAGCTTCTTTTCTTAACAGAATTCTTCATTTCATGTCCCCACTACTTTGGTCATTTTGTTCAAAAACACAAGATAGATGAACTGTTGCACCTCCTTTAGTTAACAAACTTTTTTTAAATGAAATTCTACTCTATTTTAATCTTTAATTTGGCTTTAATCTTTCTTGAAGGCCACATAACCTTTGTTTTATTTAAATTTATTCTCATCCCATACCTATCACATGGTTTTCCAATGCACTCAGCAATTCTTGGAATCCCTTGGCTGACTGACTAGTTAAAGCTTGATCATATGCAAACCTGATTTTATGAACTCCCCACCAACTTTCATTCCTATCTCCAGTTCTTCATATGCCTCATGTCTCTTTAATCATTTCATCTACATACCCATTGTACAGTATTGGTGATAATGGACAGCCCTATCTTACACCTCTAACACTGCCTATCTAGACCATCCACCACTCACACCTGAGCAGTCTGAGATATGTACAAATTGTGGATAAGTCATGTATCCCTCCAATCTATACTTACCTTCTGTAGAACGTTCACTTATTCTACTTTATCAAAAATTTATGAAACGACAAGTACTTCGTGATTGCATTATTGCATTATATGTTCCTCTCTATTAGTGACCGCATTGCTGCAATTGCATCATATGTTCCTCTCTTTTCTCCTTCCTGGACCCAAGCTAATCATTACCTATAACAATTTGCCTTCCTCTTCATACTTTGCAGATTACCCTAAGTACAACTTTATCTGTTAAATCAATTGTACTTACAACTGGCTGGCAGTTGCTTTTTCCCCTATTCTAACTAGTTAGCCCCTCTTCTGTGCTGCTGCTGTCGATTTTGCTTCACAAGGATTTTGTAAAAGGAAAACCAGGGAGGCCTTGTCTCTCCCCTGCCAGGCATGATACAAAGCCCAACAGGTTGAGTCCTATAGTTTGCAGGACTCAATCTCATATGTATGTCCATCATACGTATCTTTTTTGGATAAGTAATTGAGGCGGTTTCTTGTTGCCTTCCTCAATAGTATTTTTAACATGACACCATCGTTGAAAAGGCTGCCCCCCTGGAATCAGATACCTTTTGCAGCTGGATCACTGAGGAAAAAATGCTGCTAATACAAGCTTTTGTCTGCCTCCTACCCTACTCGGAGCAATTATTATTGCTGCAACCAGCACAGAATTCTAGGGGATATAAACATGTACAAGCCCTTTCACCATGTCAAAGTTGTAGTCCATGAAGAGGAGCAATTATATGAGATAACATTAATATATAGGCTATAAATAGTCATAATGCAATTAGCAATGGTAGTAATGTTATTGGAAATTAAATCGCTCACCATTAACTTCTGATGAATTAAATATCCCATTCAGCTAATTCTTCCCCACACCAGCATGCACATGCACCATTCTATTCCTCTGCCATTGGGAGCCAGAGGTATTCCCCTTCAAGAAGGGATGTGCAAAGCTTCTGACTAGGTCTGTACCTTGCAGTTGGATTTTACTGAGATAGAAAAAGTAGGTAAAATGAGAAATATGTACAATTAAGTTAACTGGAATGAGTAATATCATGGAAGATTATTTAGTTCAGCTTTTAAAGCAATGGAAGGGAAAGTTATTTTTGGTCCTATTATGGCATTTGTTTGAAAACACATTTGCCAGAAGATCAATTAGGTCAAGTCTAATCCCTATACTAAAATGTTTCTGACAAAACAAAGTGAATATTTCACATCATTTATTGTCAAACCTAAGATTGATTTGATGAAGCTCTCCACTTAAAACTTCTTTTGGAAACCATTTAATTTTTCTTCTCGTTTATGTCTTTGGTAATTGATCCATGTAGTTTTTCCTGTGCACTTTCTCACTGTTATTACTCATCTGGTCATCATGTCTCTAAACATATAAAATGAGATCACTCCCAATAAGCTCTCAAGCCATCACAATTACTGTTATCACTAGATAGATTTGTGTATAGTTTTTCTTTAGTTGGTTGGCCCCTGCTTTGTTGCCCCACAAAGAGGTATAGGGGCTACAAAGATGCTAGGTTATCTTTGTCTTGTGTTAATACATTATTCATTACCTAATGCAATGCATTAGGGAAGCAGAATGTATGGAATGTTTATATAAAATAAGAAAATGGAAGTAAGAAGTAGCAAGTCTACATTAAATATTCAGGTAGGAACACCTAAATTATAGCAATGCAAAAATTAGAAAAATGATGGTGGAGTGGATAATAGCAGTAATCAGACAAAAATGAATGTGTGTCTGCTCTCCAACTCTCAAAAAATTCTTTCAGTTTTCCAAAAGAACATTATCAGTTTTTCAGAGAGTTCCCCAACCAAAAACAAGTTTATATTTTGGCAATTATTGGTCAAGTTACTGACAGAGGACTCTCTCTTTGAAGATTGTGGACTCACTGAAAAATTAAATAAAATTCTGAAAATATCGTAATATACTAGGCCATAATTTTGACAAACCAACTTTTTTCAGACTCAAAAGTGAAACTAATTAATAATGAAACAAGTTTATGAGCCACTAAATACCATTATCCATATTGACGTTTTCACTAGTCTTTTCTTTACATTTTTAGTAATGATCCCTGTCCTCTTTGTAAAATATTAAAACCACAGGTATTGCAATTTTCCACTAGATATCTAGTTCTAGTGGAAAATTGCAATACCTGTGGTTTTAATATGTTACGCTTCCACCACATCACGCCTGAGACCTCATCATTCGCTCTTTGTAAAAGCTTATTTGTTAAATGGAATTCTTCTTTCAATGTTCTTACTACTTTGCTCACCTTCTGAAACTCTTCCTGAATAGGTGAACAGTTCTACCTATTCTGGTTTATGCCCCTGAACATTAGACAGAGCCTATCTATTTTGAAGAACCTCAATAAATTTGCTTTTTTATGACATCATGCCTATTCCAATGATCCAGTAATGTGATCAAAAATAGTTAAAAATCCTTTGGTTGACTGGCTAACTAAATAATGACTTTTTTTGGTCTTTGTTGACCGACAGAGAGGTACATATAGGTTAGCTTTGTCTTGCTTTATACTTCAGATCTAAAAGGCATACTTGGTTGGTTTTCTTTTACATATTTTAGTAAATCCTAAATGTATCAAGAATACACCATATTTCCTGACGGTGCAAATAATGAGTACATTATTTACCAGTCCTTTATAAACTTGATATTTCTTTTTCAGAAAATGGTGATCAAAATTATTACCAGTTTGGGTTTTCAAGAGCATTGCAGATCGATCTAGGATCATTTGAATATTTTGACCATGTATATCCTATTTATATTTTATTATTTTTTTCTTGAAAGTTTGCTAATTCCAAAACCACTTTAGTCATTAAACAAATACTTTTCTTTTGATTTCTCCACTATATATTTTTAGTTTTATCTAATTTATTTGCACTGGTTGACAATCTCCATTATAATATTTATCATGCAATGGATGAACAAAGGTTATTATTGATGGATCTCTTTCCTAATTGACCTCTTTCTACATTTGAACTTACCGGTCTTCTCATTCAATTAATACTTTTCCTGTCCTAGCACTTACATTATGTATACTTACTTGTATTACTAACCGACAGTTCCTTTGCTTCCACACTAAGTAAACCCATTTCACTCTGTCTCTGTAAACCCTCCACATTCTCACACTAATTTTTCAATCACAATTTTTTCTCACATTAAGTCTAAAGTTAGTGTATCACTTTGTTCTTTCTTCTTCCTCATTCTGCTTACATTCTCCCAAGTACTTCATGATTAAACACTTTTATCAACCAGATGGTCGGTTTGATAGGTGATGGTAGAGCTAAGCCAACACTAAGTTCAACGGCATGTGAGATTCGCACATCAGGGTTGGGGAACCAGTTCTTTTCCATGTTCCATCACCTATGGTTTCCCAGGAAGTTCTGGGACTTGAAAAATCACGACTTGGGTGAAGCTGAAGTGAGAGGATATGGAAAGTTTGCAGAAGAAGGGTGAAATTGGTCCACTATACAGCAGGGTTAAATCAGTATTGGGAATTAAGAAGAGAAGATCTGTGCTAACATAGATAAGTCAGGTAAGAGGATAGCTGACACAGAAAAGATCCAAGAGAGATTAAAGGAATATAAAGAAGCACTGTATGGTAAAGAAATTAGGCCAACATGGTTAGACATGAAAAAGGAACTTGACATAGAGGAAGATAGCTTAGGTCCAGGCATACTCGATGATGGGCTATAAAGGGCATTAAGGGAGATGAGCGGGTCGCGGTGGTCTAGCGGGTAGAGCGTTGGACTGCTGACCGGAGGGTCCCGGGTTCGATTCCCGGGCAAGACACTTTGGGCACCTGCAGCTCCACCCAAGCTAGTTGATTTTTCGTGTACCAGATCTTCCTGGGAAACCATAACCGGCACAGGGAAAGGAACTGGCCCCCCTACCCTGATGTGTGAATATTCACACGCCGTATAGGGCTTGGTACATGGGTGAGCTCTACCATCACCTACTAAACTGACCTTCGGGCTGATTACTGTGTTTATGGTTTTAAGGGAGATGAAATCAAATAAGGCAGGGTGGGTAGACAAAATTCCTGCGGAACTACTTAAAAGTTTAGGAAACTGTAGGAGGAACAGTCTATATGGTTATTCATAGTCTGTTTGAGGAAAGAATCTAGCTAGAAGACTGAGATTTAAATTTTAGTTCTTAATCCAAAAAAGGAAAAGATGTGTGTGGATTACGGAACAATAAGTTTGATATCACACACAGCATAAGTGGTTCTCAGGATAATCAACAAAAGGATGGAGAGCAGGGAAAATGATTACTTAGGGGATGATCAGTTAGGATTTAGGAAGGGGAGAGGTACGCATGATGCCATTACAGTAATGAGATCACCAATAGAGAGGAATATAGAATACAATCAGGGTGATCTTGCCAGTTTGTTAGATTTCGAAAAAGCGTTTGATAGAGTGCATTGGGAAGAACTAATGAGTATTCTGCAAAAATAAGAATAGATTGGAGGGGCAAGGGGCTAATCCACAACCTGTACATGTCTCAGACTGCTCAGGTGCGAGTGGGGAACGGAGAGTCCAGAGGGGGGTGTTAGAAAGAGGTGTAAAGCAGGGTTGTCCATTATCACCGGTGCTGTTCAACGTATATGTGGAGGAAATGATTAAAGAGGCATAGAAAGAACTGGCGGTAGGCTTGAAAGCTGGCGGGGAATTCATAAAATCAGTTAGTTTTGCTGATGACCATGCATTAGTTGCTCAGTCAGCCAAGGGGTTGCAAGAATTGCTGAGTGAATTGGAGGTTCAGTGCGATAAATATGGGATGAGAATCAATATTAATAAAACAAAGGTTATGCTATTTTCCAGAAAGAAAAAGGCTAAATTAAACATTAAAATGGAGGGTAAAAACTACACTATGTGGATCAGTTAAAGTATCTTGGAAGTGTTTTGGGCCAAAATGGCAGGGATGTAAGGAGAAGAATTGCACTAGGCAAGGAGGCCTTCTCAAGGAGGAGGGAGTTGATGATGGGGACGTTGAGTAGGGATGTTAAGACAAGACTCGTAAAAACTCTGATATGGAGCGTAGCTATGTACGGAAACGTGGTCACTGAAGCAGGAGGATAGACATAGATTGGAGGCTTTTGAAATATAGATATCGAGTGAAAATGAAAACAAATAAGGAAGTGCTGGGAATGGTGGGGGAGGGGATCGTTCGGAGAAATCATACAGAGGTAGGAGAAATGGATGCAAAGCATATGGAGTAGCAGTGGGATGTTGAAGACAGTAATAGAGGCAAGAATATGAAGGAGCAAGAAAATTAGGAAGGAGCAGAAATAGGATAGGGATGTTGAACGGAATGAAAGGAGGAAGTATATGAAGATGAAGAGGGACTTATTTTAGAGTACGATTTTTGGTTGCAGTTTTTTAGGAGACACAAGTTAATTATTTGGTAGTAGTGCCCATCCAAAACCTACCTTAGTACCAGTAGATTACCTAATGAATATTATGGAACCCTTTCTTTCCCCAGGAGGAAAGTGGTTAGGCCACCGAAAATTCTGAATATGTTCTTGGTGCCTTGCATCAGTTTCCGAGCATTGAAAGGAAACACTTGAAATATTAAGATCCTTAGATAACTAATCCTGCTATAGAGTGCACATCTATGCTATTGGAGGTTATAAAAATCTCTATTTAGCAAATATAACTTCATTGTACAGTATTTTTAATCTTTGTTCTTTCTTGAAATGCACCCATACTTAAGAACTGTTATAACCCGGGATAGGTAAATAACTCTCTCAACATGTTTACAAATTGATGCAGGAAGTTTCATATAAAATTATTAAGCCACACCAAGGGAATGTTCAAAAGAATACAAAGTGTTTTTCAAAGCAATAACAAAGACAGGAATGGTTAAACTGCTCCGTTATGATTCAAAGCATAACCTAATTAACAAAATCAATATGCAAGGCAATCAACCAAAGAGTATGAACAAAACTACTATAAATACTGTAAAAAAAATCATTTCAAATTTAACCTGAAAAGAACTTCAAGCTTCCTCCATTGTTATTATTGTGAGAAATTCATTACAAGAAAGAACTAGCTTGACAATTAAAACCAATTTAGCATACTTGGAAAACTAAGGATCACAATTAATTTTTAAATAAAGAAAATATGTTGGCCTTCCTCATATATTTTATTATGCAAGACCTAGGTTTCAACTTACCAAGTCATAATCAGGTGAAGTACAGAGGACACACAGCTTAATATACTAGAGAGAGCACAACCTAATTTGCCTGATTGCTTTTTAATAACTAATTCGTTCACCCAGGTGACCAAAGCAGCATAGGTGTACCTATACTTCCCACACAAGAATGTCATTAAAATTAATTCTACAGAATTACTTACGAATCCTCCCAAAAACAATTTTGCCATTTTAATAAATATAAAGGAGAAATGATGAAAATAATGGAAATGCACACTTTTTTTTAAATATTTATTTTTAATACATCTTTGAAAGCCAACAAAACAATAAATTACCCATGTCATTGGTTTATTCACAGATTCAAAATCAGGTCAATAACAAACCTCTTGCAACGCTAATGGATTTTATTGTGAAACAATTATATGTAGTATAATTTTCATTTATATTCTATTACATATTTTGCCTAATTTATAAAAGTAACATTTTTAAAATTATGAGTTCTATAAAACCAAATATAATACTTCAGATAAATGGTTATTAAACTTGTAACAAAGGCTTTTGTAATGATGTACAGATAGCACCAAGGTCATCAGATTGCTCCTGCATTGATTCATTTAGCTTTCACTGCAGTCAGCATCTTCACACTTAAAATTCAGAACTTAACATCTGAATATGCTGACTGCAACACTAGTAATACCATCATATAACCAAATGGATCCATCTGATACCTTAGGGTCACATAGCTACTAAATGTGAAGCTTAATGAGTAAATCAAGTTACCTATGTATCTGTTTAACAGTAATACAGCATTTAACAGCACATAAGATCTTTTCTATAAATCATGTCTTCAAAGATCAAAAAGCATCTAAGATATGAAATTTTTGTCTCGAAGGGTACCAGAGTCTAGGGACTACATTGCATCCCTAGCTACATTATGGTATCAATTCCACCCAAACCAAAGTGACACTTTAACACGCTACATTAATTTTCCATGGCCATTGATATTTGCATCCCATTTAAAATTTTAGCCGACCCCGGTGGTGGTGGGGTAACATCCTCGACTGCTATTACAAGGGTCGTGGGTTCGATTCCCGCCTGGGTGGGTTTTCCTCCAACTAGGGATTGGGTGTTTGTAAATGTGACCATTTTCATCATTGTTAATACTCCAATGTAAAGGCCAAAATGCACTATTTTTGGACTAATGCTAAATAAATAAAATGTATTCCCAAACATAATCACATGTATAAATGATAAATTACCCTAAAAATTGTTTTCTTAAAAAGGGAGTACATCTTATCTGCTGTAAAATACAATCAGTAAGTACACACTAGAATTGTGTCCAAAGGAATAAGTTCTTTAATTAACTTTTAAAATTAAGCTTAATATTTATCAACAAAATCTCATAATAATTATATTTTTACAAAATCTGACAATCACCTATGGGTTATTCCACCATAATATGAATGGCTACATAGTAACTTCTGTAGATACTAAATAAAAGATATTGCATTTTAACATTAATTATCACATATTCCAGGGACTATCGACAAAAAAACAAGTATGTCTACATACTTTACTGGATATTTGCTAAAGACTTTTGGTGCACTTAACCCCAAATATTCAAATTTACATTTGCAGTGGAATAACAGTAAAATCAAGTTCATTGGAATATTTTAATAACCTCTGCCATATCGGCCTTCATTTAATTTAAATGAGATAACATCATGCACATGATGGAATTACTCATTTAACTTTTTGGCAAGAATTCGATTGCAAGAGAATTACATCTTACCACCTTCACTGACTGAAGGTAACAGTTTTCATCAATTATGTGAACAGGCTCAATGCTGATCCTGAATGTAAGTTAACAAGTATCAAGATGTGTCAGAAATTTAATCACTCATCTTGAGCAACATGTTTTACCTCCATGAATGTAGCCCCTTCCTTTTCTCGCTGAGCATTCAGAGAACAAAGAGGGTGTGGATAACAGTATAATGAGCCAATGAGCAAGAAGGGTTTTTATTCAGAGATCATATTTCTTTCTCATCACAGCCTTTTCTTCCTAACATCCCTCTGGAGCAATTCAAACCCACACTAATTTGACTGAGCATGCTAGAGCAGTGTAGGATGGACAAACTGATTTCATGGGGACGTAGCCTGGTAAATGGCCTTCAAACCCTCTAATACCCAATGATTGAGCATTCCATTAATTGGCACATAAGAAATGGAAGGATTTACACCACTAAGCTACTATTTGACAATACACGTTGAAATTACATCAGGATCATATTATCAATGGCTCTTTTAAGTGGTCAGTATGAGCAACACTAATGTTTATTGCTTTTCAGTAATTAGTGAAAACTGATACTTTCTAGAATTAAAAAGTTATTACTTGATATTAATTAGGATCACCTAGCACTGAAAACCTCATTGACAGATATTACTCATATTTTAGGATACATATTTTTACCACTACAAAAAACCCAATTTTGGTCACTAAAACAGAAAATATTGGACTTGATTCTTGAAATATTTAACGATGAGACAACTAATGGCTGTCATTAAAAATGAGCCATATACACTTTAAAAAGTGTATCTAAAATTATTTTTTTTATTTTCATCAATTTATTTTACTGCATCCAACATTAAATGAATTGAAAATTTCCAATCCCTTCTCATCCTTGGGGTATTTGTCAACTTATTTCATTAACAAACAATGAAAAAATATCCTCCTACATTGTTTAAGTCAAGATAAATACAATACTGTGCCATGTACGCACCTAAGTAAGCACTCGATTGGCAGTTTAGCCTTGACTGGCATAAGTGCTCTATGCCAACAAACCATTCAATTCCAAAGAGAACTATAAGTTGCAGTCCAACTGATGCCAACCAGAATTAGCAAAAGTAAAAAAAATCACATGCTCATAATTTTCAAGTCAATTTTCTGCTGAAACAGTGGTTCCCAAACAAAGCTGTGTTATCCCCTTGGGGACAACAAGAAATTTAAACTGGGAAAATAAAACCAGTTTGAGCAGCTACAGCCTTGTCACCAAAAAAAATTATGTTGGCACAAAGTAAACGGCCAGTTGAAGAGAATGACACTTCACTGTAATTCCCTTCCCATGAAAATTTAACAAAAAAGTTGAAGAAGTACCACACTATATAGATATTTGGCATAGCACTCAGTTTGGGAGCCACTGAAATTATGTATGCATTCTTAATAAGCAATGAAAAAATTGCAGTGTTCAAATAAGCAATGGCAGAAACAAAAAAAATTTTCACTAGACTAATTTGGCAGGAGCTGAAAAAAGTAACAGTTGATATAGATTTATTAGAAAAAAGGCCAGAACTAATAAATTGGGAAAACACTAAAAATTTTTATAGGCAATGGATGGAAAGTATATTCCACCAACAGAAAGTGGACAATCTTCATCATAAAAAATAATCAAGTACATTACAAAATGATTACATAATCAGCTGTGCCCAAAGTCCCACCAAAGCTAGTACTTCCAATTTACTTTACACTTTCTTAAAAACACCTTAAAATATAAATCCTTAGGATACTAGACAATGACTTTTTTTAATTTTTTCAGGGGATTATGCAATTTTTGGCCAAATTTTGTGACAAATTATAAAGCTTATAGAAAATATTATGAGCTTTAGTTTGATAGCAAAACACCAAACTAATGACCAGCAACTAAATGAAATAATATTGAATTTTTATGAAGATTATGAGATCCATTACAATGAAATTGTTACCAGAGGGATAAATATTTTGAATATTGTATAATAATAAGGGGAAGGAATGCGGCAGGCACTACCACACAATTAAAGAATAGGTCTACAAGGTAGCCACTCATTTTTTGTATCCTGATTCCAGTATGTTCATGATGAGCATTATCCAATCCCTCATTTTTCTACTTCCCTCAAAAACAGCCAGCTCACACTTATGATCAAGATAAACGACTGAAATCTAATCTAACACTTTTGCTGAAATTTCATCATTCGACAATTGGTAAAAAAAAAACATTCTTTACAAACTTAGCACAGGAGGCTGGACTTTTGCTAGCTCCAATTATCCCTTTCCTTCCTCTGCTTCCCTCCAATTGGTCCTATTATTATTGGATTAGTTTGTGCCGGCACTTGAACACACAAATTCCCCTCTAATAAGCTCTTAGTGCTCATCCAACACAAAAAGGAACATCCTTCTCATTGGGAATTCCCAAATCATTAATAATTTTTATCACTTTTGAAAAAATCATGCATTTTCTGATTATTCAAGGAAATTATGTATTTACCAACAGTTTGACCACCCTATTCTAATTGTCAGATGAACTAAACAGGGAGCTCAGATTCACCAAAGTGGGAAAACGCAAAAGACTACACTTTTAAGCATACATTTCCCAGACCAGGGAGAAATGAAACAATCCCAAGAGAGGGAGAGCAAAGTGGTTGATCCAAGAGTAAGGAGTTACCCCAACGACAGATGGCCTGAGTCTCCAATAGTCAACACGTTTGTCTCTTGAGACCTGTGTTGCCTTTACTACACACACACTACATACATATTTTCTTTCTCGTAATTGACCAATGGCAAGGCTCTCAAAATAATCTTCTCTAAATCTTAAGTTTTCATTCAAATCACATCATAGGCCCACAGGGCCCAAAATATAGAGCAAGGTTAATAACTTGGCCTAGGTGGGTGGTACTTGGTTTGTCCCATCTTGAAATGACCTCCCCACCACTCAGGTTGAAGCTGAATTTTGAGAGAAAACATGAAAAGAGCTCATCATCACTGAATCCTCATTTGCCATAAATATCTTTATAAAGGCACACTCTGGCTGTGTTCTCCAGGAAGACAACATTTCAACTGGTATATGCCCTACTTGGTAAATTGCAGAAATTAACAATCAAGATCTTTTTGTCTTGAGAAAAATTGCTATGAAATGGGAAATGATTAACAGGCTTAATCAGGGTTGCCACCTAATTGATGGATTTCTCAGAATTTTTCTTTCGGAAATTTCCCTTTTTTTCTGGGTAAAAATTTCAGCAACTGAATTATAACAGTGGAGATTTGACACACTAAAATGATTTAAATCGGTCAACGATTAGGTCTTGTACCAATGACAGCAGCGTTGTTTCTATTTATAATCCAATGAACTATTGATAAACAAGAGTGGCTGCAAATTTAACAGGATGTGTTCATACTATTGTGGAAATATCACATAACTGTAAATTTGAGGTTTTACTTCAAAAACATCACAATTTGAAGGTAAACATTTAAAAATTAATTCTTCCCAACTTTCCAGAGATCACATTTTATTGCCTGGATTTTTCATAGCATTACATGCTTTCCAGGCTTGTAGCAACCCTATTGCGTGGTACACAATTTAAAAATGTAAAATATTTTAAAGCATCAAAAAGCAATGCTTGATTTATAAGCACCAATTTTTATGCCAATAACTGGCTTATTTTGCCTTAATTGTCCTTAAAATGAAAGCTTATGGGATTAGTGTAATCTAAGCCATCTATTGACTAGGAAACACTAGCAGGTGAGAACAAGTCACAAAAATAGAGTTTACAGGATTCTGTGCAAAGTTTGAGCCATTATGAACAAGCAACTATTGCATTCATGCCATAAGTTTGCTTTGTACAGGTAATTATGATTGAGATGTGCAGTAATGGAAGTTCATCAATTACCCTACAAGATTCCTGCAGATTTCGATATTTTTTCACAGTGATATGGATAGTTTCATGTAATTTTGATTTAAAATTTGATACTGACAATGAGAGATGGGTACAATACACCAAGGAAGGTTCATGAAAATTTTATCATCTCAACATTCATTCTCCATATTAAACACTCACCAACCAATGAATGGTCATGTCCAAACACTCAGACACATATCACACAAACAGGTTAGTGTTTATATTTAGGGCCAGAGAATGACTCCAAGCCCAATTGTACACATTGACCCAATTACTGCTCAACTTGAAAGTCAAATTCAAAGCAAAAGTAAGTCAATTTGGATGCATGTTAAAAAGCAATTTTCCAAAAATTTACTTTTTTAATGAATGTTTCTATGAAAATTTAACCAACCATTTGAGAAGAAGTATTGCTTTTCGTATTCCTGCTGTTGATGTTGTATTGTTGAAAATCCACTTCTTTAAAAAATCAAAGTAATCAGTTCAAGTTTTCTCTGTTTACAAAATATTTCAGCTGATTTGTAAGACATACAACAACTGATGCTAGCGAGAGATCTGATAATGAATTGCTCAGTCAGCTTCCACTCAGATTCAACCAAATTAGGTTTTCTTTTAAGTGTGAGCAACAATACCTATGTAACACTGGCAATTTAATTTCTGAAAATCTGTTAAAAAGAAGTCATTTAACAAAATAATGGACATCGTCCAAAAGATATCACTTGACTCCTAAAAATTATTGTTAGACATGCTTAGCAACAGATGCAATAGGCATATTCCCTCTTTTCAATTTGAGTTTCTATTCATATAATAAGCAAATTAACATTTAAAGGCAAGCAAGCTCAAAGTTCATTTAGCCCTACAATACTTAATAATGATCCTTACACTGTTGAATTTAAACAAGATATCCTTCATGAGAAGACTTTCAGAGGTGATTTTCTATATACAATCACTGTAACATTAAAGATACTTGACTCAAGAATAATAGATTTAAGAAAAATCAATTATGTATTAAAAGAACATAAACGAATGAGTAAAAATATTTTCTCTGGCTTCAGGAGTTACTTGAAGAGAAAAATAACTAATGGTAGGACATGCAGCATGTCAGAGTGAACTTCAAATCACATTCACTAAACCAGAAAGATAATGAAATACAATTTAAATATATACCAGATTGCTTAAAACTGACTTCAGAACAAATCTGATTAGTCTTGAAGGTATTCAGCCTCCATGCTTAGTAAAGCAAAGATTTTGATTGCAAATCAACCCTCTCACTGCTATGGGCATAAACGTTCATTCAGCTACAACATGTTCATCATTCTTGGCATAAATCTTCACCTCACTGGTCAGGTACATACAGATATTAAATAATGTAATGCATTGACATTCATGGGCACAATCAACTATGAATAACCATTAACCTGCAGGTGAGAATCAAAAATTTTGGACTAACAGGTTTAAATATGCTAAACCTTGAAATTCCAGAACTTTTGAGTAGGCACATGGAGACAACCTTTGCTATCAGATGCAGTGCCCTGACTTCTGCACGCATACAAAAAGAACAAAAATAAATTTAATCACATTGAAAATATTTTGTACCATTGCATCAAGAATGGGAGAAAAGTACAACTAACTTGGGCAAGACTAAAGGTATGACATTCAGCCAATGCTGAGCACTAACAAGGAAAACCAAAATCACTCAGTTCCCCATAAAAATTGCAGCACTGACACTTTTGGAACTATGAAACTCCATCAGAATTGAAAAGATTAATTTATAAAGAGAGGCACATGATGTCTAATGAGTTATACTACATCCAACTGCTTAACAAGTTGCACAACATAATCCGAGAGAGTAAAAAGCACAGCTTCCAAGTCAGGGGTGACAGAATCCTGGACAACAACATACCTCTGTTGCATCAGCTGTTGGACAGCATGTAAATTTGAGGAGACCAATCACCTAATCCAAGCCTGATCCTTAACCCAACCACCCATTCCCTCTTCTAAAAATTAACATGACTTGTGGGAAGAAATTTACAAACAATGAAGATAGGAAGAATTTAATTTGTGTGCATCTCAAAGACAAAAGGTTTTGAAGGCTTACTTTAAATCAATGAGGAAATTTGGTGACAGAAAGACAAAATTTTGACAGAATCTTGTAAAAAGGTATCAAACCAGAAAAAGAAAGAGAAAAAAACGCTTCAAACTATTTTTTAAAAGTCAATGATTTGCAGGTAAAAATATGTTTGTGAAGAGAGATCAAATTAAAATTGATTAGAATGAAAAATATATTTCAACACCAGAAAAAAGGGTGATGGGATATCATGGAAATTTGCACAGCCTATTATATTACATAAAAGTGCCTGCTTTTCAAAGCAGTTTTGAAAACTGCCCAGCAGTGAAAGGGTTAAGGCGACTTGACCATAAAATGTCTCATAAAAGAGGGAGCTGACACATCATGCAAGCTGATTTCAAATGAGAATACTATAAACTCTTGAAGGCACGTCCTTAAACCACCACCATCCATATAAATCTTAGGCATTACGCAATTCTTTTTGGGAACATGTATTTAACACTTGATTCATTTGCAATTTAACTAACTTGCCTTTTGCAAATTTTCAGGTTAGTGAAAAAACTGAAATATCTTGACACGAGCATTGATGATTAAGCATTCATTGTGTCAGTTGTCATGCTGTCAATCATTAGCTATAAAGATTCTATTAGTGCATAACACTTGTGCACCTACCCACATAATTTACAACAGTAATGTTAAAATAAATGTTAAGCTATGTCTACAAATATAAAAGGGTTAATTCAAAGAAAAGAATACAAAAAAGGAAGTAAATCTACAAAAAATAAGTACTGAAATTATATCCTTTTCAGGCATGGTCAAAGGGCAGTCAAGGGTATAAAAACACATATGTATATCTGGAATTTACATTGCAAAGAGTATGTGAAATTGGAGCTTCTTCAATTCACAATTTGTTCAATTATGATGCAAAGCAATTCACAAAATAAATTCTATTTCAATGAAAGTATAAAATTAAATAGATTTAACTGAGAGTAACGGCTGTTTGAATAAATTCATTCCATATAAAACCTAGCAGAAATGTGTAAAGCATACTGACTGGAAACCTTGATTTCATTCAAAGCATTAACACTTAACACCTTGAACAAGTACTGAATTAAACACAATGAAAGCCCATCATGCACTTCCAGCTCTAAGCACCTTCCCTTCACCAGGGAAGACACTCACAGGTGGAGGAGTGTTGATAGTAACAAGGCAACACAGTTTGTAAAGTGTCTGCATTAAACACTTTTCCATCACATTCCCCATTGTAATTTTGGGTCCAATCATTAATACTATAGTCAACTAAAATAAAGCCATCCGTATTTATGTAACCTCACGGAATTTAGGTCAGTGAAATTTATAATTTAGTATCACAGTACAACTTAAGCATTTTGGCTTACTTTAACTATCTGCAACACGCCCAACTCCTTCCTAATATGGTTCTGCATGATTTTATAAAATCTATCAACAAAATTAAAATGCAATCGACTGATACAAAACACTTCCATTTTAAAACAAAATTACTGATTAATAGTAACAGTTAGTTTTCCGAAACCGTTGTCGTATCCGTCTCTGGAGGCTCTGCCACTCTCACCTGCAACGAAAAAGATATAATGTAACATAAGGTATTTATGTAGAAATACAACAGTATGTTTAACATGCACGAATGAGTCTTACAACGGTCTGACGACTGGTAAATTCTGGCGGCGGTTCTGAAGTCGACACATGAACCAACTCGAAATCTGCAGCGCATATACAGCGAATGAAAATGGTAACAAATCCTAGCATCCAAAAGCCAGCGTTCAACCATGCGGCAGTCTTCAAGGGCCAAAAGAAAACATTTGATTGATCACACCATTCATATTTTTTAAAATCATTACACATAATAATAGTACGCTAGCCTGAAGACGTACCTCTGAAACCTTTAAACCATCTAAATGAACAGGCTTGTTAGAGAATGCTCGAAAATCATATAGAGAAATTTGTTCACAATCGTCAGCATGCATGTTGCGAATGAAATTGAAGCAAAATGTTTCTATTCCATTTGTCAGGAAAGTGGCAGAAACAATCGAGACGATTGAATAGGCTGCATTGAAAATTAATGCTGGGTAAACAATTCTCCATGGACGTGCTAGCCTTAAAGATAGACAAAAATGTCAGACAAATGCATAGTGTAAACACGAGTAGTTAATAATGAGTAAATTACAACACTAAATGATTCATGAGCGTCTACGTGGAGGCAATATTTTATTACTGCGCTATCAAAACCTCATTGCACTAACGTGCAACTTGTTCTCACCCTTGATGCGTGCTTCCTCCTTTCCCACACATTAAGAAGAACGTCGCCCATGATAATCCGAATAAGATGGAAACAACGGAGACACACAAGCAAAAATTGCAAATTGTGCCCTTTCCCCAATGGCTATTGGCAGCATCAAACGATATCGAAGACACGTTATAAAAAATCGACGAATTAAAAGTAATGCTGCTATACAATATGCAGTTGCCACCAACACTGTCCATAAAATAAGCGAAAGAGCAACTGCATACAATGCCACTAGTAATGGCTCCAAAATAAAACAATATTGAGAACACTTTCCATGCTACCGAAACATTTTCCGAATCTCTTTCGACGAGTTCATAATAACTCGTTTTAATATTCATCTTAACAAGCCCATTTTCAAATATATGATCCAAACAAATAACACCTACGCTATTCTACATTCTCTGCAGTCAGTTTGTTTACAAAGATGACGTCATCCCGCGTCACTCCCCCATGGTCTTATCAGAATTAATAACATGGCAATCGGTTCTCTGTTATCAATAAAGGAGACCGCTAAGGTGGTTTCCTGAAAAATATTATTTCTAAATTAAAAGCCAACTCGGCCAGTTTCTCATTTTGAATTACTCATCATCTTGTGTTTAAAGAAGCCAACCAATTATTTCAACAACCTTTAAAATTGCTCTTGGTGCATGTTGGGGATGTCAGATAATGGGAAATTCTGGGCCAACAAAAACATGATATTGCTGAGCCTGTTGGTCATTAAATCCATTAAAAAACAATAACATAAAACCTGTTACTTCCATTTCACACATGATTACTGCCATAAAAAATCGCTATGGGCGCTATGTTCGAATTTACTGAATGGAGTGGAAGCGAATGGAAATAATCATATTATTAAAATAACACATTAGCATCAAACACGCCTATACCCAACGTTCTAACTCACGTCTTGGGTGGAATTGCTCCTTGACTGCTTCGCTAAAGGAAGTAATTAAGACGGTTCTTGACCCAGATAGGAACTCATTATAAGAATTGGCGAACCATCTAAAACAAAGTTGCCACAGGTAACGCTCATTCGTCTGAGTCTAAAATGAAGATATCCTATGAATTTTAAAATATTTACAGTAACGTTTACGAAACTCGAGAAGGGATGTGTATAACTGGAATGGCATTATATATTTCTTCATCCAACTTTCCTCTAATTCTTTTATATTTACAAGCTGTTTATTCGAGAGACTTGAACAAAGTCGCAAAAACGGAAAAAGATCAAGAAGTGACTGCTCCTGAAATACACAGCCAACATATGGCATATCCATTACAATCTTTTTCCTTCCACTCATTAAGTAAAAGCTTGGGTGAGACTAATGGTTGTACTCATAAGTCCCACTTTTTGGAATTCTACTTTTATTATAGGTTTTTCGATTCTAATACATTTCTTTTATTGCAGATAATGGACAATTGCTGAAAATGATTACGGCAAAAAGAGGCAAGAATGGCTTTGGATTTCCCTCACTGGAAGCATCTCTACTATCTCTAGCATTTTTAACATTTGCAGTATATTTGGTTAATCTAATTCAGGTGATTATCTAAAAAGTAATACATTATTATGATTGACAGAGGTATCCCAATACCTGTAGAAGTCCCACAGTAATTAAATTGACTGCATACTGTGTACTTATATCTTTCAGGTCTTGATAAAAGCAATGCAAAGAAACTAGGTTTGATATTCCTCTGAAAATAACCTCCTAGTTTATGAAAATAACAATTTGACTAAATGCGATGGAGAGATTACAACAACACTTATTGCCATGCCTTTGCAGACAAATTAATAGTGGTTGTACTGATGGTTAATTAGTCGGCCATAAGAGCCACAGAAAAACATTTTGCTATTTACTTACTATTACTGCAATAATATCTTGGGCTGAGGTGTTTTGTATAGCCAATAATACTTTTTATATGGCCAACTATTGCTTTTATTTTTGTCCATTTTTTGTGAGTAATTGTTCATCCACAGATCAAATAAATGCGTAGAACAATGCTTTATCTATTTCACGCAAAATGTAATTATGAAATCATCATGCATACTGGACAGTTCGATGTTAAATGGATTTGTCTGATTTTTAATAATCAAACCACTTTACTTTTTTTTTGATTTGTCTGATAATGAGAATAACACTTAATAGAACAATACTGCCAACTTAAGTTGATATATAGGCACTACTATTAATTTAATTGCTTAAATATCCATGTCAATCAGTCATAAAATACCTTGTTGTACCAGTCTTAACTAAATGCCATAAAAATGTAGGTAACTCAATTTCCAGGACACTGAAAAATAAAGATATTCCAGGAAAAGAAATTAATCACAGAGTTAGGATGCTACTTATGTTCTCAAAAATTTAATTCGAATCATTTGATATACAACCAATTTTTCAAAGGGCTGAGCAATGTAAGTGATAAACATAATAAAAAAAACCAAATGGAAACTAAGTCTTGTTGGATGATCTTCAGGGGATCTTGTTCATTCGTCAAAGGAATAAAACCAAAATTATTTTTAAGGAATTTAAGTCATTTTCTTCAATTAAAATACAATTAGCAGATGCAGGGTGGCTCAGTATGCTACATATGTAACTAATTAACCTTGAAGAAGTGCAAATGATATTTGAACAGCAGTTATTCATAAATGACTCATAATGAGATGAGCATAAAATTAGTACCATAAATACAAGCAAAGGGATTACCAATATTGTTTGGCTTATCTGCTACTTAGCTAACATATGCATTTTGATGGTAACCGAGCACTGACATATGAATTTCATATGCCATATATTAGCATTGGATGAGATGTGCTGCCATCTCTCAAATAAACATTTATTCTTTTACTGCAATCTTTAATAATGAGCATAAGTTTCCCACCAGAGATAATTAGGAATGGTAATCTGAATATGAAGACAAAGGTCTTTAGTTTAAACCTCTTAAAGGTCCAGTACCTTCCCATGTGTTTCTCCCTGAAGATCTTGTTCTGCCCCTAGTAGCCAAGCACTCTTCTCACTAGCCTAGATGAGAAATTTTTATTTATTAAAAGAAAATAATCGAACTAAGGTAAGGAATGGTTAAATTTAGCTTGAATAACAATCTTCATTGAAAGCGTATTTGGAGAACTTAAAGTTTAATTCTTTTTTGGTAGATAAAATACGCCTAACAAGAAAAAAGATATTGAGGCAACAACAAGTGTAGGTTCATTATGTTAATCAATTCTACTGAGAGATAAATAATACTGTGAGGAAAAAGAATATAATGTATTGTATCTAAATCATCATAAGTAACATAATTTCAGGCTACATCCTGGCTTATTGCAAGCCATTTCTCAATGAAAAAATATAATTCAATTGTATTATAATGGAATATAAATCCTGTATCACTAAACAAACTCATTTTTAAGGAATTGATTATGACTAATTTCAATATGTGTGTTATATTCCATCAGGATACAATTGGACACTAGATTTCATGTAAAAATATCTCCCAATCATCTGGACTGTATGCTCAAATGTTGCAGATATATATTATTATTAGGTAATCTACCGGTTAAAGTAGATTTTTGGATGGACACAACTATCAAATAAACATTTTGTAACTCCAAACAAAACCCAATCCAGCAACCTAATCTACATCAGGTCCCTCTTCATCTCTGTGTACTTCTTTCCTCCCTTCATCCCGTCCAACATCCCTATCCTGTTCCTACCCTTACCTCGCTTGCCCAACATTCTTCCCTCTATTACCCTTTTCAACATTCCACTACCGCTCAATACGCCCTTCATCCATTTTTCCTGCCTCCATAGGATTTCTCTCAACAAACCCCTCTCCTCACCCACCATCTCCAGCACTTCCTCATTTGTTTTCCTTTCGGTCCATTTCACCTTCTCAATTCTTCTCCACACTCACATTTCAAAAGCCTCCAATCTACATCTATCCTCCTGCTTCAGCGACCACGTTTCCGCGCCGCACATAGCTACGCTCCATATCAGAGTTTTTATGAGTCTTGTCTTAACATCCCTACTCAACGTCCCCATCATCAACTCCCTCCTCCTTGAGAAAGCCTCCTTGCCTAGCACAATTCTTCTCCTTACGTCCCTACTACTATGACCGTATTGGTCCAAAACACTTCCGAGATATGTAAACTGTTCTACCTGCTCTATTTTTTCCCCGCCTATTTTAATATTTAGCTTAGCCTTTTTCTTTCTGGAAAATCGCATAACCTTTGTTTTATTAATATTGATTCTCATCCCATATTTATCGCACTGAACCTCCAATTCACTCAGCAATTCTTGCAACCCCATGGCTGACTGAGCAACTAATGCTTGGTCATCAGCAAACCTAACCAATTTTACCAATTCCCCTCCGACTTTCATTCCTACCTCCAGTTCTTCCCATGCCTCTTTAATCATTTCCTCCACATATATATATATACATACATATATATATATATATATATATCTCTTTGAAATGGATGCTCTCTGGCAACGCACAAAAACATAAGCACACAGATAAAGAATAGTCAACACACAGAAGTGTTAAATAAAAAAACTTTGACAGCAACACACAATATAAGAACACAAAACAGGAACACCCACAAGTTATTTCTTGACGATTTTGACGGAATTGAGCTCCGCCTTCGTCAGAAGATTAGCCAGGACTGGAGCTATATAGCTATATATATAGATAGGAAGAGGTGTAAGGCAGGGTTTCTCATTATCACCGGTGCTGTTCAACCTATATGTTGAGGAAATGATTAAAGAGGCATGAGAAGAACCGGAGGTAGGAATGAGAGTCAGCAGGGACTTCCTAAAGTCAGTTAGATTTGCTAATGACCAAGCTTTAGTTTGTCAGTCAGCCAAGTGGTTGCAAGCACCATTGATAGAATTGGTAATTCAGTGCAATGGATATGGGATGAGAATCAATATTAATAAAAAAAAGGTTATATAATTTTCCAGGAAGAAAAAGGCTAAGCTTAACATTAAAATAGGAGGGCAAAAACTAGAACAGGTAGAACAGTTTATGTGTCTCGGAATTGTTATGAACCAACACAGCCTAAGTAGTAGGGACATATGGAGAAGAATTGCACTAGGCAAAGAGGCTTTCACAAGCAGGAGAGGGACGTTGAGTAAGGATGTTAAGAAAAGACTCGTAAAAACATTGATATGGAGCGTGGCTATGTATGGATTGGAAACGTGGTCATTGAAGCAGGAGGATGGACGTAGATTGGAGGCTTTTGAAATGCGGGTGTGGAGAAGAATGGAGAAGGTGAAATGGACCAAAAGGAAAACAAATGAGGAAGTACTCGGTATGGTGGGCAAGGAGAAGGGTTTGTTGGGAGAAATCTTATAGAGGCAGGAAAAATGGATGAAGGCCGTATTGATCAGAAATAGTGGGATGTTGAAGACTAATAGAGGAGAGAATGTTAGGTAAACGAGGAAAGGGCAGGAACAGGATAGGGGTGTTGGATGGAATGAAGGGAGGAAAGAAGTACACAGAGATGATGAGGGACCTGATATAGAGTAAGTTGCTGGATTGGGTTTTGTTTGGAGTTACAAAATGTTTATTTGATAGTTGTGTCCATCCAAAAACCTACCTTAACCGGTAGATTACCTAATAATACCACATCGCAGTACTGCGGCCTATACTATGAACTTCACTCTCACCCGCAGCTGATGCTGGGCCGACCCACTCGGTCTGCGTCACCAGAGCCTAGTGGTTAAACTGCTGCCTTTTACCATGGGTTCAGGGTAGCTTTTTAGTAGGAGTCCATTTTTCTCGTTGTCTCGTTCCGAAATACCATTTTGTTTTTTGTTTATGTGTGATTATCTCGTTCCAATGAAGTATTGACAAATCTTTTTTTTTCCTGAAAAATTTTCGCCGGTCACGAGAATTAGTAAGTTAGATTATAATACAGTATGAGTAATGCGGGCTGTTTCCTTGACCCTCATTATATTGAGATGTGGTTAATACATGGACCTTACTCTGTGCATCTCACATTTCAGCGACTAATCTCTATGTCTGCACGGAATGAATAACTGGTTAACCCAGCACAAGGACAACCACCAGAAATATATGTTCATAACAGACTAATTCGCGCCAGTATTCTCATTCGCTGAAGCATTCAACTGACGCTCCACAATGTTCTTTTTAACAGAAATACCAACATAAGAAAGAGCGCTACCTAATATTGCGGTATGTTAATTACTTTTTCCAGTGGATAATATCTGCTAACTAAGAATGAGATACCTGTTATCACTTATACTAAACGCAATCCTCAGTTTTGGCTCAATGAAAACTTAGTGTCATGCGAAGTGCTCATTTTTCGAAGCAACTGATGATTGATGAATCGTTGTGCTATGCCATCCTTGAAATTAGTTAATCCAAATGAAGTAATGATGACATATTCTACACTGATTTTTCTATAACAATATTCTAATGTATTAATCGCTTTAGGCCAAAAATTTAAAGTGATCTTCTGCATGTTCTAGTCATCATAATTAACTTGTAATTGTTTGAAAAGATGGCATCACTTGAAATTAGTTTGAATTATAGAGGCACAGAAAGCGCATTTCACGGCTGGCAACCCGACGCACGTGAGATTAATTAAAATGTATTCCCTCGGCCGAAAATCGGATTATTTGGCAAAATTTGTTGAAACTGGGTCAAAATTGCTTGCAGTTAGTATTTATAGGCATTTCCTTTTTCTCACCTAAGTTAATTTCCAGGCTTGGCCAGAAATTCCTTATTTAAAATTTGAGTTGCGGTTTTATCAAATTAATACGTAATTTACTTTCTAGAGATGCCCAAAATGTATGTCTTCATTTGCGAAATTCGCGGAGCACAAAGATTTAGAGCATATAAGAAATATTGGAATATCAGCTCACATTGATTCCGGCAAGACAACTTTAACAGAACGAATACTCTATTATACCGGTCGTATACAGGAGATGCATGAGGTATTTTTCTGCACAGTTATTAGCGTTTTATAATAGTTTTCATGTAACGTAATTAGTTATTTCACATAGGTGAAAGGTAAAGACAATGTCGGGGCAACAATGGATTCAATGGAACTGGAAAGACAACGTGGGATAACCATTCAGTCTGCGGCCACATATACTTTATGGAAGGATCACAACATAAACATTATTGACACGCCCGGTATGTTATTGTGTATTTTTAATATTTTTAAGTTCAAATAATTGGCGGTACATTTAGTTGAAGGTTCTCCAAGCGGTTATTGTCAAAACTTTTCATACAATGAATTGCCATAATTACTAGTTAGCACATATTACCAAATCCAAGTTTACGTTCCAGAAATAACATCGTTACAGGTTATTGCAAACCGCTTACATGGGAAGACTTAACATCTTAAATCTTCTGTAATGCAAATGCACTATTCCTAATACCTATCTGCATGCACATTCAATTTATTTACATTATTTATATTTATGTGGCATTGATAGGGATTCAATTTCACGTAAATATACAGTTATTACAGCAGTCAAAATAATATATTATGTGAAACAATTTTTGCGAGGTTTTTCATTTTCGAGGATTTCAAATTCATATCCACATGAATTCACAGCATTAGATGTATTTTACAGAGTATCAGTAGTTTTTGTCAAAACAGAAATATGTTTATTATTTTTGTGGTCTATTGTAGGGGATATTTTGGAATAGACACATTGGACATAAGTACGTCCAGAGGAAAGACTCACCCCTCACTTTCTAATAAGCCATCTACAATTCAGAGTACTTCCGTCCTCTTTTCATTCCATCCAGTAGGCACATCCTAATCTTACCCTCTGTCACAGTCTTGGACATCCTGTCACCAATTTAAATTATCTGCATCCACATTTCCTGTCTCCTTTGGATTTCTCCCAGCAATCCTCTTTCCTCCCCCACCATGCCTATGTTTTATTTTATGTCCATCTCACCTTTCAATCCTTCTCCACACTCGCATTTCAAAGACCACCAATGCATGCCAATCATTTTACCATTCAATGTTTTTGTGCGGTACAAAACCATGCTCCACATCAAAGGTATACGGGCCTTAACTTCCTTACTCAACTTCCCTGTCATTAATTCCCTTCACTTTGTTGAAATTTCTTTACCTGTTGAAATTCATCTTAGATATTGGCTACTTAGTCCATCTTGGTTTAAAACATTTTCAATATAGGTACCCTGTTCCACCTGTTGTTGTTTATGTCCTCTACCTTTTAAAATTTAACTCAGTCTTTATTTTTCATGAAAACTTTGTAACATTTTGTTGCATTGATTGTCACACATCTACCACACATTTCTCTCTAGTGTAGTATAGGTTATGAATAAGTTGATCTTTACAATCTACTTCTATTTTGTGCAATTGTTAATTTCTCTTAATTTACTCTAATGTTCATATCAAAATATACTAAATGAATTACTTCATCCTGGCTGTACTCTTATTTTCCTTTCAAATTTTTAACATCATTATACCTATTCCATCAAGCATACCTCTCCCCTTTCTAAACCAAAACTGTTCGTCCCACTAAGCAATAATTTACCCTTCTCAATGTCCTTCAATTGATGATCCTGAGTAACTCTTTTGCTGCATACAAAATCAAGTTTATTGTATAGTCCTCACATATCTTTGCCTGTCCGTTTTTTTGAAAGAAAACGAACTTTGATCTCAAAGTTTTGTGCCCAAATTTTACATGAGTGCATTATGTTTTCACAATAATTTATTGATGTTTGGTCGGTTTTGTCTCGAAAATATTAAGGAGGCTGTTCTAATAATCAAACAATAAAGAACCAGGAAAATATTACATTTTTGTGTTATTTATTTTTGCTGAATATTTTGGTGATCTCAGTTTTTTTAATTCCATTATTGATCCCACTGGTGGCAGTCACTGAAACAACCATTGGGTTTTCATTCTTCATAATGGAGTACTTAGAAATATTTGGCTTTGGAAAAATATTCAAATGCTACTTTAAAAATAATTTTGTTTAATATATTAATTAATTTGGTTTATGTAAATTGAAAAGAAATAGTGCGATTGTATAAGTAACATAGCTTAATGATTTTTTGTGTGATTTTACTTTTTTCTCAGAAATAAGATATTCATGTGAACTCTGCTGTTAATTTTACTCCTACGTAAAGATTACTCAGCGGTTCCTTGGTCATGTCTCTTGCTGTGGATGAATCTCACATCTCTATTTAGTTTTTCTTTGATATTGGAGTGCAATTTTCAAGCTAAAAATTTCTAAATCCATGTAAAACTCAAATGCTTAATGGCATTAAAGATTATGTTTTTATGGATTTATAGTTTTATTTTGATATTATTTATCATGGAACAATTCCACAAAGTCATTCCTGAAACGATTAAAAATGTGCAATTTTCAGTCGATAAACTTCTGAGTGTGCTGATGGGAAAGTTAAGAACTCACAATACCCTGCCACTTGATAGGATATGGGTCTTTGATGGACAATCAAATTTTAATGTTTAATATTCATTAGTGAATTAAACATTTTGAACACTGACATGCTTTCTAAAGATGATTTTGGTGGGCTTTTAATACAGTAAATGTACATCATCTTCGTGTTGGTGTTTACTTGTGACTGGTAATGAGACTTTATTTTCCAGGTCATGTGGACTTCACCGTGGAAGTGGAACGAGCCTTAAGAGTATTGGACGGTGCCATTCTGGTCTTGTGTGCTGTTGGCGGAGTCCAAAGTCAAACTTTGACAGTTAACCGACAAATGAAGCGTTATTCTGTGCCATGCCTTGCATTCATTAATAAACTAGACAGGATGGGAGCCAATCCTTACAGAGTATTATCTCAAATGAGGTAATTATTTTACGTCAAAATATGGTTTATGTACTGAGCATTTGGATTCACTACAAAGAGCCACATGCTGATGATAAGTGAATACTCCCCAAGTATAAATTAGGCAGGATAAGTCCTGATCTAATTGTCACTGATTGAAATGTCTTTGGCTGACATTAAAGTGCCCTTTGGGAGCAATATTATTGAAATCAAATATCTTTGGAACTGAGAGGGTGTGTTTTTATTTTAGGGGATGGAATACTTAGCCTGTAACTTGACCAGCTAGAATGCAGTGAACAGAGTCTAATCTCTTAAAAATTCAGTCGCTCTCAGAACTCAGTTTTCTTCACTTGTAAATCTGTTTGCTATGTTGTCAAACCTTCTTGCCTTCCTTTTCCATAGTGTTCGTCAACTTTTTCATTGCCTTTCATTATTCCTTTTCTTCCTAATACCTTTCCTCTTTTTGTCTGTCTGTTACCATCTCTATTCACTTTATCCTCACCTCAAGAGGGCATTTGTTCCAGGTCTTATCGATGGTATTCACAAAATTTATTGAGTTAAATTTTTGACACTCCTGATTTGGGTCATGGTAGTCCAGAGGGTAGAGCATTGTACTACATTTTGTTAGCAAAGGGAAAAATGTCAACAAAGAAGTTTATTTACATGCTCTAACAAATGTAGGGAAGCCGTGGATGGAAACTGTGTCATCTGGAAGGCCATATGTTTTACAGCAAGAAGGTGCCCCAGACCACAAGTCATTTGGTGCAAAATTTGTTGATGGACAATGTTGATATATTTTGCTCCAAAGAATTCTGGCCTCTCAACAGATGAGAGAAGGGCAAATGATTGCTTAGGGGATCATTAGTTTGGATTCAGGAATGGGAGAGGTACGAGTGATGCCATTGCAGTAAAAAGATTGCTTATAAAGAGGAATGTAGAATACAATCAGGATGTATTTGCCTCTTTCGTAGACTTAAAAAAGGCATTTGTTGTAGAGAATTGGGAAAAACTGAGAATATTTCAGAAAATAGGAGTAGATGGAGGGATAGGAGGCTAATCCGCAACCTGTACATGTCTCGTACTGCTCAGGTGTGAGTGAGGAACGGAGAGTTCGGATGGGCCGTGTTAGGGAGAGGTGTAAGGCAGTGTTGTCCATTATCACTGGTGCTGTTCAACGTTTATGTGGAGGGAAAGATTAAAAGAGTCATGGAGTAAAATTGAGATAGGTTTGAAAGTTGGCAGGGGATTCATAAAATCACTCAGGTTTGCTATGACCAGGCTTTAGCTTGTCAGTCAGCCAAGGGTTTGCTAGCAATGCTGAGTGAATTAGAAATTCAGTGCGATAGATATGGGATGTGAATCAATATAAATAAAACAAAGGTTATGCGGTTTTCCAGTAAGAGAAAGTCTAAGTTAAACAAAACACATTAAACAAAAACATTAAAATAGGAGGGCAAAAACTGCAGCTAGTGGAACAGTATATGTATCTTGGAAGTGTTTTGGACCAAAATGGCCAAAGTAGTATGGGCATAAAGAGAAAAATTACTCTAGACAAAGAGGAGTTGATGGACAGGGATGTTGAGTAAGGATGTTAAGAAAAGACTCGTCAACACTTTGATTTGGAGCATAGTTATGTACTGCGCAGAAATGTGGTCACTGAAGCAGGAGAATAGACGTAGATTGGAGGCTTTTGAAATGTGGGTGTGGAGCAGATGAAGTGGACAGAAAGGAAAACAAATGAGGAAGTGCTGGGTATGGTGGGTAGGAGAGGGGATTGTTGGGAGAGATCATAAAGAGGCAGGAAAAATGGATGCAAAGCATACTGAATGGCAATGGGATGTTGATAGAGGAGAGAATGTCAGGCAAACGAGGACGGGGCAGGAATAGGATAGTGATGTTGAACGGAATGAAGAGAAGAAGGAAGTATATGCAGATGAAGGACTTGTAATGGAGTAGGATTTTGGGTTTACTTTTGTTAGAAGAAATAAGGTATTTATTTGGCAGATGTGTTCATCCAAAACCTACCTAACCAGTAGATAACCTAATTATGAAGCAGAATAAATGTAGGAAAAAATGAAAACTTCATTGCAATTTTCCACAGTTAAAACTTTATTGCCGACCATGGTTTCGATACACTGTATCATCTTCAGGTGATTCAGGTTCTTTGAGAGGTGGGAAAATTAACACCTGAAGATGATACAGTGTATCAAAACCATGGTCGGCAATAAAGTTTTAACTGTGGAAAATTGCAACGAATTTTTCATTATGTCTCGATTCCACAATATCACGCCTGATTCTTCACTTTTCGTAAATTTAGGAAAATACTTTTCTGCTCTCAAGCATGCAAATTTAATTGAATTAATCACAAAATAGCACCTAGGCTTTAAAATGTTAGTTATCTTCATTTTTTAAGGCAATTTTTGATTCAGGTTCTTTGAGAGGTGGGAAAATTAACACCTGAAGATGATACAGTGTATCAAAACCATGGTCGGCAATAAAGTTTTAACTGTGGAAAATTGCAAACGAATTTTTCATTATGTCTCGATTCCACAATATCACGCCTGATTCTTCACTTTTCGTAAATTTAGGAAAATACTTTTCTGCTCTCAAGCATGCAAATTTAATTGAATTAATCACAAAATAGCACCTAGGCTTTAAAATGTTAGTTATCTTCATTTTTTAAGGCAAGGAAAACTTGTACCTCTCATCAGTTTATGAGTTTGAACAAAATATGGGTATTATAATGAATAAATAATAGTCTTGAGATGGGGATATAGAGGAGAACTATAGTGGATTGGAGATAAGCTTTTGTATTTACAATTAAAATCCTTTATGAATAAAAAAACGTAAATTGGTTTAAATAGTGTTTTAGTGAATAATTGCCTAATTTATTTGTAAATGATGCTTATTTTGTTGACACTAATTGCTAATTAATACTTTTCCAGGTCAAAGTTGGGCCACAATGCTGCTTTTTTACAACTCCCCATTGGTCTTGAAAGTAAGACAGCTGGAATCATAGATCTTGTACAGGAAAAAGCACTTTACTTTGAAGGAAACTTTGGGTAGGTTTTTTTTTCAAATATATTCTTGTGGTTTTTGCTTAAATTAAACAAAAGCTAAGCATCCTCCTAATGTTAGTGGGATTTCTTGCTTATTTTTTTTTAATTGAACTTCATAACAATCTCCAACACTGCTATCCATAATTTTTTTATTAATTGATGATAATTTACTAATTATTAATTTTTCATTAATTTATGAAATCATAAAATCTCAGAAACAAATACATCTGTGAAACTTTTTTTATTGTAGAATATGAAAATAGATACTTGGGAAGAAATAGGTAAAAGGTGGTAAGTTTCCTGTGAAAACGATTAATTAAAAACACACTACATTGTAGAAATTTACAATGATTTTTGGAATTTTCTTGTGTAAGTAAAGTGTAAAAAGTGTTTTCAATGAAATATTAAAACTCTGATGCTTACTACCGACTCAAAATGGTGATATTTTCAAAATTTGTATTCAACTATTTTTTATGCAAAAAATACTGAATAGTATTTTTTATGCGAATCGGCTTGTGCTTATGTGTAAAAGTTATGCCCATAAAATACAGGCTGATTTGAGAGCATATTTAAAAAAAGTAAAGTATAAGATTAAAAAAGTTCATCTTATGGGCTAGGATATAAATATGTTACTTGGTAGTATTCTGCTTATTATCTTATTCATCTTCAAGTACACCAATGAGATTTTACAAGTTCTTGTAGCATTTCCAATATCATCTATCTCTGTAATTATGATAATCACATGTGCATGGTAATGGATCTGTATGCTTCTGATACTGGTTGAAATGTGTTACACTGCCTTACCTGGTGAAGCTAGTCATAAATTAACTGCTGACTTGTGAAGGAATTTCATTTGATAAAGATATTTGTCTTGTACTAGTAATTCCTGAAAATTTCAACTAATTCAATCTCTAAATCTTCCTTATGCACTATGCATTGGAAATTGGATCTGTTATCTAAATCTGATGCATTTTTGAAATATATTTTTATCCTTTTCCCAAGGATGTTTTGTCTCCACTTTTTCATTATACCATGTATTTAGCCACTTTAAAAAGCTTTCTGGACAACATAATTATGAGTATTTTTTATTATGTTGAGTATTATGACTATGTAATGTAAAAACCAGTTTAATATATTCCCTCATTTCTGGCCATTTCCCTTTGTTGCCTTTGATTATTATAAGTCCTGAGCAAAGTTGTAAAACTTTAAATGCATGTAAATACTCAGTAGAGAACCAACATCATTGATATGCATGATTCAGATTCAAAACTTGTCTCATGAATGAAGACTTCCATTGTTTTTGGAATATTTGTATGTATTGTTTTATTGTTAACTTCCCCCTTCAGTGGAGAAATATGCAGCACCATGAAAAACACAGCATATAGGTAATTGGCAAAATAAGATACTATTTTACTCTGCTCTAAGACATCTCTGCTTCAAGAAAGCACGGGCATCTAGATTGTAATTATAAAATCATATATAAAGAAATTAAAAGTAACATAGAAAACTGCTTATTAGGTCAAAAAGGGCAAAATGACAGTAAAACAAAAGCTGGGTAGGAAGTAATAAATAATGCTAAGGGAGCAACTTCTAACACTATCCTTCCCAAGTAATGGGAGCCCATTGTTACAGTTATAGTAGTTATTACTTTTTTTCCAATCAATTTTGCATTTAACTAATTCCACATGTCCACATCGACTCTAAATATTCTAACTTCATTTTTTGTAAACCCCTACACTAAGCCAAAGCTAAAGAGTATCATTACCAAACTTCACAATAAAGGTGCTTTTCCAGATTAATTATTATACTGTAGTACAAATACCTATAAACTCAGAAGTATCTCTTGTAAATTTTTATTTATATGTGGGTAGTGTGATATATTTTTTTACATATTGCTGTGTAGTTTGTTGGAATTTATGCATATTTCTTTGCAGTTTGTGATCTGTCATCTATTGACATGACTTATAGCATGTACAATAGACCTCTTGTTGTACTGTATCCTGATCACATGGTGAGAATAAATAATTATAATTTATATTGGTTTTTCCACAGTGAAAAGATTAGAGTAGATGAAATTCCGGCTGATATGAGATCAGAGGCACAAGAACGAAGGCAGGAGCTAATAGAGCATGTTTCAAATGCTGATGATACTCTGGGGGACATGTTTATAGGTAAGAATATTCATATTGGCTGAGCTGGCATGGCAAAAAATGGACATTCTCCTTATGTAAACTTCATAGATTAAAATTTTTTTTATACCCTTTCCATATTATAATTCCAGTGCCCATTAATAATTGCCATAAATAAGTAAATTTGATGATTTTTATAGTTTACAAATGCTTGAACAATTATAAATGAAAAACCATTAATTTTTTAAGAATTATTTATTTATTTAGTTCAAAAACAGCATCACACAAGTTTCTTTGGACAAATTACAAAGTAAAACAAATTGTATCAATATAAATTTAATGGATAACAATTAACAGCACCACATAAAAAAAGTTTGGTTTAAATAGTTGGGAATAAAATAAATATTAACGAAGAAGGGAGGAAGGGCATGCCAGGAATGGAGGGTATGAGGAGTTAGGAATGAGTCAAAATCAGGGAGGCATTTCATCATTCATAATTACCATTGATGATTTTCATGAAAAACTTTATATCTTTCATGGCACAGCAATCAGGAAGAGAGGAAATACCAAGAGGAGACCTGATATAATCTAGAGAGAACTTACTGAAGTGTGTGTGATGGTGGCAAATGATAGAAAGAAAGAAGTTCATTATGCTTTCATGTAGTTTAAAAGAAGTGGGTGGAGCAGTGGCCCAAATTTGGGAACAGTATTCAAGGACAGGAGAAACACAAGCAAAAAAGTGATAAAAAATTGAAAAAAAGTAATAGGTAACTAGCAATATTATGCAGTAATTTTAATTTTCTAATCTTGAAATGTGGGCGATAAAAAGAGTGGAGAAAAAAAAGTAAAGGAAAGATAGGCAAATAAAAAATGGCCAGGGGAAGGAAATGGTTCTTGGGAGGAAATCAAAGAAGGCAGAATTAGTCAATGGAGGCTATATCAAAAGGCAGTGAGACATGGAAGACTGTTGGATAAGCAAGGTGTCAGGAGGAAAAGAATAGCTAATTTGGTTGATATAAAGGAAAGTAGAACACAAAATTTGTTCTGAAGACTGATACCAGTGCCATCATCATTATCAGTATTTCAGTTGTAAAAGTCATTTACTGCAACTCTCCATCTTGTCTCTTTAGTGTTAATTCCCTGCCCCATTGATAGCTTCTCTGTTTTATTTCTGTAATTTGTCCTCTGTGCTTGTTTCTTGGTCTTCTTCATGGAATCTTCCCTTCAGTTTTCCCATTGATTATGTTGATGTTCATAATACACTCCCAAAATGCTTGGCCTATAGTATTCAGACCTGCTTGCAGGCTCTATCTTATTTCTGCTGCTGCTGCAATGTCATCTTCAAATCAGATCATCTTGACTTGTGTTTATTCTAATTCTTCTTCTAAATACACAATCTTCTTCTAAATATTAAATAGTGGTAGCAAGTGGTTGCAGCCCCATGCCTAATTCTTTTAGAGGTGATGGATTATTCATCTGTTTAAAAGTGAGGGAAGACTAACTTGACAGTTTGCGTTAGAATATTTATTTTGCATGGCCATGGTTTCGTAGCTAAGCAACATTATCAGGTGCAGCTTGTCACAGATTCTTATGAACTCCCCTGTGGCCTCCTTGCACTCTCATATGATTGGTTCTGCAACTTCTTGTAAAATATTCATTCAGTTTTCTAGCACGTTTTGTTTGTACTAGAATTAGAAATCCTTTTGAAGACCATGGATTTGTTAATTAGTTTTCAGGGTCCATCAAAACCTTCCTTGAATGGTAGACTAGTATCCTATGCTATAAAGTGAGCAATTGGTTTAAATTTTATCTTGAAAATAGATCTAGGGACCTAATGACATGGTATAAATATACCATTTTTTATTTGAGAGAGTGATTCTGTTAGAACTGGAATGACAAAGTTCCATCAATGTTTTAATAAAAATCCAAAAACAGCCAACTTGGCCTTTCGGTTTTAATTTTAGGAAACCCCATGGAAGGAGATGTTAGAATTCACTAAAAGAGTTGTTGCATTAATTTTATTTAATAAATAGAAAGAAGAATTTCAATGTGATTTATTGTTTTCATGTGTTTTTTGTCTGGAAAAAAGGAATCAAAATCTTTCAATTTTTAATGAAAACAGGGCATACTTATAATTCATGTAAGTTTCAGTGTTGAAACTATATTTTTATCTTATTCATTTTATATTATTAACTGAGATAATTTCTGACTTTTAATAATCAAACCACTTTACTTTTCCACAGAAACTTTTTAATTTTTACAACCCAGGTGTCGTTATAGCATAACATCATCAGTTAAAAATACAAGTCAAGCACCGCATATATACATATCTGATTATCAAAAGTCAGCATGAAGATTTTCCACCAAGTTACGCCAGAAACTGTTTTATTTGAGATAATTTCTGTTTATTATTGCATTCTTTGGAAGTACAATGCCAAAAAGCATGTTAAGAGCTAAATTTTATTTAAGGTCCTCATACTGATTAAAGCAAGGTCTTCCAAGCACTTAAGAACAATAGGGAAATTATTATTATAACCTATCAGTTGGAGATGCCCATTTGGATTACAATTATAGCCAAATAATAGCAGAGAGTTCCACCTTCTCTTATATCTATCCTCTTAAATTTGGTGTTTGATTTTGCATTGTTATTTTTTTGGTTCCATGAGGATTAATTTATAAAAAATATGATGATGTGAGTTTAAATCGCTGATGTATTGTTATTCATGTTAATTTGCAACAGAGGAAAAGGTTCCGACGGTGGATGACATAATGGGTGCCATTCGTCGTGCTTGTCTACGTCGTACTTTCACCCCTGTGTTGGTGGGCAGTGCCCTTAAAAACAAGGGGGTGCAACCATTGCTGGATGCTGTGCTCAGTTTCCTTCCCAGCCCTGGGGAAGTAAAGAATTATGCATATTACCAAGACGCATCCCATGGGTATGCTGTTTGTTCTTTGAATTTTAAATTGATGCTTCTAATACTCTTGCTTTATCCAGTTTTTAGCTTTAGGATGGCCACTCAGTCAGGAAAATTTGGAGAAACTCTTAAATTATTCAGTTTTTCTGATATTATGGGAAAAGTTTAAACTCAGTTGGAATTTTTTAACATGAAGTGAAATAGAATGAGGTACATACTATGTTATTAGGGAAAATAAATTTTCAAAATCAAAAGAAGTTAAATTGTATTTTCTAGATAAACTGAAAAAATAGTCATTATTTTAACCCTTTTGATGTGGCTCACTCTTCAGAAACCTACCCCTCACATGCCGTGAAAGGGGAGGGTATTGTGTCTCTGTGACTTTTATTATTCCTCAAATAATAAAATAATCTAAATAATAAAAATGATCTTGATTTGCTGTTTGTTTAATGGAGTATTTTTATTAATTTATTTTGATTAACATAATTTCAATAAACCCTCCCATGGACTACAACCTTGTCGTGGTGGAAGGGCTTGTGTGTTCCGATGACCCCTAGAGCTGTGCTGGCGGGAGTAAAAATAATTACTCCTGGAAGGGTCACCCATGCCAGATAGGTCGAAGGTTAGGAGCCAGACGAAAGGTAGTCCACGCAGCGTCTGTTCCTCAGTGAGGCGGCTGCAATGGCGTCTGACCCCAGTGGGGCGGCCATTAAGTGATGGTGTCACGTTAAAAACACTATTGAGGAAGGCAACGGGAAACCACCTCAATTATGATTCCCAAGAATATTATGATGGGCACTATAGATAATATGAGTCCTGGCAACTACGGGACTCGGCCCAAGAGGCCTTGTGTCGTGCCCGGCAGCGGGAGAGGCAAGGCTTCCGCGGTCGTCATCCCACGAAACCCTTGCAGGGAAGAAATAACTTCAGCAGGACAGAAGACTCAGAAGAAGGCGAAAGTAGTTAGAATAGGAACCTGGAACGTCAGGACAATGTTGAGGAGAGGCAAATTAGAAAATATTAAGCGAGAGATGGAAAGAGGTAACATAGATGTTTTAGGTCTCTGCGAGGTGAGATGGAAGGATAGCGGGGATTACTGGAGTGACAATTATAGAGTAATATACAGCGGCGGGGACGAGAGCCAACGAGGGGTTGCCGTAATTTTAAATAAAGGGGTAGGAAGAAGCGTAGTCAACATAGAGCAAGCGACAGATAGAATTTTACTCGTAGAGATTAAAGCAGAGCCGACGAACTTGGTCATTATTCAGGTATACATGCCACCGAGCAACCACAAGGAGGAAGAAGTCGATAGGATGTATGATGAGTTAGAGGATATAATCGCGAGTGTTCCTGCAGGGAAACATTTGATAGTGATGGGGGATTGGAATGCGACGGTAGGCGAAGGAAGAGATGGGGGTGAGGTGGGGGACTATGGGTTAGGCACGAGGAATGAACGCGGGGAGAAAGCAATTGAATTCTGCAGGAGACAGGGGTTAGTCATCACTAACACATGGTTTAGACACCACAAAAGGCGTAGGTATACATGGAAAATGCCAGGTGACTCAGAAAGGTATCAGTTAGATTATATTATGGTTAGGCACAGGTTTAGGAACAGTGTGATAAATTCGCACAGTTTCCCAGGAGCGGATGCGGACTCTGACCACAATTTAGTTGTTATGAAATGTAATGTTCGTTTCAAGAATATAAGGCAAGGCCGGCGGGTTAAAAAATGGAATTTAGAAGCAGTAAATGAATTAACGAGGAAGGAGTATCAGGAGGCTGTAGAGAAAATGATGGATGACGGTAAAGAACTGAGTACTATCGAAGAAAAATGGGAATGTATCAAGGAAGGGATACTGGAAGCCGCTAAAGACACTATAGGAACCGTTAACGGGAAAAGGATAAGGAAACCATGGGTAACGGATGAGATGATTGCAAAGATGGATGAGAGAAGAAGATGGAAAAATGTAAACACAGAGTTAGGCAAAATGAAGTACAAAGAGTTAAACAATAAATTGAGAAGGGCCACAAATAAAGCAAAAGAAGAATGGTGGAAAACGCAATGCGAGGATATGGAAAGTTTACAGAAGAAGGGTGAAATTGGTGCTCTATACAGCAAGGTTAAGTTATTATCGGGAAGTAAGAAGGCAAGATCTGTGCTAACAGTTAAAGATAAATGGGGTAAGATAATAGTTGAACCAGGAAAAATCCAAGAGAGATGGAAGGAATATATAGAAACACTGTATGGTAAAGAACTTAGGCCGACAAGGTTAGACATAGAAAAGGAACATGACGTAGAAGAAGATAGCTTAGGTCCAGGCATACTCGACGATGAAATCGAAAGGGCATTAAAGGAGATGAAAGCATATAAGGCAGTGGGGGTGGACAATATTCCTGTAGAAATGTTGAAATGGTTAGGGAAAGGTGGGAAGAAGGCCATATATGGACTGATTCGTAGTATCTATGAGGAAGGAATCTGGCCAGAAGATTTTGTGAGATCGGTGTTAGTTCCTATTCCAAAAAAGGCAAAGGCCTCGTCATGTGAGGATTACAGAACAATAAGTTTGATATCCCACGCAGCTAAAGTTATTCTCAGGATCATCAACAAAAGGATAGAGAGTAAGGCAAATGATTACTTAGGGGATGATCAGTTTGGGTTCAGGAAAGGAAAAGGTACGCGTGATGCCATTGCAGTAATGAGATCACTAGTCGAGAGGAATATAGAATACAATCAGGACGTTTTTGCCTGTTTTGTAGATTTCGAAAAAGCGTTTGATAGAGTGAATTGGGAAAAATTAATGCGTGTATTGCAGAAAACAGGAATGGATTGGAGGGACAGGAGACTGATCCGCAACCTGTACATGTCTCAGACTGCTCAGGTGCAAGTGGGGAACGGAGAGTCCGGATGGGCAGTGTTAAGAAGAGGTGTAAGGCAGGGTTGCCCATTGTCACCGGTACTGTTCAACGTATTTGTAGAGGAAATGATTAAAGAGGCATGGGAAGAACTGGAGGTAGGAATGAAAGTCAGAGGGGAATTCGTAAAATCGGTTAGGTTTGCTGATGACCAAGCATTAGTTGCTCAGTCAGCCAAGGGGTTGCAAGCATTGTTGAGTGAATTGGAGGTTCAGTGCGATAAATATGGGATGAGAATAAATATTAATAAAACAAAGGTTATGCGATTTTCCAGAAAGAAAAAGGCTAAGCTAAATATTAAAATAGGCGGGGAAAAAATAGAGCAGGTAGAACAGTTTACATATCTCGGAAGTGTGTTGGACCAACACGGTCAAAGTGGTAGGGACGTAAGGAGAAGAATTGCGCTAGGCAAGGAGGCTTTCTCAAGGAGGAGGGAGTTGATGACGGGGACGTTGAGCAGGGATGTTAAGACAAGACTCGTAAAAACTTTGATATGGAGCGTAGCTATGTACGGCGCGGAAACGTGGTCGCTGAAGCAGGAGGATAGACGTAGATTGGAGGCTTTTGAAATGTGGGTGTGGAGAAGAATGGAGAAGGTGAAATGGACCGAAAGGAAAACAAATGAGGAAGTACTAGAAATGGTGGGGGAGGAGAGGGGTTTGTTGAGAGAAATCCTATGGAGGCAGGAAAAATGGATGAAAGGCGTATTGAGCGGTAGTGGAATGTTGATGAGGGTAATAGAGGAGAGAATGTTGGGCAAGCGAGGTAAGGGTAGGAACAGGATAGGGATGTTGGACGGGATGAAGGGAGGAAAGAAGTACACCGAGATGAAGAGGGACCTGATATAGATTAGTTTGCTAGGTGGGGAGTCACAAAATGTTTATTTGATAGTTGTGTCCATCCAAAAACCTACCTTAACCGGTAGATTACCTAATAATAATAATAATAAATAATTTCAATAAAATTTCGGAGTATGATAGCGCACCATGAAGAGGATTAAAAAGTATGTTCATAGCAGCGAAAGGGCTAAACCAATGTGTGTGCTCTGGCTGAGTGGTCATCTATGAATGTATTCTGGCCTAGAATTATTGTTGCTGATGAGTCTAGCTTTTGAATGATTTTCATGGAACATGCTAAACTTTTGGAATGACACTTTTAATACTTCTTCCAACATAAAATTATGAATAGATATCATCCCTACCTTCCTAAATCCCCTATCAGGGCATCATGCATGGCAAAAGTAGGTGTGAGCTCTTGAGAACCCTTGGTAGCCCAGCGAGTAGAGTCCTGGCCTGGAGGGTCTGAGTTCATTTCCCAGGGGTGTCTGCGGGTATCCTCAGCTTCATGAGCCTTCAAGAAGTTGGAAGTCCAAAACAGCTGGCAAAATGAGATGTGGAGGTCACAGGAAACTTTGGTATCCAAGGCATCACCCTAATTAGGCAGTGGCGATGGGTGACATGAATTTATTTAACGATCATTCTGAGTCTCATTTTTGTGAAATTTCAAAGCATCGGTGAAAACCAATGCCTCTTTCCAGGAAATAGCTTTCTAGTAAAAAACAAATGACAGCTTTCTATGAAAAAGAAATCTGGTACATATCATAAATAATCAACAATTTTATTTTGATTTTGTTTTGCTTTTACAAATTGAGTTTGCATAACTAAATTGAGTTCGTATAAAAAACTATATTGATCTAAGAATAGAGACTTAACGCTGCTTGGGATGTGGAGGTGTTATAGGTATTAGAGCTGATTTGTTTACTGTTAAAAAGATTGTAAAGTAGTGATGATAAATATGTAGGATTGGTGACTACATTTCCTTTTTGATCATTTAATTGAAGTGGCATGTGAGGGTCATCTGAAGCTATTTATTATCCTTCAGCATTCTTTTGATTTGTTTTCAGCATATTCAATTCTATTATTATTGTAGGCATGCCTAACTATGGCCAATAAATTTTTATATTTCTTTTTGCAAGCTTAATATTCCTTCAATAAGACTGGTCTGTGATAACATTGTGATTTTTGCAGCCATTTCTTTAAGACTTCTTCATTATTGTCTGATTTCATTTTTCGTCCAGATTTTTTCAAAGATTTTTCCACCCTTTTGTAATCTCTGCATTTTTGGAAAAACAATGTAAAAATGGCAGAGAAGTACAGTGTAAAATTCCTTGAAGCATTCTTCATAGGTATCTAATCGAAAAACACTCCCCTAAGTCTTGTTTTGCAATCTTATAGCAAAATCAAGGTGATTTTCTTGAGAATAATTTCTATTATCTATGCATGTTTGAGAACTTGTGATTCAAGTGGACATGTACTTCTTTGTGCACTTGTAGTAATAATGTAATATAGACATAAATTCACTTCTTGCACTTGAGGTTGACCCAAGTTTTGCAAGTAAAGTCACCTGTCATTAAGACACATGGTTTATGGAAAGAATTAAACATTGTCTTGGAGGCGGTTCATTTTTGTCAGGAATACATCCAATTTTTTGGAAGGAGATCTAGACACTGATGGTAGAAAAATGACAGATTATTTTTCATGCACACCATGCAACATTCAAACACTTTTTCTTCAATCAAGTCATCATATGTGGAATTACATTTTTAGTTGCTAGCAACTGCATTGTGAGGATTAATACACCACCATTTTGTATTCTGAGCAGCAAAAAATTCCCGAGAGGTATGACCTCTTGGAAATTAACAACACTTACTTTATTTTTTTTGCATTAAATGCTCATATAAATACACAACTCTTGGGTTGCCTTCAGTGATAATTACTTCCAATTCTAATAGCCAAGAATGGCTTATATTTGACTTTCAATTTTGCTTTAACCATATTTCTTTCAAGTTTTTAATTTGGATATGAAGACATCTTCAATTGAAGGCTAAACATAAAAGTGTATTAATTACCTTTTTAGGGCTAGACAGCAGTTTGGTGAAATATCAAGTGAAGAAGGAATCTTGTTGAATCCGGAGCGGAGCGACAAATCACCATTCCTAGCTTTGGCCTTCAAACTGGAGGCTGGTCGATATGGACAACTCACCTATCTACGTTGCTACCAAGGGGCCTTGAAAAAAGGTGAAAACATTTACAATGCCAGGACAAAGAAAAAGGTTGGTCTATTTCTTAGTTTCTATGAGTAAAGAATCAAGCTACTTCAATTGAATTTATCTTTTTCATAAAATGGAATGTGATGAACTTGGACAAATCTAGTCTTCAATTGCCTAAGTCTTTGTGTTTGATATGGAATCAGAGTGCTAGTAGCCAATCTGTAGTTTAAATATTATGGTCATAAAATTTGGTATCATTTTATGTTATTTTAATTCATGTCGCATGTGGCACCATGCATATTTGATATCATATAAGTGCTTACTGTTTAATTTGTTAAATTAAACATGATAAATATTTATCGGGCATTAAAAATTACAGTATGTATTACTGTATGTGTGTATTACTTTTTGACAATTGGTGTTGCGTGATGAGTAGGAAAATTTAAATATTTGAAGGAAACATAAACAATGTACAGAGTGTGTTCCAAAACTGCAATAATGCAATTAAATTTCCTCCACCGCTCCTATTGGTCAGAGTGGGATCAAACCACTTGGAGTAGGTGGGGGAGAGACGATAAGCTTTGCAGCTAAGCCAGTCTAGGTGCTCTCCAAGCCGTGGAATGAGTAGGACATCAGTTATTGCAAACCTCTGCGTGCCGACTGTGCCACAAAAAAATGGAATTGACGATCGAGCAATGTTGGACAGTTACTAAGTTTTTTACTCAACTGAATAAAAATCTCTTGAGGTGACTAGCAAAATTATTCGTGAGGCTTACGGGGATTCTGCTCTATCCTACTTACAAAATTCAAGGTGGTTAAAGGCCTTTAAGGATGGCCAGGAAGATGTTCACGATGAGCATCACTCTGGGTGGCCGTCAACCAGCAAAACCAACAACCGTGAGGCTCATGGTCGACAGTTGTTGGACTCTCACCATAAATTGAGAATCAAGATGGTTGCTAATGAACTTAACTTGTCGCCTACTGTTGTGTTTCGCACTATTATGGAAAATTTAGCGATGAGAAAAGCGTATGCCAAGTTCGTGCCCAAGGTGTTCGCCACAACGTGCTATGAGTCTGCAAGTTCCTGACCAAACACCAAGTGCCAACTCTTCCCCACCCCCCACTCCCCCTATAGTCCTGATGTTGCCCCAGCAGACTTTTTTTTTGTTCCTCTGGATTAAGGCAGCCCTGAAAGGAACCCGTTTTTCATCAATAGAAGAGATCCAATCAGCCATGACTAAGACCTTGTGAGAGGTCCCCGAAGATGCTTCCAGGGTACGTACCGGTCATACGTACCGGTACTAAAGTAACTCTGTTTTTTAATTATTGAACACTTTAACCAATTAGTAATGGCTCATTTCAATTTTTAAATACAGAACTGATTTTTGACTTTGACTGAAGATAAAAGTTAGCCTTCAGTGTAACAAAACATTTTAAAATTGGAGCTTAATATGCTATTTTTTTTTGTGCTATGTATAGGTTATAATGTTATGTTTTAACAATGTTAGTAGATATATGAGCTGTCCATTCTCTTGTGCTAGGCATAAAATAAAATCAACTAAGTTAGCTTCAAAATTGGTTGTAAGCAAAAGTAAGACCATTTTTCAACCCAAATGTGTATTGTTTAAAATTTGAATAATCTCTGCCACTTAAATAATTTTCAATTGTGAATTAAAATTCTAATCATACTATTTCCTAGCTTTTTCACCGTTACAAACATCATTTGCATTCAATGAACTTGATGAAATATATTTACAATAGGCCCTCACATTTCCACTTCATCGGGTGTATGAAATGTGGATTTTTGACACCAGATGGTGCATGAATACAGTTTGTGATATAAATGTTTGACACTTATGCCATTTTGTTGTGCCATCAACAAGTGTCAGATGTGCGTGAGTGATAAATTGAAAAAGTGTTTGCATTGTGTATGGTTGCTGTGTTCAATATGTCAAAATTTATACCTAACAAAGGCCATTTGCGAATAGCATTAATTTTTTGTTTTCATTTGAAGAAAACTGCTGCTGAATCATACCGATTACTTCAAGAAGCTTATGGTGAATATACTCCATTACAAGAGATGCGTGATCAATGGTGTCGGTTTTTCAAAAGTTGTGACTTCAATGGTGCAGACAAGGAGCACGGAAAACCGCCAAAATGGTACGAAGATGTGGAATTGCAAGCATTGTTTGGCAAACATGATTCACAGATAACAAGAACAACTCGCAGAGCAATCGAGCAATAATCAACAAGCTGTTTCCAATCACCTACGAGATGTGAGAATGATTCAGAAGACCCCCAGATGGGTACCACATGAGTTGAATGACAGGCAGATGGAGAGGCGAAGAAATACATGTGAAATTTTGCTCACATGATAGAAAAAGAAGTTTTTTTTGCATCGTATTTTTACTTGGGATGAAAATTGGAGTTATTTTGAGAATCTCGAGCATAAAGAAACATGGGTAGACCCAGGAGCACCATCCACATCGACTTCAAGACCGAATCACTTTGGGAGAAAGACAATGCTCTGTGTTTGGTGGGACCAGAAGGGTGTGGCCTATTATGAGCTGTTAAAACCAGGTGAAACGGTTAATACTGAATGCTACCAACAACAGTCATTTGATTTTAACTGTTCACTGCTTGAAAAAAGACCAGAATACGAAAATAGGCAATATGTAGTCATTTTCCTTAATGGCAATGCTCCATCACATACACCAACAAGTTCACGACACGTTGGAAGCACTCAACTGGGGAGGTTTATCCCATTGGGCTTATTTGCCAGACTTAAATCCTTCTGATTACCACTTGTTTGCATTGATGGGTCACGCTCTTGCTGAGCAGCACTTTGGCAAGTTGGAATGATTTTTACTGGCGTGGTGTCCACAAATTGCCCAGAAGATGGGAATAATGTTTAACTAGCAATGGAGAATATTTTGAATAAAGTCTTTTTATCATTCTTCTGAATTTTATTTGAAAAAAATTCACATTTCATACTTGTGCACTTAGTACTCATGTGATCTCAGCTGACAAACAGTCAAGTGATTCCAGTGTTCGTAAAAAGTGTATCATAAGTCATCATCTCTTTCAGTTCATATTATGTTGCATAGAGGTAGACTGGAAAATCAAAATTCTGGAAAATTTTGTGATCTGTATAATTAAAATGAAGTTTTTGAAAAGTCTAATTTTATGTATATCTTATCGATTCTTTGACTTTAAAATTTTGTCATTTTTTTCCCAGGTTCGAGTTCCACGTCTTGTGCGGCTTCATGCAAATGAAATGGAAGATGTCAATGATGTATATGCTGGTGACATATTTGCTTTGTTTGGTGTCGATTGTGCCAGTGGTGATACTTTTGTTACTAATCAAAAGCTGAACCTTACCATGGTAAGTATGGAATTATAATTATTAACTTTTTTGATCATACATCACCTTGGTGTCCATTATCATTAGGAAATCCTTGACTAGAAGATACTAGCAGGTGGGGAATGGAGCAAAAGCATTTAAGTTGCAATTGCCTATGGTATCATTGACAATATTGAATTTTCAAAATATTTTTGTAAGATGAAGGAGTTTTCATTATTTGATAAAATGTTCCATGATTTTTTGGTGCTAATTTTGAAAACTTGTACCAAAATATTTATTAGCTACTTCAAATGGGATATTTAATTAGATAAAAATTGTTGGAATTTGTTAACCAGGGAGAGGTGACATTGATTCTATCATGTTAGCACCATAATGGAAAATCGACTGCCAATTAATTAATTTTAAGATTTAGATTTCCCTTTCATTATAAAAACATTTGTAGTGCATTTATTATTTAAGGCTATTTATATTTCCAATTTATTTATATAAGTTCAACTCTGGTTTTTACAATTGTCATATTAAAAAATACATCCTGTATGCCCTGAGACTGATTGCTTATTTTCAGCATGGCCATTTCTGATTTTCTTAATTATAGTTTCGTTTTCAATGTTTCAAAAGCTTAAATAAAGCAAAAATGCATACTCTTATGTTTAACAGGAATCTATATATGTCCCAGACCCTGTAGTGTCAATGTCAATTAAGCCCAAGGATAATAATGACAGGGATAGCTTTGGGAAAGCAGTGTCTCGCTTCACCAAGGAGGATCCCACGTTTCAACTTTATTATGATACAGACAGCAAAGAGACTATAGTTTCTGGGATGGGAGAGCTTCACCTTGAGATTTATGCACAGGTGAGTGTATAAGCATAGATTCAGTTGTTGTGATGACTTACATTGTTCACTGTTGAGCATGTTACTGTATCCAGCTAGAAGAAAGTCATATAAAGAACATTTTTGTTAAAACCATTTTTTCCATGAATATTCAAACAACTGAAGTGTAAGTGTATTTTTTTTCTCCTCAAATATTATGTGATAATTTATCATTATATGAATATAAGTTAATGGAATTGAAAACAATGCATGAGGAAAAATAGATGGTTGATTATTTTTAGTAGTAAAACCAGCTATGTCTATTGGGTGAATTCTTCTAGCTATCAGCTATATCTATATTTCCAAAATTAAGGGGGAGACAAATTTTCAAAGGTTCATACATTCCTTAATGATGATTCCTTGATGTGCAAAGTTTCTATAAAAAGTATTGGGAATTGGAAAAATAGATTTATTTCAGACATTTCTTCCATGACTTAAAGGCTCACTGGTAGGTGGATTCCAAAAGGTCTCTAAGGGTACACATCCAAGCTTCTTTAATGGCACTTAGGGTCCTATGGTGGTGTTCTTTGAGGATTTCACTTTTGGGGATAAGAAATAGTCCGCTGGTGCCAAGTTAGGACTGTAAAGAATTTAGGGAATCATCGCATTGCAGAAGGTCTTCATTAGCAGGCACCCGGCTCTGCTTTTGGTCATCCATCAAGACCTTCAGGATGAGCTTGGCCCAGATCTTCTGTATTGCCAAATTTTTAGTGATAATGGTGTGCACTGTCATCTTATCAATGCCAATACAATCTGCAACCATGCATACACTTAAGAGATGGTCTGAATTAACTTCACATACACGTTGGACGTTGTTGTCGGTTCTTGATGTCGACAGCCATCCAGCGTGGGGCTTGTGCTCCACACTCTCCACCATCTTTGAAGAGCTTGTGTTCCTTAAAAACTGCAGTTTGTGACAAACTTTCATCCTTGAACACTTGGTGAATCATGCCCAAGGTCTCTGCAACCTTTAAGTCATGGAAAAGCCACTGGCAAAAGTATGTTGACGCTATGATGCTAAAGGGATGCACTTTGAATAATTTTGAGGTATTGTATCAATATCTGAAATAAATCTATTTTTCTAAAACTTTTCCCTGTACTTTTTATACAAACCTTGTATATTGGGTGCTCTGCCCCAGGCTCCCTTGCAGAAGTCCTCTCTATCTACTGCTGTGAAAAGTATTTGACACCCAAATGAAGTTTTAAAACTGTTTAGATCATTTCAGACCTTCAAAACCAGATTTTGTTGGAATTAATGATTTATAAAATAGTGTAATTAAAACTTGGCACCATTCTATAGCCATAGGTATAGTTAAACAAATAAACTGTACTGTTAGTCACTGTGGTGGAATTTCTATTCCCATAAACTATCACAACAAATTTTGTTTTCATTGTAAGACAAATGTTGCCAACTTATTATGGCTATAGGAGTTTTATTAGTATAGGCTGTTGCAGTTTTACTTCCTTTAGATGAATATATTTTGGAACAAACATCTTATTTTTGCTTATTATTTATTCTTATTTATTCTCTTTAGAGAATGGAGCGAGAGTATAATTGTCCTGTGATTTTGGGAAAGCCCAAGGTCTCATTTCGTGAAACACTTGTATCTCCATGTGAATTTGACTACCTTCACAAGAAACAATCTGGTGGTGCTGGCCAATATGCCAGGGTGACAGGAATCTTAGAGGTGAGTTTTTATAATCTTACAATCGCTGTTGGTTTTACTAATTTGGATTATTCAGAAATATTGTGAAGAGCTTAGACCAGTGTTTCCCAAACTTTTTCGAGCCATCACCCCCTTGGATCCATGAGCCTATACTCAATGCCCCCCAATCAATAGCTTTAAAATAAAAATCAAAATCATAAAACAAGATAACCAAATGAGGAACATTGAAATAATTAAATTAAAAACAATGACTAATCAAATGTTTATTTACAATTCATATTTGTATACTTTTGATGTCATATTTATGCAAAAGATTTAATGCACAAGAAAAGGAACTTAGGTGAGAATATACTTTTTGCATAAAAATAAATTATCAAAACAAATATTTTTAAAAAGCCTCTTTTTAGAAGTTTAAATCTCATTTCTTACTTAAATGAACCAATTGCATAACATGAACATTTTCAATTGAAAAATAGAATAACCAATCATGTTTTGTTAAAATTAGTTAAACAATTAAGTGACTATTGGTTATAGTTTTTCATGGTCTAGAAGTCATTTAAGGAGTTGCCTAATATAATAACATATTTCCATCAAATAAAATTTGAATGGATGGATGGGCTTGATGAGCTGATACCAGTTTTCCAATGTTTAGTTTAATGTCACTTAACAGGAGTCTTAAATCACCGCATTCACAAACCTGAAGTCTCTTACTCTGCTTGGAAATAAGCTGAATGACTGTACTAAAACCAATTTTCAACAAAAGAAGATACTCAAATCGCTGAGTCATATTTTTATGCAAGGTGGCTTAAATGGTCACAAAATACTCTCAAATCATCATCACCTATACCAGCTTGCTCTTCTAGCTTTTAAGTAGGGAAGAAAATTGATAAAGCTACCTATGTTGCGCTTAAATAAAAGCATCTTAGGAATAAACACACTCACCTCAGATTTTGCCTTAGTATCATTTTCCTGCAATTGTAAATTCATTTAATTGAACTTAGCAAATGGTTCAGACAAAAATCAAGGTCTTTCCTAATCTCTTTAAGGTTGTCGCTGGGAAAAGTATCTTTCTCCTTAAAAATCTGCACAAGAGTGTTTAAAAGATTATAGAAGCACTTTATACAATTGCCTTTTGATAGCCAACGAATTTCCGTGTGTAGTAACAAACATTTGAAATCTTTATCGTTCTCATCACACAACCCTTGAAAGAGTCAATCATTAATAGCATGGGCTTTGACTTTGTTAACCACTGTAATTACAATGATTAAGGACTTGTGAAGGCGATCACCTAGTATTTTAACCACTAGATGTTGTCGGTGAGTGACACTATGAATAGCAAAAACATTTGGTACCTATTTTCTCAAGTATGCAATACAACCATGGTGATGACTGGTCATTTTCACTTTAATTTAAAAATACTTGTGTTTCAATATCAGTAATGTAGGTAAACATGTACTTGTATAAAGTTAATTTTTATCATGACTAAATAAATATAATTATTATATGATTATTTAGGTTATTGGGTTGTCAAGTAGAAGAAAGGTGAAGTTTAATATTAAAATAGGAGGAAAAAAATTAGAGCAGGTGGAACAGTTCACCTATCTTGGAAGTGATTTGAACCAAGATAGTCAATTAATTGAAAATTGGTAATTTTCCACAAAATAAAATTTAATACGACTGGTTTCCATGTAACTATGTCATCATCATCAGGTGGTGAAGATGTAGTTACATTGAAACCAGTTGTATTAAATTTTATTTTGTGGAAAATTGCCAATTTTTAATTAATCGTGATATTCCACCATATTACGCCTGAAACATCTCTTTTTTACAAGATAGTCGAAGTAGAAGGGATGTCAGAAGAAATGTGTTTGGCAGAGAAACATTCACAAGGAGATGGGAGTTTATGACATGGATGGTTAGTAAGGATGTTAAGAAAATATTCCTTAAATCTTTGATATGGAGCATGTTTTATATGGTTTGGTAACATCATCATTGAAACAGGATGATAGGTGTAGACTTGAGGTTTTGGAAATGTGGATGTGGAGGAGGCTGGAAAAGGTAAAATGGATGGAAAGGAAAAAAGAATGAAAAAGTACAAGGGATGCTGAGGGAGGAGAGAAGATTGTTGAGAGACCTCCAATGGAGGCTTAAAAGGTAGATTCAGAGTATTTTGATTTGGGCTAGGTAGATAGGCAGGTGAGCTATGGTGAGGAAAAGGATAAGTGTATTGGCTGGAATGAAGGTAGGAAGTAAGCAATAAAGAACAGTTTAATATAGTGTCAGCTGTCAATTTCTCATTTTAGATTTTTCATTTTTTAGATTTCATTTTTAGATGAAAATGAGAAATGTTGTGATGATCAGTCTTTGTCCTTCCAAAACTTGACTAAGAGGTGACTACCTGTAATAGTGATTATTATCATTTGCTGTAAATCCTTTCAAAATGTAATTGATTTTTTTTCAGCCACTCCCCATGCATGAAAACACAAGGCTTGACTTTTCTGATGAAACAACAGGAACCAACGTGCCCAAGCAATTTGTGCCTGGCATTGAGCGTGGTTTCAAGCTCATGTCAGAAAAAGGTGAGGGGGAAATTATATTTTTGGTACTTCTCTCATAGCTTGCTGTGTTAGAATGTTGTTACTCCAATTAATTAATTCAATTCCAATTAATTCTACTTCAAAAATTTTACTTAGTACATATGAGGGTAATCCCAAACGAAGGTCTCTAATGTTTAAAGGAATTGAAAAAAAATTTTATATTCAATAATTGATGCATATTTTTTTAAAAAGCTTGGACATTTATTTTCAACCCTAGTTTTCTACATAATTGCCATTTTGGTTGATTTGTAGGGAATTTGTAGGCCATTTTTGTGGAGATGGGGTGGAACATTTGGCTGGAAGGCATGTCAGCAACAATGAGAAGGTGAAGGATGAGGTTCAGTGATTCCTCAATGACATGTTGGCAAACAGCATTGCATGGGCAAACAAAAACTGCCCCAGTGCATACATAAAAGCATAGATTGAAATGGCAATTACATGAAAAATCAGAGGAATGTCATCTTTAAAATGATGTATCAATTATTGAAAACAAATATTTCTATTCCTAAAAAAATTGAGACCTTCCTTTTAGGATTACTGCCATATGCAGGGATTATTTTTACAAACAGCTTATAGACTTAATATTTGCAGGCTGTTCAATAAAATATTTGATTTAATTTAAGGAATTGCTGTTGGGTATGATTTTAAGAATGAAAAGTGCTGATGACTTTCTTTTGGGAATATATGTTTTTTGAATGGAAGAGAATATTTACATTTATGGGACTGAGAAGTTTAATTGTAGAAGAGGCTGTATTGCAACAAACATGTAATTACGCAGGAGTAATAGTTTTAAGGTATTTCTAAAACATTCCTCTGAAAGGAAAGACTACCCATGATGATAACTCACACCAAATTGATATTTACCTTCAGGGTTATTGACTGGCAATAGATTATCAGGAATTAAATTCCGCCTCCTTGATGGTGCTCATCACATTGTGGACTCAAGTGAGCATGCCTTCATGCTTGCTGCTCAAGGGGCTGTGAAAGAAGGTATGCAATATTTTGTTTGTTTTCCCATGACTTTCTTGGTGTACCTATTTCTTTTAAGCCATTTATTCTTCTTTCATGGAGCTGTTTGGTGATTTGACTCTAAACTATGCTTTTTCTACATTGATGGTAAACATCAATATATACTTTTTGTTTACTCCACTGTTATATATGTATCCAATCGTCATTATTTCATAACCCACTTGTTCCTTACCCCAACTCTCACATTTTTGTTACAAACTACTCTGACCACTGCATTTAGTCAACATTGATGATTATTCTGGTGCATTAATGTTATGTTTTAATACAGTAATTAAGTCAATTTTACTTAACTCCATATGGAATAAAATCTCATGGCATATTTGAAAGATTAGAGCCATTTGGTCATTTTAAAAAATATATTCATTTGAAGAAGTTTATGTTCACAGTTTTAGTTTCCTGAAAACTTACTTCTATTTTCTACATAATTGCCATTCACTTCTATGCACTTTTCATAATGCTACACCAGCTTCTTTAATCCCTCAGCGTAGAAGTTTGCTGTGTGGGAATTGAACCAATTGCCTAAGGTGGTCCTGAGTTCCTTGTCATCTTCAAACCCTTGTCCACCAAACCATTGTTTCAATTGTGAGGAGAGAATAAAGTCCTAGATACAAGGTTAAGTCATTGCCATCTTGTCCACTTATCCACTCAACATTCTATGCTCTTTGTTTTGGTTGGTAAACATTTTCGGTACCGAATTTATGATAACCAAGCTTTACCATAGCAATCATTCAAATATTGGTGTGTCCAACAAGAGGGAATTTATCAGTCAGAACACTAATCATCAATTGTCTATCAGATAGCAGTTCATGGTTCAGTTGTCCAACCTTTCCTTCTTAAATTACTGTAGGTCCATAAACTGGGTGCAACTGCCAATAAATTTGGGCAGTGGATGATGCTTATAAACACAAACATTGAATCACAGCACGGACTTTATAACTGGCAGCAATGATTTTCAAATACATTATCATATGCATTCACCAACGGGCAAACAACTACTGAATCAAATAGATGGTGTTTTATGGATACAACTTTGTCTTTACCTGCCAATACTTAAATGTAAGAAAAAGGCCTTTACTTTTCGAATGTGTCTCATTAACTAACACACTGCTATTTTCATATGATCAAGTTTTGCTGAAACTGACTGAAGATTACATTCAAAAACATATATTGCTTACAATGAGATAAAATAATAGCAAAGTGTACAGAAAGCTTTGAAGAGAGAAAACAATTGTTATGGTTTATTAAGGAAAAAAATAATTAGAACAGAAATAGTATGAAGAAATAGCCCATGTAAAAAGTCTGAGTTATCTTGGATGTGGACCTCATATAAACATTGCAGTGTTAATGGATGTCGTAAATGAATGCAATAAACTATTTGACAATGGCAAACACATTTTAAAATAAAGTCATGGTATTGCCCTTACACAGTAAATTCTCAATTATCCATGTGCAGATTATCCATTTTTTAATTTATCCATCCTATTCTATTCCCAGCAACTCTAAATTTTAATAAAATCACAATTGTAAAGAAAATTAATTTTTGAAACTTCTGTATATTTAAAAAAAAATGTTTAAGTTGTAAACACCTGGGTTTTTAAAAGTTTTTAATTTCACAAAAATAAAAGTTGTCAATTGCATATAAAAATGAAAGAAAAATACTAGGTGTTTGTCACAAAACGTTTTATTTGGTACAACTAATTTCAACGCATAGGCATCGTCCTCGGGTACTTTGATACCTATGTTTTGAAACTAGTTTTACCAATTAAAAAGTTTTGTGGAAAATACCTAGTATTTTCTTTCATTCAAAAATTAATGTCCACGTCAAGCCTGATACCATAAAATGTAAGAGTATGTAATGTTTTAATTTTAACATTTTTGTACTAGCACTTTTCCTTTTTTGATTTGCTCACTTTCATTAGCCCTGATAATACCAGATCTTCTTTTTAAGTCTAAAAAGTGCATAGTTTTACTATGCAAAAAATAACTCAGTAATTATGTACATTGCATTATTTTAATTATTATTAATATCATCATTTAGTAATTATTTTTAATATGACAAATATGAATTGGTACCAGCTGAAAAATGGAAAAATTATACCACGTCCATAAGTTTCACTTTTTTACTCCAAAATGTGTTTTAAAATCAGTTTGTGTTTTATGGACTGGGGGCACAGGGACATAATTTTGGCCTATTAGTGCAAGTCGATTCAACGGAAAATACTTAAATATTTTTTCCTGCGTCAGGCATAGAAAATGATTGCCGTTATTACAAATTTCGATAATATCACTGTTTTGAGTCTGTAATAAGCAACAGAGTTTTAAGATTTCATTGAAAGTACTACCTAAAAGAATTCCCGAATATATCGTAAATGTATACTCTGTAGCATGTTAAGTTACGTCTCACATTTGATACTGTGACAAAACTTAATAAGCAATGTGCTAACTAGGAAGTCATCCCTCTGCTAACACATGCATTGTATCTCTCCTGATAAACCCTGTGAGCATTCAACTTTAATTAGTATGAGAGTTTTATAAAGACATAGAATATGGTTGCTTTTCATTACAAATTTTGACAATATCAAAATGATAATAGAAACTTAGCGTTGAATAAAACGTTAGATGATAATAATAGCAAACGATAATAACTTCATGGAATCTTAAGAGAAATGATTGTCATACAATATTGCAATTAAACTTGAATTTGTGAATTATGCTTCAGAACATGGAAACAATGCAGCTGAAAGGCATTTTGGCCCATTGATTACGAATTTCCAGGATTCTATGATGAATCAACGATATACATGTAGCTGCTAATTTTTTAATGTTGCAATTCAATTTGCACCAAATAAAGTGTTAAATAACTTGATCTTTTCTGTCTGATCTAAGTATTTTTTGTAAATTATGACATCAAAAGTCAGGATGCGTCTTATGGGCAGAGAAATACTGTACTTTCCATTGCTAAAAAACATGAAATAATCACAAGGAATGAATAAAGAGAGTCTACGTTTTTATCCATTTATATCATGACCATATTTTCTACATATTTCAGTCAGCCGTGTTTTTTGATTATTGGTGCTTCATCATGCATCCATCCATTGGCACAGATCATCAAGTTTGTGTATACATAATGATGCCATAGATAATCAGAGGGAAATATTTTATCTTGCAAACTGAATTTTGAGATTTTTTCACACTAAACTGTCTTAATGCATTTTTATTGTAGCTGTTAAATATTAATATAATAAACCAACCTTCGGGTTGATTACTGTGTTTATGGTTTTTTATAATTGCAGCATTTAAAATACATTGACTATAGATTAAGGCCAGAATCTTTTTATACACATATAGCTATTATTGATGCTCCTCCGTATCTAAATCTAGCTCAATTGAAGCTGACTGCTTCAAACTGACATGTTATAATTGGTCTTAACTAAGGTCTATACTAATTTCTAACCACATACTCATCTATTGCCTATCCTGTTACAGAACATGTATTATTTTCATTATAATAATAATGTTATAGAACATTATTTTCTCTGTTGCAGTTTTTGAAAAAGGTAGTTGGCATATTCTGGAGCCAATAATGTCTGTAGAAGTCACAGCACCAGATGAGTTCCAGGGAGCTGTAATGGGTCAACTTAGCAAGAGGCATGCTGTCATTACAGGCACCGATAATAATGAAGGGTGGTTCATTCTGCAGGCAGAGGTGTGTACTTTCAATCCACTCAGGAGTACCAATTTAATTAATTAAGTGCCGAATAAAGGCCCAATGTGCCCATTGACACCAGGAGGTATATCAATGTTTTTGTTGTTTCAAATGAATTTGTCAGACTAATCTCTAGATTGTTTAAAAAATAATTGAATTTGGTGTTTTGACAAGTTGTCAATTAAAAGTGTATGTGGTGATTTCTAGTTCAGTTTAGAATTTATTAAGGGCAAGAATGCCTATCCACAAGTACATAATCAAGTCTTGGAGTATGTTACTATCCTTTTGTGTCTTTTTCCACGTTAGCTATTAAAATTCTTTTTTTAATATCTTACTGTTAAAATTCTCCTTATTCTGCTGAACTATTAGGTTATTTTTTTGGAGTAATGCAAGCTTTGAAGAAGTGGCTGTTGATATTTTTTTCCTGCTGTATTTGGTATCACTATGGGTAGTATTTGATGTCTTCAGCCACAGTCAAGAAGCTTTTAAGCTTTTCAGGGTTTGAAATATGATCAGCATGGAATATGCAGTGTAAATCATTAAAGGAAATGAGGTTATGGGTTAAGACTAACAAGTTTCTTGCTTCAGTGATCAACTCTTTTATTTTGTTAATTAATGAGTTGTATATTTTTCATATTTGTCAAAGCTGGGCTTTGGAGATACAATTGGAAGACTTTGGCTACATGAGTATGAGACTTGAAAGATGGGGCTAATTGTCACCCAAACAATTTGATCGATGTAATTTTGTGTATTATTCATGTTCTTTTCCCATGTTCCTCTCCGTCCCATGTAACCTAATGCCTAGACTTGTGTAGTGTGTGTTCAGAAACCTAATTGTCAGTAATTTTATTGTAGTAGGAAATGAATAGGAAAGGACCTTAGGATGAGTATGTTCTCAGAATTTGAGAATATTTGATTTATTCCTCAATTTTGTGATGCATATTCATCCTAAAGTTTGATCAGGGCTGGTTCACTTCCATGAGAACCTATAAAATAGGTTTCTCTATCAACATTGGAGACGTCTGCCCTCACTCACATTAAATAGTCCGTTGTGCATCATATACTAGCATCAACTTTTTCCTTTGCAGTATTTAGTGCTAGAGTATGCTAGTATTTTCATTCTTATTTATTATTTGTGCAACTATCACCTACATTACCCCTGCGAAAACTCTCTCTTTCAGTATCTATCTTCTTTAAACCTCCACCACGTTTTACGTGTAGCAGTGTGTTTAAGATACCTGCCTTAGGTGATTTGGCGATCTTCCTTGATTTTTTTCCTCCCCCTAAAGCTTTTTTTCTTTGGATTTGTCCTTGGCCTTCCCACTATATAACAATATCAGACCCTTCCCATTGACCGCCTGCTAGACTAGACCCACATACAACTCATTCTTCAATTCACATCAACAAGTTTTCGAACTTTCCTCTCAGTAATATGCCATTGTCACTTAGTTCCTGTCCCTATTTACCACTTACATCACCAAATTTTCCTTCTTCTTCTCATAGCAGAAGTCCATCCCTCTCCCAACCTGCTCCCATGGCAGCAAACCACATTGAATGCACATTCTCAACCCTAATAAATCAAAAGAGAGATGGTACTTTTTTCCACACATTATTATTTAAAGTCTTTAAACTTTAAAATTTAAGACTTTAAATGATAAAGTGTGGAAAAAAGTACCATCTCTCTTTTGATTTATTAGAATGGATTTCCACAAAGTGAAGCCTGAAACCATCGAGTTTAACATTCTCAACCCATTAGCACCATCTGTCACCCCTGTATGCTCACCCCATGCCACCTGCTCAGGTACCAATCTTGAGCCTCACGTCCCTTGATGTGTCCCTTCTTGCTTCTGCCAAGCATTCCACCATCACATTTCCTCCAAAAATCCTCAAACTTCTCGCAACAAGTACTCAAAATAGTCCACTCAGCACTTCTGAGCTCCAGCTTAAATCATTCCAGTGTTCTTAAAAAATGATTCAGCTGAATATTCATAGCCTTCCTGCTCACTTCCATGAATTAAGCTCCATACTCTCTTCACAATAACTTGCGTATCATTGCACCTGATTTTGTAACAGAAGTGGCTTAAAATATACGTTATTAAGTATCAGCGAACAAAAGTACTCCAGAAGGCCTAAATATATGTTTTTTGAACTAACTATAAATTTAAAAAAAATTGCATGGGTGTTATTCACAGGCATCCAAAAATTGCTCACCTGTCAGATAAAGTAACATTGAAATATGTCAATGAACATTTCATAATCATAGTGGAGTCAACACCAATTTTAATTGGAATGTAAGCTCTTATGATGCCACTTATCTCTGAAATATGTTTTAATACCTATTATTTAAATATCTTACCACATGAGCCAGCAAATGCAACTAAAGCATCCTCAATGCGGATTGATTTAGTTATCCCTTCTAATCCTGAAAAAGTAGTTTCCGATGGTCAACTTACTCCGCCTGGCATCTCCTCCCATGACTTAATCTACATTGTCTGCTCATTCAATGCCCCAAAGTTAAGGCAAACCTTTATTCGTAAGCATAACTTGAATCTTACAGATGATTATGATTAAATTTATCCCACTGAATCACTTCCATGGTGCAATAATGAATATCTAAATGATGTCAAAGAAAAAGTTGGAAGTTTTAAATTCTTTTCTAATCCAATTGCTGGAATCATTCACTCCTGAAACAACAATACATGTTTCTTAACCATCTGTACCACGGCTGACATAAGACCAGAAAATTCATGGCTGCACGCATTTAAGAGATCAAAACATATAACATAATTTGAAAAATATAAGAAACTTGGGAATAATGTTAAGCAGGAGATGAGAAGTACAAAAATGAGATATTTTTACTTACACACTTACTATCAAAAGGAAATGGTCAAATAACCTTAGGAATAAACTTAAATCTGTTGGAATAGGTAAAAACAAAGATGAGTCTCTACCCTCTTGCTCAACATATTTAACAATAAATTCACCTTGCTACCAAATGCAGTGGATACATCAACAAAAACCAGTACTCTGCAAGCACTCTATGATAAACTAAATAACAATCTACCACCTGCTAATACATTTCATTTTGTCCCGGTAACACAATTGGAAGTTTGCAACTCATTACAAAAAATTAAATCCACAGCACAAGGGTTGGATGGAATTCCTATTCGTCTTGTGCATAAATTAACTCCTCTCATACTTCCATGCATGACAAGTATTTTCAACTGCTCGGTATCTCAGGAAAAATTTCCCTCTTCATAGAAAAATGCTTTAATTTGACCAATCTCAAAAAAATCAAAAACCACAACTCCAGATCACCGAACAAACACACTATCCAGTATGGATCTCATGTCAGCATTCCTGTTGTCAATGTCCTTCCTCTGGGTTGGCCTTCAGGGGCATAGCAGCAGGAAGATGTTGGGACAAAAAAGTGAAACTTGACAGAGCTTCCGAGAAACACGTTAGATATGTACGGGCATGAGTGAGCAACTCCAGATGACTTTCTACCGTTGTTAGTTAGTAAGTGATGCACTGACAAAAACTTTGGATACAGTTAAACTCCAGTTGATTGCCAGAAGTGCAACAGATAACATTGATCATTTGTTTTTCTTCATATCCTTAATGTCATGGGATGAATTAAGGGCATTCACTATTTCTGAACGTCATCTAAACAACAATATTAGTTATGCAGATTTATTAATTGCATATTCCTCCATGTTTATATTAAATTACTGATTGTGTTTTACTCATTTCTGATCCTTTAGGTTCCCCTGAATGACATGTTTGGTTATGCATCAGAACTTCGTTCTGGAACACAGGGCAAAGGTGAGTTCAGCATGGAATACAGCAGATATGCCCCAGCTCTACCAGAAGTCCAAGAAAGGCTGATGCAAGATTATCAAGAGAGCTTAGGCTTAGGTCCAAGTCAACAGAAAAGGAAGAAGAATTGATGTGAATCAATTTTTAGTGAATCTGTTATAGGAATCTGATGTGTATGTGGGGACAGGTTGTTAAAAATTAAAGTTGTGATGTTTGATTGAATGAAAAAAGGATGCATGCGTGAAACTTTGGTAGGAGTGTGATTTATATATAAGAAAACTTATCGGCAGGTCCGATGGAATAGGATGCAATTTTACCAGATCCATATTTAAACAGACTCATGGGAAAAGCACCATGTGTTCATCATATAATAAAGATTTATAAGTTAATATTTGATAAGTTAATGATTTGATTTGAGTAGAGCTGCTTCTGTTCAACAGTTGGTACTACCTTTATGTTGCTACTTTTAGTCCCTCTGTCATTGTTCCTAAACTAAAAGTCTCTTTCAGAGTTTACTACATCAAAATTTGTTTTTATTTGTGTAATAATGTTTACAATATTACAAAAACCCCTGTTTTTATCTATTTACAATTTGAGCTGGTTCTATTATGCCATGATAACTCTAAATAATGCCATTTGGATGTAAAAGTGAGCAATTATGAACTTTGTTGTACACACTGAGGCATTGTGATAATTTATTCTCAGTCTTAGGTGGGATGCATTATGATTACCATTCATGTGAAGAGTAAGGACTGCTAAATGAAAATTTGGAGTTGACTGAACAGGTGACATTTATTTTATATTTTATTATACTTATTTCAAACACTGGTTTCCAATTTTACCTATATTCATGCTGTGGTAATGAAGTTTGAAGGTACCAATCTATCATCAATATCAATAATCAAATTTTGACCTGTTTCTTCCAGTATAGCCTTCTTGCTCTCCGTTTATGTACTTAATGATGAAATATGTCCCCAGTTGTATTACCAGGGGATTTTCCACCCGAAGTGAATGGATTAGATCCATTTTCCTGCCAATCCCCCAATTTTCCAGTTCTATATTCTTAATGACTGAAATATGGTGATCTGAATGTACCATATGTGTGAACCATTGGAGTTGTTTCACACAATGTTGAATATCTGGAACCTAGTTACTAAATTTAGTTATTTTAGAATGATGCACACAAGGAACAGTGTCTAGTGAGCGTATTACCAAATTACTGCTACTCATGTTGACATCTTTAATTGTTGATGTAAATTTGTGTTAATAAATGTTTTGACTGTCTTTGCGTGGCTATTAAGAGGAGTTAATACATCTTATGAAAAAAAATATCAAGAAGATGAACATTCAATCAAGAACTTCACTGACTGAACACATATCCTGATGGAAAAAGTGAATTTTAATCATTTAAAAAACAGCATAAAATAATGCAAGAGCTTGGAATGACGATATGTAAAGAATAATTTTATTTACTTGCTTCACTATACTGCTGCATCTTCAGGTTTACAGGCTAGGAAATTCATAGTTTTCATACATTTTCATGAGGATGTAGGAAGGAAGGTCAACTGGAGAAAGGGAGTGATGGAAGAGGACGGAAGGAGGAATGGGGGGAGCTGGACGGAAGGAAGAATCAAGGGTTGGTCACTCTTATGGGTGGAGGACTTGAAGGGGAGCAATTGGTCACTAGTGATGTTTTCATTTCTTTCCATACAGGATAGGATGGCCATCAGTTTTAAACTGTCTAACTATGGCCATTTCTTTTATTGCCGCATCATCTTGGAATAGAAATCAGTATGGTGGTTATTTTTTAGGAGATGGCCGGAAAAGGTGAACTCATGCTCCCGTTGATGAATTCTTATCATGTAGTCACAATTTAACTTTTAGGCACCAGCAACTGAGATAATATGCACCTCTGATCAATGTTCAGCTTCCTGTATGTGAAAGTTCCTTCCTATCTGACCCTTGTATGGAGAATTAGTTTCAAATTTCTTTTTAACCTCATTTTGTGATGGAAGATTTTTCTATTTGCTTTCCTTTTTCATCAGACATGACATGATCAACACGAAATCAATAATGATACTTCTGCTTTTCAAAATACACAGGATGAATCTAACAGCCTCAAACCTAAACATGCATGTTGAGGGGGAATGTTACTTCCACATACCCCCAGGAGTGTTTCTGGAGGTCATTTTGTTTGTGATATGCAAGCATGTGTGCAGTAGTTTTCAGCCTACAGTCGTTCCTCCTTTTATTCCATTCAAAATTCCTATCCTCTTCCTATCCCTTCCTTGTTTGCCCAATGTTCTCTCTATTACACTATTCAACATTTCATCACCGAGTTTATCAACACATTTCTGGTAGTTATAGTGATTAAAAAACTTGGTCACAAGTAGGGTATAATTTTTATACTAGTATGCTCTATGGAATCTCTTAAAATGAACATCCCCCATATGAGAACAGAGGTATGAAATATAAAATATTACTATTCGAGTTACTGCAAAGATAAAGTCATAGCTTGGGTTTAAAAGACCACGTGATTCTTCTATGGACAATACAGGATAGCAACTGTAGGGTTAAAGATAGCAAAAATCCTACTTGCCACCCTCAGCATCTAGGGAATAATTAGTTTTATGCAAATGCATGCACTTTTACTAATTTTGTGTTCTTTGTTGTCAAATCCCTTCCTGCTTGACCACATGGGACTGCCATTTAATGAATGTATTGCTCATTACAATATTGCCTACCCTGCTTTGTTATCTTAAAGCTTCTCCTTCCATCCCTCTGTGGGTGTGACCCTGTGTCACAATCCTTACTTTAGGGCCAGAGACCATGAGTTTCATAACCATGCAATAGTAGAATTTTCCCTTCTTACTTCTCAATTCTGCATGACCTGTCTTGTTATGGTGGCCTGTCTATGGTACATAATCATGGTTTGACATAAAATGGCATAAATAAAACTAAATTGCCTTTCTACTCAACAATTGTCACTATTTGTTACAGAGTAGTAAAACAGGCAAAAGATTTAAAAGTTAATCGATCAAAGGTCTTATGAGAATAGTCAGAAACATGACAGACAAAAGAGGAAGGAGTTTATTCCTCTTACAAAAATAGAGGGGGACTTCCTTAGTATCGAAAAAAATGGATGGCCGCAAATGAAGGATTTAGCAGATTGTCCAAAAAGAAAAAATCTAACAACAGATAAGAAATGGTCTCTTTTGTGAGACTTGTCAGGCTTTACATCCAGAAAAGTGTTTCAAAAACATCCTGCAAAAATTCTAAAAATATTTTCTGATTAAAAAGTAAACTTTCTCCCTTGAATCTACATATTTATTTTAGAACCATTCCCAATGAAATATGTCCAATATAAAATCTGTATAAGAATGATATACTCTATTCCATCCTAATTCCTCTTTCCAATCTCCATGTAAATGAAAGTGTTGAGGGAAGAGCATGTATTCATTGAAGAAATGGTAAGACCTTCAAGGGCCTTGCTTCAACAAAACCCTTGTTTATTCTTTATTAGCAGTAATCTATTAGCTTAGGGTATATTTTTGTATGCACCCCAACACTACACACCACTAAAAAGCCCTCATCAACATGGCACAAAAATCTATAAACCAAATATTATTACAATAACATTCTCTCAAACAGAAGAATGAGGCTGACAACATTCACCCAACTGCATTAATATGTGCTGCTAATTCAATTACGAATGAAACTTTTTAAATTGGAAGTGCTGTAATAGTCATATAAATTAAAATCAATTTAGAAAACAATTATTTATTATCACTGCACACTTTACAACAAATGCTTTACACAGAAGACAATTGTTTGTATCTTTGGGATAATTTTTCACTAATTAACTTCTGTTTCCTCACTTTGCACTTTCTTAAACTTGGGTTCCACACACTCAGGATATTTATCAGCCAGAAAACTTCTAACTTCTCCATATTCTGCTAATAGATGAAGCTTTGTCTATGATCATAAATAAAAAAATAGAAACATATTAATAGTTTTATTTTACATGAAAAAATATTCTACCCAGCTTCATGATTCCCCAGTATATATAATCTTTACGTGTACTTGAAGCATAAAGTCTCAAAACATTATGGAGCAATAGATTCTCCCAATTTTCCAGAAGGTAACTTATTGCAAGAATGGAAAGTTTTCACAAGCAAAGGTGAGGAAGTCAAAAACTGACTTTAAATTTTGTTCCATGAAAAATCTCATTTAAAATGCACTATGTTTAAATTGCCATAAGATTCAATGCCATCATGCAATACATATAAAAGTTATTTTAGGAATAAGATGCTCAATTTCATGCCATGATATCTCCATAAAGTTATTTTGGCAATCAAGTAGTGACTAATCACAAATATTTCCAATTACCTAGCAGATAATTTATGGGCACAAATGAATCAAAAAAGCATAATTTTACCAAGTTTTCTCTGACTTCATTGCATTCCAAAATTATGAAGGGCAGATGAAAGTATAGGTATTAATTTATAAAGGTGGATTAATTGAAGCTTTTTTATGTACAGAATATGAGGAGGTGGCAGATAAAACAAAATTTTCTAAAAACTACCTAGTAAAACATGACAATTTTAAATTTTAAAAAGCAGCCAGGTGAAAACTATGCACACATTTTTTCATCTACCATAACACAGATAATGAGGAGCCTACAAGATTATTAATTTTTTCATGAATTGTGTATTGGTAATATCATTCAAAATTGATTGAAAGAGTTTAAGTATAGAGATAGGCTTGCATTTTTTTGTCTTGTCTATAATATTTAAATTGCTATTTTTGCACTTCATCCAAGTACCTTAAAGTAGGAACATAAATACTTTTAAATTAGGATGGGGAAGGCTTAAAAGCCAGTAATGCTTACATAGAGTAATTTATTGCTGCTAATTCAAATACTTTCTATCAGAATGAAAAAATTCCACAAGTTTCTGATACAGTTTTCTCTACATAAAGACATACCGCTGGTTGACCCCGGAACCTTTCCACCCTATCCAGGTACCTCTTGTATGACGGAAGCAAGGTATAGAAGATTGGATACTTCTTCTTCTTAAGCACTACTCTCCCATCCAGGCCATGCTATCAAGAAAAAAGTACAACTTAGAATTCATGTGCACATGCACCACTAAAAAAATAATTTGGAAAATAACCTTCAACCTAGACATTAGGAACTTATACACAATTTTAGATGGTTAGATTGAAAGTTTCATTCACCATAAACAAAATGTTATTTTTTTGTTGATCTTGTCAGCAAAAGAAATTTATCCAACAGCAGCACCATTAATTTCACTACATTATAACATATTTATAAAAATCCTACCAAATCACTGGAGAATTTTCACGCCTTTCCACTATGCCTAAGTCATAATCCATGATAGAGATTGTAAGACTGTGGCCCAAGATAATCTGACCTATATTATGAATATGGATGAAAGTATAAATTACCTGGACAAAGTCGAGGTTATCACGATCAATTTCCTCCTCTGTCAAGCACTTGGTTGGTGATGCAACCACCACTGGGAAATTATCTCTGCTTTTCCTCAACTCCACTACATGAAGACCCTTTTCCTCAGAAATCTGCTGATATGTTTTCTGGAACAAAAATATAGCATATTCAACAATCTCATTATATGTTGAAGCCTATGTATATATCGTCAGCCATTGCATCAAGTGAAAGTCTTTTTCTACTTAAATACCTCTTGAAATTTACTAATCTTTTATTTTTTTATAATTTAAATAAAATATTTTTTAAATTTTTTTATATTTATTACAATGCCAATCTAAAGACCATGTCACATAATTAACAAAAATTGCATCAAATAGTGACTCGCATGAAAATTAAAAAAAGAAGTTTGTACTGGAAAGAATTTAGGAACCGACTACTTTCCCCTTCATGTGGTTTGGAGCTATCATGAGAAGCAAGCATTGTGTGATTGCTAATGACAAAAGCACACTGAAATGTGAATTGGTAATGAGGTGACAATGCCATACAAATATAAATAGGGTACGGAACACATGTGGAAATGGAAAATTTTTATCCATAAGTAAAAGGAATATCATTGATTTTACAAAAGTCAAGATAAAAACTAGCAATAAGCCCTTATAGGTCACCATGTGTGATTGTATCAAAGTTGTATGAGAACTTGATACATGTGACAGCCTTAGCCAAGTAACGGTTAAATCTCAAGCAAATAGTGGCAACAAATAAAGACAAATTTCAAGAAACTGTAACAGTAACTTTAACGGAGTCACCCGCTATGTGTGCATTATAATGCAACAATTTCAGAGAGTAAAAATCATTCGCCTAGTAGCTTAATTGGTTAAAGCACTCGGCCGGATATCAAGGGATCCGGGTTCGAATCCCGGTCAAGGCGAATGATTTTTACTCTCTGAAATTGTTGCATTATAAATAAAGACAAGGCAAGTCAAAATGTACCTGTTTAAGGAGACCAATAAAGAATGCTTTCACGATGTGCTGAAGATTTGTTGACCCTTCCACTTTGGCATATAGGTTTTTAATTCCCAAAACCTCACATATTGTTCGAATAGCACGATGGCACACTAAGCCATAACCTTCAGGTTTTTTGTTCACAAATATCTTTGTTTTTCCAAACTGAGAAAAGAAGTCGTGATATACTGCAAAGTAACAACACATGGTACATCAATTGTATTAGTATGCATATCATATGGCAACTTAAACATACACGTAATTCTAACATTACATTTGGTATTAATGGAGGCATTTTAAAACTGAGATTTGAGCTACACACTTAATGAGACATTGAATTATTCTTCTGAAACAGTTAAAGCAAGAGGTGGCCAAATGATAACTATTGCCACTTTGAAAAATGTTTATCTTGTGTATATAGTGTACCCTGGAGGATATACATTCAGTATCAGAAATAATGACAATAACATTTCAAGCATATTAGTTTTCAATCAAAAAACTATATGTGACTATTTAAAAATGTTATAATTATAATTCAGTTAAATGCATTAAATAGAAGCCAAGAGTGAAGAAAATTATAAAGCATTGACAAGATTACATTTCATATCTCTTTGTTTGTGAGGTTGAAAATGGAAACGTCAATATGGTCTTCCCCATTCGAGTATGACTTGGTGACCATGTTTTCAGTTTTTCCTGTTAAACTCCTCAATTGGAAAAAATGGAATCATAAAAAATATGTATTACTGTGCAATCAATTTAATTTAGTTTACTGCACATAATTAATCAAATAAACTTAATAATATTTATGTGCATTGCATGGATAGTACATTATTTATATTGTTCAAAATTATGCAAACAGTTTCATGCAGTGATCCTAAAATGTGGGGATTACTAAAGAACTGCAGTTTTCCTTAATACAAGTATTGCAAACATTTACATTAGTGAGCACACAAAGATCACTGAGAGCTATAGCACAAAGCTGATTAACTACAGGTACACAATTCTCATTTGAACATGAATATAAAATAAGCTAAATAGCTTTTCTATGCAAGCCTATTCCTATGCAGGCTGTTGCACAAACCAATTATTCAAATGTCATCGTAAAAAAATAAATATGTATATAAAAATAAACAAGCAAGAACAAATTAATGACTTTAAAAGTAGACCTGTTAATAAATATACAATTTTGAATTACCAGTATGATTGTCACACAACTCATAATGAAGTAACTTCTGCCCAGCCCTATTCTTAGCTTGGCTCAGTGCAACTCTGCCATCAACAGCCTTTCCAAGTGCAAAACCAGCTAATCCATTCTTGTTCCCTGTTACAACCATTACACTCATTCGTCTGGTGCGACCCAAATTTCCCCGCATGTTGAACACTGTCTTCATCTGAAAAAATAACATATCAATTCAGTATCACATAAGTCATAACACATTTCAGGTGAAATAAGCAGCAAATAAACTCTGCATAAAATCACAGCAAAAGAGTAGGTACAGACTTACTTTGCATGCATGTAAAAAGTTGAAATGTATCGTTATACCATAGTATAGTCTGTGTTTATCCAAAAACCTACCTTGACCAGTAGAATATCAACAATATTATTATTATTAGGTAATCTACCGGTTAAGGTAGGTTTTTGGATGGACACAACTATCAAATAAACATTTTGTGACTCCCCACCTAGCAAACTAATCTATATCAGGTCCCTCTTCATCTCGGTGTACTTCTTTCCTCCCTTCATCCCGTCCAACATCCCTATCCTGTTCCTACCCTTACCTCGCTTGCCCAACATTCTCCCCTCTATTACCCTCTTCAACATTCCACTACCGCTCAATACGCCTTTCATCCATTTTTCCTGCCTCCATAGGATTTCTCTCAACAAACCCCTCTCCTCCCCCACCATTTCTAGTACTTCCTTATTTGTTTTCCTTTCGGTCCATTTCCCCTTCTGCATTCTTCTCCACACCCACATTTCAAAAGCCTTCAATCTACGTCTATCCTCCTGCTTCAGTGACCACGTTTCCGCACTGTACATAGCTACGCTCCATATCAGAGTTTTTACGAGTCTTGTCTTAACATCTCTACTCAACGTCCCCGTCATCAACTCCCTCCTCCTTGAGAAAGCCTCCTTGCCTAGTGCAATTCTTCTCCTTACGTCCCTACCACTTTGACCGTATTGGTCCAAAACACTTCCGAGATATGTAAACTGTTCTACCTGCTCTATTTTTTCCCCGCCTATTTTAATATTTAGCTTAGCCTTTTTCTTTCTGGAAAATCGCATAACCTTTGTTTTATTAATATTGATTCTCATCCCATATTTATCGCACTGAACCTCCAATTCACTCAACAATGCTTGCAACCCCTTGGCTGACTGAGCAACTAATGCTTGGTCATCAGCAAACCTAACCGATTTCACGAATTCCCCTCCGACTTTCATTCCTACCTCCAGTTCTTCCCATGCCTCTTTAATCATTTCCTCTACATATACGTTGAACAGTACTGGTGACAATGGGCAACCCTGCCTTACACCTCTTCCTAACACTGCCCATCCGGACTCTCCGTTCCCCACTCGTACCTGAGCAGTCTGATATATGTACAGGTTACGGATCAGTCTCCTGTCCCTCCAATCCATTCCTATTTTCTGCAATACACGCATCAATTTTTCCCAATTCACTCTATCAAACGCTTTTTCGAAATCTACAAAACAGGCAAAAACGTCCTGATTGTATTCTATATTCCTCTCGACTAGTGATCTCATTACTGCAATGGCATCACGCGTACCTCTTCCTTTCCTGAACCCAAACTGATCATCCCCTAAGTAATCATTTGCCTTACTCTCTATCCTTTTGTTGATGATCCTGAGAATAACTTTAGCTGCGTGGGATATCAAACTTATTGTTCTGTAATCCTCACATGACGAAGCCTTTGCCTTTTTTGGAATAGGAACTAACACCGATCTCACAAAATCTTCCGGCCAGATTCCTTCTTCCGGCCAGATTCCTTCCTCATAGATACTACGAATCAGTCCATATATGGCCTTCTTCCCACCTTTCCCTAATCATTTCAACATTTCTACAGGAATATTGTCCACCCCCACAGTCTTATTTGCTTTCATCTCCTTTAATGCCCTTTCTATGTCATCGTCGAGTATGCCTGGACCTAAGCTATTTTCTTCTATGTCATGTTCCTTTTCTATGTCTAACCTCGTCGGCCTAAGTTTTTTACCATACAGTGTTTCTATATATTCCTTCCATCTCTCTTGGATTTTTCCTGGTTCAACTATTATCTTACCCCATTTATCTTTAACTGTTAGCACAGATCTTGCCTTCTTACTTCCCGATAATAACTTAACCTTGCTGTATAGAGCACCAATTTCACCCTTCTTCTGTAAACTTTCCATATCCTCGCATTGCGTTTTCCACCATTCTTCCTTTGCTTTATTTGTGGCCCTTCTCAATTTATTGATTAACTCTTTGTACTTCATTTTGCCTAACTCTGTGTTTACATTTTTCCATCTTCTTCTCTCATCCATCTTTGCAATCATCTCATCCGTTACCCATGGTTTCCTTATCCTTTTCCCGTTAACGGTTCCTATAGTGTCTTTAGCGGCTTCCAATATCCCTTTCTTGATACATTCCCATTATCAACAATAAGAAAGTGATAAACTATTAATGCTAAATTACACAAAAATTCAATTCTTACCTCTAGCACTTTAGTGTCAAATCCTTCAAACGTATCTAAAAGAGAGAAATTAATAAAATTCTTAAGAAAACTTCATAATATATACATCTAAATCAGCAAATTACTGTTGGTATTTTACGTGATATTTTATATAATGACAATGGGAAAACATTAATAATGATTCGCCAAACATTTTAATTCTTTGTGCGGTCTTTGAAGCATAAATGGCCCTATTACTCATGAAAAATATAAATAATTGTACATAGATGAACAAAATATTTTTTCCTAGTACTGCAAAATGAGTTTATTCCAGTTCCCAGGACTGAAAATATAGCTTAAGGTTTAATATAAATCATTTAATACTTAAATAATATAATCTTATGAAAAGTAAAAGTAAAGTATTTGGTAATTTTGTGAATTTTATATTTCTCTACAAAACCATTAATATACAAACCATTAATATAACTCTTACTGACTTAGACAAAGTTTGTGAAATTCACCAAAAATTTTTATTAATTCGGTACTACCAGTTTCATCACATATGTGACATCTTCGGGTGAAATTATGTAAAAGGACATGTGTCAATATACATGTGTGAAGGCTCAGGGAGATATAAAGGGGGAAGAGGTGAGGTGTGATTGGCTATGGTTCTAAGGAGGTGGAGAAGGAAAGTGAGGATAGGTAGAGGAAAAGATTCCGACATGGGGGGGAGTAGTAAGGTGACCAAGAGGTGCTAGTTAGGGCCGCTGATGTGCTAGTTTGAGGGAGATATCCAAGAAGGGGGGGGGGGGGAGAGAAAAATGCTTTGCTTGACCAGCTTCTCCTTTGCATGGGTCTTCTTAATCTCTAATTTTTTGAATGCGTCCATCCTCTGTCTCTTCCTTTACTCATGTAGAATTTCCAGGATGAAGTCACTGGTGTGGCCCGCTTCCCACAAGTGCTTGGCGAAGTGTGACTGATCCCAGTTCCCCTTCATGTAGCTGCATTTGTGCTCTCCAGCTGGGATTTTTTAAGTCTCTTTACTTCTCCACCCCCCTCCTTGATATCTCCTTCAAATTAACACATTAGTGGTCCCAACCAGAACATTCCAGCCACCTTACTGCTTCCCCCTCCCCCCCATGTTGGAATCCCTTCCACTACCTATGAAACCGCACTGATGGTACCACGTTCAACCCACAGACCCTAACTTCCCCACCCACCTTACTCTCACATCCCCCTTCCTCTTTCCCTCACCTCTTCCTCCCCTTTCTTTTTTCTTGGAGGCTTCACAAATGTGAATTGACCCCTGACCTTTTAGAGAATTGTACCTGAAGATGTCACCCATGTAATGAAACCGGCAGTGATGCATTAATAATTTTTTTGGTGAATTTCACAAAGTTTACCTTTTTCCTAATGATAAATATTCACAAGGTTGATCCTGATAAAATCTTCCTGATTACTTAGAATTCAGCATCTGAGAATGAATTAAATAAAATGAAAACCCCTATAGCCATATTAAGTTAGCACCACTCATCCCATAATGAAAACAAAATTTATATTTGTTGTGATGGTTTGTGGGAAAATAATGACGGTTCCATGACGGTGAACAACCATCATGGAATTTCTTTTCTCCCAAACCATCACAACAAAAATAAATTTTGTTTTTATTACAGGACAAGTGGTGCTAACTTATTATGGCTATAGGAGTTTTCATTTTATTAATTTACAAGGCCATAGTGCTCAAGTTATCACTTCAAATTGTATTTTCAAAAGTAATATAGGTAATTAAAAGGCTACATTTTTAGCACATAGTAGAAAACAACCCCCCTAAATTCTTCTTCCATCCATTATTTATAATCATATCACATGTATCTTTTCATGTAAGGCAGACAATTTGACATTTCCTTTAGCATTTTTATTCATCTTTAACATATATTCTCTTTATATTCCCTTATTTTTAAGGAATTCATTAAAAACAAAAATTTTACATTTTGCATGTGCACATTCATGCACACAAGGTGCATAAACATTTTAATGATAAATCCAAGGTTTATATAGATTTTTATTAGGAAAATGAGAAGAATAGTGGAAGATGAGGTTGTGGAAATCTTATGTGAATGCTTATTTCCTAAAACCATCACACTCAGGCCAATGGAAATGAGCGAGGAAAGTTTCTGGAGCTCCCAATATTTTTCGTTATTTTATTTTCTCAACTGATTAATACTAAAGTGGCCTACCATGTATTATAGTCTTCAATGGACGATACAACAGACAAAGAAAACAAATGTTTACCAAGTTACTGAAATATTAATCCCTCAAAATACAAAAGTGTTACATGCATACATTGTTTAGCTTATATGAGAATTCTTTGGGATCCACTTACGGTAAGCAAGGTGATAATGCCAAATAATGTAGGGACTAATACCTTACAATGTAATGTAAACCAAGTTACGTTGGCGAGATTTTAGCTATCTTATTAAAAACGAAATCTGACCTCCTCCGATTGGATCTGGTGGGCCGATACTACGTCCAGGCATTTTAGTTCCCGACCACCCTCTTTCTATTGGAGATAGTTTCAAAGAGCGAAAAACTCCCATCTCGTTTCTCATTTGATACAACTTTTGCAGTCTTTCAGTATCCTCAGGTAGTTTCTGTTGTTGCACAAGTTCTCGCCCTCGGATAATGGGTGCATTTAGCCCTGGCCATACTATATTTGCCTTTCCTGCAAAAGAAACTCACATCAAACGCCAGAATTCATAATTTAATGAGCGAAGTTTGAATTTGTCTGGTTTGCAAATACATCACGAGGCAAAACTCGTTCTAAATGTGTACATACCAACACCTAAAACTTGTCCTCTGTTCAGATTTTTAGCCGTTTTCTTGCCAATGCCTTTCCCTCTTCCTCGTTTTTTCCCGGCATTGCTCACACTTGTCACTCCCTTCCACAGGTGTTCCGCAGGCACTATTATATTTCAAAAGTATGAAAATAGTTATTTACAACAGCCACTTCTAATCTATAAATGAATGCATGAGCTATTAATTCAAGGCAATCCTGTGGATGGAAGTACGTACATTTATTGAAGAAACTGGTATACCTAACAGACTGTGCAAAATTCGTTACTGGAACTAAAGTATTTTTCTTTAAATATGGATCTTTTAAGCTCCAAAGGCACCGATGACCAAGACCTGTAAAATTCAATATTAATCTTAACACATGCAAAGGATTTTCATTAAATAACACCATAACAAAATGCCATTTTCTAAATTACCGCTTCCGAAAGACACATTTTGGACGCAAATCCTCAAGGATCTACTAATGGTCAGAATAGAAGAAGTCATTTTTAAACTGCACTAAGGTAAAAACACAATCTTCACGGTTCCATGATGACTTTAATTTCAATTTTGTTACCTACGCGTCCGCAATTTCAGTTGTTCCACAATCCGAAGATCAAGTTCAAACCGAAATAAGGGACGAAACCATAGAGAGAAACTATAAAATAAAAGAGCAATCTTTGGAATAAGTCCACTCTAATTCCTCTTATGTTTAAAGCTGTGTGATCTTGAACTATTTAAACGGTTAAAGATAAAGTTGCAAACATGAAGAAATTGGCGGGAGTTTTAACTCCCTGGGCAGGTGAGTCTGGTAGCCTAGGGAGAAATATTACACGATCTATAGCTATTTTTACAGGTATTTTGCACCTTACATTCTAAATAAGGATATTGACTGGCTCGTGTAAGTTCGTTTACCCATTTCTCCCTCCTATTTGCTTCGACAAATTTCACTGACTTGTGCAAATTTCTCTCCTCAGGAAAATCTGTTTTACAGTTTAACGCTCTCGACTGGACCAAAACAAACTACGTTATTGGAGATTAATGTTCCGATTTAGTACATATAGTCGAGTACTTTGTGGAATTTGATTATAAAGTCGCCCTTAATAGAGTGCCTTAGTGATTGTAAATCCCCACTCTGTCGAGAAATACTGTTTGTTGATCCAAATCATCATAAATACAGGCACAAGAACATCCAAGCAATGGAATTTCCTATCCTTGTCTAGGATGAATGAGCTTTTTACTCGGTACAATAATACAATTTGCATACAGGCTAAAATAAAATATTTCAAATTAAGTGTCTAATCAAGTGCCCTACAGGCCTGTTTATTCTTTTTCCGGTAGCTTCTATCAATGGATACTTTTGTTTCAATCTGTCCAGGAATTCTTCCATGCTTGCTTTTCCCAGGTTATTATCAATATGGGCACCAGCAATTGAAACATTTGAATTTTCTCTTTTTATACTCGGTACAATGTATGAATAGGTTTACACAAACTGTATCATGCATGTAGTGATACCTTCACATGTTGATAGTCTGCTTTTAATATAATATGCTTGTTTGGCTTTATTTACTGTAGCCTGTTTCAGATCTGGCCCCGGCACTTTACTATACTTTAACTCCTTGAGGGCTTGATCAAATTCTGTTACCCTTATGTGTAATTTCTTCATCTGGAACCGTTTTCCCTTCTTCCAGGATACCATTTCCTAATTGTCCTGCTTAAAATTCTTGATACTATTGTTTTGTATATATTTCTTCCTTATACAATTCTTTGCATCTCAATGCAAATTCCTCTTCGCCAATTATTACTAATACAGTTTTCTTTCTCAAAGGTTTGTTCTCGTGATGAATAACCTCCATGTTAGGGAGTAGGATTTTTCAATGTTTCTCTTAGACATAATTTTCTCAATATCTCTACATTTGTACTCAGTCCATTTTCCTCTTCATTTCTTATTTCCATTATTTACTGCCGTCTATATACCATTCTATTCGTCTGTTTCCTTCTACTATTTTCTGCATTATTTCAAGAGAGCTACCTTGAATCCTTCATTAGATCTCTGTGTGGCCTCTGTGTACTTAATGCGGTCTTTTTGTCTGTATTCGAGCTTTAACGTGTATATCTGAATGCTTTTGAGTCCCTATTTGTCATTTTCATACGTCTCTTCACCGCTTTATTTATTCAACATTTATTAACATCTCCTTTGAAAATATTTGTGAATAAATGCACTTCGACAAATTAATTAACATAGCAATACCATTGTGCAAGACCCAAGCTATTCCTCAAATTGGAACACTGCAGTAGAAATTTCCTTTCATATGCTCACCAAATGTGTTTATTCAATATCTAACAAAAGACATGTTCGAAATCTTGTCTCTACCTTAAATAAGACATAAAATTCATGATGCATGCTTTCAGCACTGATGAAAAATTTCTGTTACTTTCCCGTAATCCTCTCATATTGGCACGAAGTTTTGCGATGGAAAGATAAGTGAATCATAAGAACAAAACATGTAACAATATTTCATGAACCATCTTTGCTTCGTTGATTCACCGGCGTCAACGGACCAAGTAAGTAGGGAAGCTTCAATAACACCAATTTTCTACAGAGGAATTTGTTTAAGTGAAATTCATACTGTGAACCATATAAGTGACAATTGATGTTGCAGGATCATAGTTCACTTTTCCTTGCTAGGTTCATTAGTCTAAAATGAATGTTAATCCATATTTTGCTGTCTAAGAAGTCGACAAATTGTACTCTCTTCTCAACTGTGTCCGTTAATCAACAATTTTACCTATGTTAATTTGGTATTCGTTGTCACGTTATTAATTTTACCTAATGAATTGGACCAATTAGTCCACCCTAAAAACCACAGGTGTCATGGGAGAAAGAACTATCCCCCTAACCCTGAAATTTCAATTCCTTAATGTGCAGGATGTTCATTTTTAATTTTATTAACAACAAATATTGTTTTTAATTTGTTGTTAATAAAATTAAAAATGAATATTACATCATTTGAGCATAAAATTACCTACTGTTGGTTGCATTGCAGTCTCTAAATTTGGGTGATTATTTTCAAATTTAATTTTCAACTTTGAGGTAAAAATGTTTTAAAATTATTGTATTTTTCATGTATCATAATTCATATATGGAAACCCCACTTACCGATTTTCCAAAGCTGCTAACGCTATAATCAAATGGCCAGAATTCATCCGAAGTATCTCCTGTACCAGAAACCTTGAGATCCTAATGCTTAAATGGACTGAAGCACATCATTTACTAGGCTAGATGCTATATGAAAGAAGTGAGAGTTAACATTTTTCCTGTAGCCCCTATTAACACAAAAAAGAATGGGACTACTGATTGACCATAGTTAATCAAATGGGATCTCAAAATGCTCGACATATCCAGATGCAAGTGAAACCACACCTTGTTAAGTGATAGTACTTTAATGATAAGAACATAATAGCTTCCTTCAGGCAATATTTTTTGGATATTTTTTTATTAAGAACAATGTATTCATCTAATAAATCAAAAGAGAGATGGTACTTTTTTCCACACTTTATTATTTAAAGTCGACCGGTTTTGTCGCATAGGCGACATCATCAGGTACATAGATTCAGTGAGTTCCTAATAAATCAAAAGAGAGATGGTACTTTTTTCCACACTTTATTATTTAAAGTCGACCGGTTTCGTCGCATAGGCGACATCATCAGGTACATAGATTCAGTGAGTTCCGGTCGACTTTAAATAATAAAGTGTGGAAAAAAGTACCATCTCTCTTTTGATTTATTAGAATGGATTTCCACAAAGTGAAGCCTGAAACCATCGAGTTTATCAATGTATTCATCCACTTTTCTTAAATATAAATATTTTTGGAACTGATGTGGAAAAAACAGATTCTAGTAACAAGGGCTATTTCTTTCTATACAGGGGACCATATTACAGTGAAGGCCATAACTGACCTACAGAAGCTCCTTCCTCAAGTCCTTCATTGAAGAATTCCATGCACAGCTTAGAAAGATAAGATGGAACTGAGATGCACAAGTGAGTGAGCATATTTAGGGCAGAAAGAATGGGCATATCAGAAAGGACGCAGGAGTGGCCAATATGTAAACCAGAGAGAACCTTAATATTCTAACTCCAACTAACACATCTCACATTTGTCTCCGTTGCTTACTACTGGTTGCCAGTCCCCTAACACACATGAGTGTTAACAAGTTTTCCAAAGAGTATCTCTATTCCTGGAATGGAATGCACACCAGTTACCTCTTCATTCACTGTATCAGCGGATCATGTAAATATTGAATATTTGGATTTCCTTCTAAGTGCCCACTGCAGTAATACCTTTTGTTTTGCCTGTATTGCAAGAAATTTGAAGCAATTTGGTGGATCACCAATAGCTCAAGTTGGACATGAAAATTCCTACAATTATGATATTGCTTAATTCAAAATAGCAAAAAATTCCCTTGACAAGCCCACGACTTATGCGGCTTTAATGGATTACATGACTTTAAAATCCCAGAGGGAATAAAAAGAGACATTTCAGGCGTGATATGGTGGAATATCATGATTAATAAAAGTTGGCAATTTTCCCCAAAATGAAATTTTTAATACGACCGGTTTCGATGTAACTACATCATCTTCTGGATGACACCAGAAGATGATGTAGTTACATCGAAACCGGTCGTATTAAAAATATTTTGGGGAAAATTGCCAATTTTTATTAACCCAGAGGAAATGTAAAGCTTTGTCATTGATGATAAGCACTGCATGAAAGATTGGTATGAAAAGATATGAAATAATCAAAAAGCATCAAATCTAGGTGAAAAGTAAGTCTTGGGAAAGCAGCGTTATGTTATAATGAGCCAGTGGAAGTGGTAAAACAAATCAAGAGTCGAAATATGAAGGGTAGGGGTGTAAGGAATTTGGTTTCATTACTTCAACAATATAAACTATAATGTGACAGAAGGATTAACATTACCACTAATAAAAACATTGCAAATGATTAAAGAGTCAACAAAGTAATAAGGAGGAAATTACATTAAAATGAGTTAACTATGCATGATATATGGAACTACATACCAGTGAGCTGACTTTAACACATAGGCAGACGAACTTTTTAACTACAGACTAATTCACAAGGTTTATACCATTGATTTTGTTACACATGTATTTTAGTCAAAGAACTTGAGGGGTATTGTAGAATTTATTTTGAAATAAGTTGGTGGCAAAGTCCCACTTCACCTCGTGGTGTTTTCAAGTGGTTACTTGCCCGCAAAAATATTTTGACAGAAATTAACCTAGAAAGATCTTCTGACGGAGAGTATCCTAGAGACCAAATCACAGTCTTAGACCAAGCTCCCCAAAGCATGGTATCCGAATGGGCATAGAATACGCTTGCTGAATGGAGAACCTCTGATGGCAAAATAAAAAAAGGTATTCACATGCAACCAGAGGAAGGAAAAACACTAGATTTTCCTGAAAATTTGATACTGTTCTAGATTTCATGTGGCTACATGGGCCCACCTTGAGATGATTCATGCTACAAGTGTTCGCATCATCACTTTATTTTCATTATAAAATTGCAAGTAATGTATTACATAAAATGTCAATATCAATTATTAACTCCAGGTACTTTTTTTTCAATAAGACTCTGAATATCAGAGTATATTCTTTCCAATCCACATAATCCAGGGCAGGTCCCCTGAAATTTGAAGTTATGTCAGCATATATATAAAAAAATGGCTAAGAACTGCATTAACCAGGGAATAATGAACTTACCGTTAGAAGAGGAATCAACATCTGCCCACCTTTAGTACCTTTATTCTCAACCAACACACTTAGGTAATAAAGGACACGCTGCTATAAAAGAAGCATTACAAACTATTATTTGAAACGTTAAAACAAACTGATGAATTATAATTGTAAAACACTAGCGAATGATTATCTTCCCTCATTACGACGATGTGCATTGGAAATTAATTTAAGTAAAATGTACAAATTTCAGTTTAAAAATCCTTCGCCTTGACATTACTATCGCGGCACCTCCTGCACCCCTAGGAATTTAAGTCAAGACTATTACGTTAGCATATATATTTTTATAAATACAGACACAAAAGAGTTACCTTCACAATGCATTCATGAATAATGACGTCCTTCACCGAATCCCAAGATATGTAATGGGTGGAGCTTTGGCCGGAAACATAGACAACTTTAGTTTGGATCCCAATTGATGCAACAACTAAAATGCTTTCTGTAATAAATGAGCACCAAAAACTACCTTAATGCAGCCCCAACACTATTATAATAAATTATATCGAAATTAGCTGATGCATTTTTTGACCTTATTTATTTGAACAATATACCTTTATGAACTTTCCATAGTAATTTTGAGAGCGTGTAGTAGAGGGTAATCGAAAATAAAGACCCATACACGACCGACCGGAATTGTAAGACGGTTTCCAGCAAAAATATTGTTATTAAAGGGACTAAAAGTAATAAATCATAGAAGGTATATAATTTGGCATTTTCAACGACATATTCGACACTTAAGCGGTTCGGACCATGATGGATAACATGTATTAGTAATTTTTTGCCGTTTACACTCCGGTGAAAAGAGGTTACAACACTACCCGTAAGTAATGCAAACATTAATATTATACTAAGAACAACACCACCGACATACTGCGATCATAATACACCACAACTGAAAGCTTGAACTGCCTACCCGAATAAAAATAACACAAGCAGGCGTACCAGCTGTATTATTTAAAATACTAGCATGCTATATTCATACCAACAGTATAAAGTTCATGCCAAAAATATGACCAGGCGAATTTGTTCCCGTCAATTTCAATCGATTTCTTTTATTAATTCGAGAAAATCAGTCACATTCACTCAAAATCGATCTGTAATCAAAACAGTGATTGTATACCAAAGGCATTATTACAAAGGTGAAACGCCTGAAAAACTTATTAACTTTAGTTTTTAAGGCGTTTTAATCCATTTGCATTATATATGCAAGTGCGCCTAATATTATATTTTATCCCACCGTGTGTTTTTTTACCTCCCTAACTCAGAGCATTTACATACGGAGTTTATATTTTCAAAATAATGTAATAACTTCTGTGACGCCCTCCTATAATTTACAATTACATTTCATCTATCTGGTATTTCCTTACAAATTTAACGCAATTTTCTTTCGAACATTTATTTTACGCTTTCCTGTTTCAATTTATTAACATGGTGAGGTTTGCCTAGAGAAGATTAATTTTGAAAATATTGTATTAAATTGTTTGACAAATTTTTCATACCATCTGCCAGTGTCGGACACTCAATAGTTAAAACTCCTAGCAGATGACATTCATGTGAGCGATCGTCACGATGAAGTGTAGTACACCAAAAACTAAGAGCCATTTTTTCCATATCACTCTCCAACCGGCCCCACCGTATTCCCGTTTAGCTCCCTCCCCTCGGCCTTGACAATCCTTGTTGCATACGTTAAGAATATGTTTTAGGGTGTGCGAGGATTGAATTGATAAACGCTAGAAGTAGTTTGATGGTTATTTTACAATCTTTAAAATTTTCATCGACCATACAAACACCAAGACAAACTTCTATTTTAAATTAATAAAATGAAAACTCCTACAGCCGTAAGCACCACTCGTCCCGCAGCTTAAAATCTGGTTAATGTAAAATATAATTGTTGAACAGGACAAAGCAGTAATAATGATGCCATATGATCATCAGAAAATTTCTGAATGCCCCATCCACCTTCGTTTACACAAACATATCCACCTTCATTCCACGAATAGTTTACTGAGCATATCAGTCCATCGATTTAAGTGAGTATTTTATCAGAATAGAATTTTTACGACTTTTCAAACATGAAAATGATGGCATTAAAGTTGCACACAGCATGTGCGAGTAATTTTTTATTTCCTATCACTTAAGGCATAATGAGGGGACAGGTATTGAAGAAAGGTCGAAACATATGGCCTGGAAAACACTGATGCTAAAACTATGACTCGATTATCCATAAAATCAACAAATTTGGCAACATGTACTGAAGAGATAATGGAAACTCAATATTTGATATAAAAATGTACATTTGTTTTCAAATGTATACTTCAATGAAATCCAGGCATTTGCTAAGTCCTATCACGGTACGGTATATAATACGGCGTTATATCATGTACAATTGACCATCTTTGTCGTATTTTACCCTGATCGTCAGTCAAAAATTAATATTATCATCACAAATTTTAGCGCTGGCGACATGTATCGCTAGGGAGGACTCCCTCCCAAAATGTCTGAATTTCCTGCTGATCCGGAATATGGCCCTTAGTTTGTAGTGCACTACACTTGGTCGCGGCGATCGCTCACATGTTCCACGTGACCATATTCTGCTAGAAGCTCTACGTTTTAAAATTTTAAGTGTCCCCACTCTGGTGCCAAAAGGCCGCCCTCTGCCACACAGGCATTACGTCAATGGTACCGACCCCCATAGGCTAGAATTGGTGGACGTAGGCGGTAGCCATTGCGATTGCAGAGAGTAGTGTCTGTAGTCGTTCAATCTAGAAAATTTATAGGAGTAAAGGAATTTGTGTACTCTACCAAAATGGTTTCAACATTGAATCCAGAATAGTAAGTAGCCATCTTACGTATTATAATGATTTAAATTGCGATTTAAATAATCTTGGTTGGATTTGGCCTAAGTCATTTTGTGTTCATTATAATGAAATTTAATGTAATTTCGAACTGTCACAAGGGCACTGAAAGAAAATTTTTGTTGTGGGTATCTCGTTTTTGCTAGCGTATGCTATGTAGAATTAATTTCCTTATAGTGTCAGAGGTGGTGATTATGAGTCATCGTCCATGATGGATATTTCAGATAATATTGCGACGTATTTCAATGTTATAAGTTATTTTCTGGATTGTGTTAACCAATCAACTATTCTAAATTTAATCTATCGCGTCCTATATGAATAAATTTGTCAGCAATGGCTTTCCTGGTGTTAATTGATGTCATTCTAGATCCATTGTGGGTGGGTTTTAATTATGGTTGTAGCCACAAGTCATTCGTGGTTTTTGTCGAATAATTCAAGAATTTTGTCGTTTGGGCGGTAGTTATGGTATCATGTTAATGCCTTTTTCAATTTTTTTTGTATTTAGTGACTATCTATTCAAGTTGTTACTGATTGGTGACTCAGGGGTGGGGAAATCATGCCTCCTCCTAAGATTTGCGGTAAGTAATTGTCCAATTAAGAAAATCTGCGTCATCTTCCAGATCAATTTATTTATTATGAGGAAATTTTATTTACAGGATGACACATACACCGAGAGTTACATTAGTACCATTGGTGTAGACTTCGTAAGTATTTCACAAACATTATATTCAGTCTAATTTGAAAAAGGAAACTGTAGTAAATTGCACTTTCTTATTTCAGAAAATACGTACAATCGAACTTGACGAGAAGACCATCAAACTTCAAATTGTATGTTGCATTTTTGTTATTCACGATGAGTTCTATACCTACAACATTGTCATGTATTAATGATTATTATTTTCCTCAAAGTGGGATACTGCTGGTCAAGAGCGATTTAGAACGATAACGTCTAGCTACTACAGAGGGGCTCAAGGAATAATTATTGTGTACGACTGCACAGACCAAGATTCGTTCAACAACGTTAAGAACTGGTTGGAGGAAATAGATCGTTATGCATGCGATAATGTGAATAAGTTGTTGGTTGGAAATAAAATTGATCTGGTGCAGAAGAGAGTAGTTGAGTATTCAACGGCCAAGGTTAGTACTCTTTTTCCACATTTAAACGCATGCGCGCGAGTGATTCTTCTTGTGTTGTATACCTTTTATATAGATCAATTAAATAATTGTTCAGTGTGTGCGTGGGAAAATGTTTCTCCTTTGTTTACTAACTATAAATGGTAGTTGGGAAAACTGCCAATTGTTTTCAGTTGTAGATAATTAAAATTTTTAAATTTACGGTAATGTAGCAGTGGACTGGTTACATAGTTACATTTTCATGTATACATTTAAGCATGAATGCATTTTAAGAGAATGATTCACCTTATATTAATGGAATAATTAGACACACATTCAATAAATATTCCAAATGTATGGTTAAAATTACACCTTGAGTTCTAATCATGCCATCTGAAGTTCTCTGAAAAGATTTTCATCTAAAATACTGTTTGATTTTTGGGAAGTAATGTGAGAATTTTTGTATTGATACATTTCTTCTCTCATGAGAAATTTCTTTTCAATTTTTGTTAGACAATTAGTCACACAAGGTATGGGGTGGGAAAGATTAGGAATGTACTTTAGGAAAGTCCCAAGGAGTTTTCATAGCTGAAGGAGGGTATATGGAAGAGTTTGTTGTCATTACTAAGGTCATATGGTACATATGTCCTCAGTCATTGAGGGGCTTGAAAATGAAATTACTTCAACAGCAGATTGAGCACATACATTTCTAAGCGTACCTATAGAGACAACCCAGTAATTCTTTCTTCAATTTTATTCCTCTTCAACCATTTTACTTCCCTTTCATCCAACATGCCTATTTATTTTATCCCCCACTTTGCTTTATCAAATGCCTCACCAAAATTGGGAAGAAATATCTCAGGAGAGGAGAAATATATATGTTTCCATATGTGCCAAGCAAAAAGAAAAATACTGAAAATGTTCCTTTAAACTGTTTGGTAATCCATAGGGAAAGAAGCGTACTTATTGATGCGTAAGGTATATCATAGTTTCAGCCTTATTTTATAATTTTTTACTAAAATTGCATTTGCATAAAAAGTAGGTTCTGTAGATTTTGGGAAGGTAATTGATAGTAAATTGGCTTGATTAGCCAATAAATATTGATTTCTTGCTTGCATTCTCTTAGCACTGTTAATTGCTCTACCCTTCATATTTGTTGTTCTCATGAGATTGGTTTGATAACAACAGTTTAGGTTGTGTGTGTGTGTGATGACGTAGAGCCAGTGTGTTCTGTGGCCACCTTGAAAAAATTACATTAATTAATTTAAATTAAAACTGTCTTTTATTTACCATTATTTAATTGTAATGATACATAATTATTTTTGTAATAAAAATTGATTATGAAATGACAGATAAAGTAGTTGTTGCATGTTCATAAATTCATGAATCAGAATGATTCAACAATTTTTCAAAGCGTAGAAATTGTTGCATTTTAATATGCATTAGTGGATTAGTGCACTCAGCATTTCCCACATTTTCTTGAAATTATCAGGCTTATGTTAGATAGGAATTAATGTTCTCAAAATTTTCTAATGCCTTCCTTGTGGTATTAGCAAATGAATCCCATTTCATGTCCTACACTGTTTTAGCCCTTTGGTAAACAAACATGAGATTCTCACAATTGGAACATACTAACATTGCATTACAATGTTTGCAAAATAAGCTTTAAACTAATATCACCTATGCAGTATCATTAGTTTTGTGATAATCTCAATAACCAGTGTTGTAGTCAAATATTTTATGACCTTGAACTGCATACCTCCCGAGTTACTCGAATAGATTTAATTTCTTCTTTCATTTAAATTTATTTTTCTATTAAATTACAAATTTGTCTCAATTGAGTGTTCTGATTAGTCAATTTAATTTACTGTATTTCAAACATAAAAAGGAAGTTTTTGTTGGCTAAATTCGTCAAAATATATTTCCATGCTTTCCAGTAGTCCTATAATTCATGTGAGGTGGGGAAGTGAAATTTATTTTAGAAGCATGGGGATAAAGAGCTGTGGTATCATCTTACTTAACATCCTCCTATATATAACCTGCTATGCAAGCAGCATTGATAGGCATCATGTGTAGCCCAGCCATCTTTACATTTTGTGGACAAGGGCATTAAATGATAAAAATTAAAGAGAGCCGTTAGATCATTGTGCAGGCCTACCCTTCAGTTACATGATAGCAGCTAATGTACTCGCAAACAATGTTAAATGTAACAATTTCAGTTACTGAAGACCTACTACTACCATTTTGTATCCAAAGTCAGTTGATTTTTATCTTTATGGTTAGTATTTAGCTGAGTAGTGGCATTTCCAGTGTATTTGTTTAATGTTGCAGTTCCTTATTCAATTAAAATACAGAATCCAAAAAAATGGTGCTCCTGGAAGTGCACAGTGAAGGATGACAATTTGCACTTCAGGCAATTATTTGTATGTAGAGCAAATGCTCTACATTCAATGTAATACATGCTTTAATCTCTTATTTTAAATGATCTTAGTAGTCATTATATATGAAACAAAATAGAAATGCTTTGTTGGTTAAATAACGACTAAATGCTCTAAAAAATTTTAATTAGGAATATGCTGATCAGCTTGGGTTGCCGTTCCTTGAAACATCTGCCAAGGATTCCAAGAATGTTGAACAGGCATTCATGACAATGGCAGCTGAGATCAAGGAAAGGGTTGGGCCACCATCATCTGCTGCTGACACAGCCAACAAAGTTAAAATTGACCATGGTAGACCAATTGAGAACGTTAAATCTGGATGCTGCTGAAATTAAATAATACAGTAAGTTGCATTGTTGTATGCATTAAAAGTGCTCATTTGCAATTTTCATTTCACCTTTAGTTGTTACTGTTTTCATAAAACTGGCCTGTGCTTCTTTTTCTTATTTTGTTGGCCTAGTTTTAAAGTACTGTGGGCTGTAAAAACAAAGAAAATTCTTATTTACATCGAGAAATTATTCTCATCTTTGGAAACCCCCTTTCTCTGATGCCATTTCATTTTTCACCAATTATTTTGGGTTACAAGGCTGTTTGCTCTTGTGCATACATGTTACCCAAGAAGTATCCATTGCACATTCTTCCTTTATAGTACATTAGTGTCTCAAGGTGTGACAAATGCTTCCATCTTTCAACAAAGAAAGTCTTAATTGTATTTATGTTCTATTAGTGGTATCCTATAACAATGTACCCTAGTGTGTTAACGTTGGCTCAAAGTTTGGCTGATACATTTGTCTAATTATGTGGCCTGTTTCTTTTATCCCCATATATTCATTTTGTTTTCATTTTTATTGCTACACACCTTGCTCAAATAAAATCAGTTGAGAATCAAATCATGTAGAAAATAAGGGTTGCCTCAGAGAAACTAGCCAAAATAGTTTAACCCTGTGTCTTTTTTCTCAGACATTACTACTGCAATGGTGTGTATCTCACATGACTTGAAACCCATCTACCATCTATATGCCCTTCTCTAAAGTCCCCAGGTAGATAAATCTATCCCTTCACCTCGCTGTTCTTGAAGCACAGCATGTGGTCACAGAGAAATGTATTCTTTGTTTTTGTTCAATGCCATCGGGCATTGGCTACAAGTTGGTAGTCCTCACAACTAAAATTCTTTCCACAATATTTTGTATTTGTTGTGAAGTATTATTGGAAATAGCATGAAATTGATGTAATGATTGTACGTAAAGTGAGAGGGATATAAAATGTGTAAAAAATAAGAACATAACATCCCTAATTGCAAAGCACCTCAGCAAAAGTGACCACAGAAGTGACTTTGTGACTAAAATTCTTCATTTTGAAAATAAAAGTCAAAGGTTTGATGCTTTGGAGCAGTTGGAAATTTTGAAATTTGTCCATTGCAAGGATGAACTTGCCAACGAAACTTTTTATCCCTCCCACTCTCCACTCTTATACCTACCATTCTTCCAAGTTAACAATTGACACCGAAAGATTTAATTCTCTTTTCCTGCGTACATTAAGTACAGTGTAGTCCTGTTAGGTGTTCTTAGTTGATTTGCGGTTTTACTGCCATCTTGGCCAGTGGGATACCCCAGAGTGCCTGAGCAGTAAATTTCAACTGACTCTTACAGCTATAGCTTTAACAACTTGCATCTTTTCTCTTTTATCATCATGTTCTGATTATTATCAAGTTCTTATTGTCAACACTCCTATCCTATGTTTCATGGAATCTCAGTAAATACTAATTTTATATTCTCAATATAATGATTACCTTATGTATTAATAATATTTGTTTATTATTGTAATATTTGCTAATATCACGGTGATTGCATGTATAGTGATCATTTTAATGTGGACCTATTCCACCAGTGAAGTGGCAAGTTTTTTGTGCAGGAGTTCAAAGTGATATTTTTATATGTAAAGTGCTTATATAACATGCTGTCCCTGTGAATAGACTGGTGCTAAAGACTTCTTCTACACCCCATGCCACAGTAATGCCCACTAGGCATTAGACCAGGTTAAAATCACATCAATAACTCTTAATCAACAACATAAACACCACAATATTTATGTTATGATCACCATGTTGACTAATTCTTTATTCCTTCATTGATCCTTAATGCAAGTCACTCATTACCATTTAATAAGCCTGTTATCATAACATCACTGTATATATATATATATATATAGTTTATTTGCTTTTTTTCAGTAATTATAAAAAAAAGAAGGTACTACACAGGAATGTGGATAAAATATTGAATGGGAAGGGGCTGTTCCTGTGACTGAGAAAGCTGTGCTAAAGTTAATTTGTGAATAATTTTCACCCAAAGAAGTGGAAGATGAAGATGCAGGGGGAGGGAGTGGGTGTGCATGAGTGAGTGTGTGATACAAGGACAAGCTTTTGCCCTGTATGCTGCCCTTCTGATGAAAGTGGAGTTATATATAACTGGGTTTCAGATGTTCATATCTCTTCGAGAGGTGCTGCATAGATGAAATTAACCGGAACCGTATAATTCCAGCAAAATCACAAATATAAAGCCAGGTGCATGCCATATGCTCATCTCAACAAGTTGTCAATGATGCCAATAGATATGAACTATCTGAAAATTCCCATAATGGAAGTGTCACAGAGGAACTCTAGAGTTTTATTTACTTCTCCATAGCATTCACTGTGTAGATAACTTAAAAAACAGTGCTGTCCTTGAATGCTTTTTCAGGAGTAGCCCTGTAAGTGTTACTGTCCTTCGGAGAGGAGGGTCAAAATTTGTATTTAATATTGGTATTTCTATGCAGTTGTAAAATATATACATTCTTTACACTCATATCTGATAAGATCACAGAATGATTTTTTCCTTTGCAATGCCTCATATGAATGCAGGATTTGTTTGTAATGTGATCCTAAATGAAAGTTTTGCACTCCTTTGGCTTACTCAGTTATTTTATAATTGATGCTACAGTGTTTTGAGGCAGTGGAACTTTTTATTCCCTGCATAGATAAAAAAGAAAAGGGTAGATAAAAGTTTTGTCATTCCATAAACACATAAGGCCATAGCAACATGTTTAGCTCATTGTAAGTGTTTCTTCTGAAAATAAATGTTCCCAGTATAGATAATTTTTGAGCTCCATTTAATTCACTTTATGAATGGTAAAGGGCTTGTTTATATAATGTACTAGTTAATTTTTCAATTTAATTTTCGAAATTTGCCAATTTTATTCCAGTTATTTCTAACTGATTTATGCTTGTTAACTTGTGTTATATGGTTATATAAAACATTGTAAATACAAGAAGGTAGCTGTTTAATTTACTGTATTTATTTCATCTAGCACATTTTTTTCCATAAGGGATTGTTATCTTATTCTGCCCAATTTTTAGGCCTGAATTTGCTTTAGTAAACATTTTATTGCTGTAAATACCATAAGTGAATTGTTTTAATCATATTTTCGTCATGTATTTATCTTTATATAGTGGGAACTGGCACCAATCAAAGTGTCTCTAAATGCTGTTTAAATCAGGGTCCTAAATTCATTCTCCTTTTTTTTTGTAGTTAAAATTTGAAAGGTTGTTCATTCTTTGGCAAGTGTAATTTTATTGGCATAATCCTACTTAAAGTGTGCTAGCATATAAGTTTTGAGCTAATTAAACTATTTATTTAGCAATAATGATGTTTAATATTTTCATTGTCAGGTAGATAAATTTTTGTTATTTATTTTTGTCATTCCCTTATATATTAAAATGGTCAAATTAATTCTTGTTTGACAAATATTCTTTTTGGATTCCTGGGCAGTCATATAACTGCTGCTACCCTTTTATCAATTTTGTAGAAGGCTAAATTAAGGACGACCCCCCCCCCCCCCTACATTTAGTAAAATTGCAGCAGCTTACACTTTTCATTCCCCTACAAAGTGCTTTCATATCTTAGGTGAGGTCATTATGTTTCATTATTACATTGAAAATGCATCACTTGTTGCAAGAAGTGACAGATTTACCATGAAGTGATGAGAATATTTATAAAAATATATATATGCACCACTCATTTTTTGTTGGTGGTTCTTGGGTCATAGTGAAGCCTGTGGGTGGAATTTGATAAGTTTACTGATTTACTACATTTACTGCATTCTTTCATCTTCATAAAATATTGGTGTTCCATTCGTATTAAAGGTGTCGTAACTCAGTTTTATGTTGCCGAGCATAAGATGCACAACAGGAAAGTCTTCCTTTGTGGCCTTCTCTATATTGTGTAAGGCCATATTTTTTACCCCTATTAAGATTCTTTAAGATATAAACCCTTATTCTTTCCCTCCCCCATATGTAGTTAATGGTACTATCACTGATATCAGAAAGACAAGTTTTCAAATGAGGTTTGTGGAAGCATTCTCCACTACAATGACATCTGTTGGATACTCTTATGCTTTTATTGAAAAATTACAACACTTAGATACAACTGTTTTTGTGGTATTGGAATGCATGCAGTACAATACATTTCATAATTGTTTTAATAAGTTAATGAATGCTTACATTTTTCTGAAATAGCAGTTTAATATTGGCACAATGTTTTTCTGGTGATCAAGGATAATCCAATGTCTGGTCATAAAATGTGATCAATACATTAACCCTTTCGCTGCTGTGAACATTCCTTTTCATCCTCTATTGTTGCACTATCATACTTGAGATTTTGCTGAAATTATGTTTCATCAAATTAATAAATATTTTCCATTACATAAACAGTGAAACCAGATTTTTAAAATTTTCATTATTTAGAATATCTTATTTCGAGATTAATTAAAGTTATGGAGACTCAATACCATCCCTTTCTCCACATATTAGAAGTATGTTTCTGGAGAGTGAGATACAGCGAAAGGGTTAAAAATTCACTTTCTAAATTGGAAGTTTCTTAACAGTGCCATAATGCACTATCATGTAGAAAATAATTGGGAAAGATTATTCATTTCCAGTGAAAAAATGAAAGTGTAACAGTAGAGAAAGTATATATTCTGGGGAAACTTTTTCCAGTCTCTAGAATATTGACTACTGAGAGGTCATTTTGAGAATATATTAATTTTATTATTTTTACATTATAATTTTGTACCTTTCACAGACACTTCATTAGCTTCACAATTTACAGATTTCCAATTGTTCAATATGCACCTCCATGACTTTTATTTGGTAATTTTTTTGGATTTTGTTTTAGGAAGATTTGGTAACCTTGAGAGCGGTTTTATGATTGAATATTGTTTTCTTTTAACACCACCCTCAACATCTGATTCATTACACAAGACAATATTTCAGGATTTTAGACTACTCATTTTCTGGAAGTTGCGAATTTCCAAAAAAGTTAAATCTGATACTGATAGTAATATGACAGAGCATTCATTGCAGTCCTCTGATGAGCATGGTGATGTGAAGATTGAGATTGGAGAGAATTTATATCACGTGGATAATGTTTCCTCTTTCAGGAAATAGAAAGCCCAAGCATCTCCCAAACTCTGCCAATTGCATATTTCTTACTTAAATTTTGTCTCTTGTTGCTGATATAATCATTATCCCCAGTTGTGGATCTCTATCTGGGTGATTATCACCCTTAGTAAAATGAGAAATCCTCACAAATTTTGGGAAAAGGATTGCATCCATTTAATATATATCTCTGAGGAATAACTTTCAGTAAAAGTATAGTGCCTATTGATACCAGTATATTGTTCAAGTGTAGGAAATACAGTGTATAATATTTTATATTTCTTAAGTGCCATATCACCATTCACACATTGGCTGGTAAATTAAACATCCTTCTGGCAGATTGCTCTGTAAATGTGGATGTATCTGGTATGTTATTTACAGCATGGATAATTACTCTGTGACAATTACTCTGTGAATGAGTCTGTTAGGGGCTAAAATATTTGTTGCAGCTCTTGAAAAAAATCATCACTTGAGAATTAAGTTTTGGCAGCTTTGTTGCAAAAACTTATGGCATAGTTTCCGTATGTATAAGTACAAGTAGTAATTTTTGAGGGTTAGTAGATGGGGTGTACATTAGGATTTGCAGATAAGTAATGTCACCAGTTCTATTCTAACTTTCCAATTGGTTGAAGTGTGATCCAATATAGGGGTTATTAGCTCCTTACATGATCTGGCTATTTCCTGCGAGCTCCCGAAGGTTCAGGATGTCTCTAAGCTAACCTCTTGTTTGTTGGTCTGGTTCCAGCTGTGATTCTGCATTCAGTTGAACAAAGGTATGCAGTCATCAAAGTTTTGTGTCCAACATGTCTACTGCCAAAATGTTTTGGTCCAAATGAAATAATTTGATTTGGCACAAGACATTTTTGAAGGTTGTGATAATATCAGTGATGAAGCACCTACTGTGGATGCTTGTTGATGTAGAAAAGTGACTACAATGTAACTCATGTAAGTGCACAGTTGAATGAGTTCCTGCTAAATATCTGAGACTTGGTGTACCTGAAACCATTGTCCATGGGATTGTAACCAAACATTTGCAAATGAATTGTGTGCAAATATGGTCTTCAAATTATGACTGGTGACCACAAATGCTACTTAATGCTCATTTGAACAACTTTGTGAAAATGATACTGATTTTTTGGGCAATATTGTAGTTAGTGATGAGTTTTAGGTTTTCCAGTATGACCCCAAGGCAGAGCTCCAAGTGGCACACTTGAGTCTTTGCTCTGCATGAGTTTGTACTTGCTGGGCACACTGTCAATGCCAAGTTATATGTGGCATTGATCCAAAGACAAAAAGAAGGGGTTTGGCTCAATGCTGCTTCCTATTCAAACTACAGTTTGAATTCACTGATAATGTGAGACTGAAATTTGAATCGAGATATTATTCTGAAGGTGCTTAGTTGTTTTTTCAAAATTAGTTTTGGAAATTCATCCAACTGTAATTTAGTAAACATTAATTCCATTTGAACAAAAGATGAGTTTTAGCGTAATATTGTAACAATAAAATCAGAAAATATGTAATAACCATGCAAATTATAAATGAAAAGTCTGATTTTGGATAAAAAATTAAGTATTAAGTCATCAAAACTAATAATGTGTGCTATATATACTTCAATTGATGATCTTTCTAAAGATATTTCTTCTGTCATGGCTGATAAGATGTATTTTTAACACTAAGAGACTTCTTTGCCCTAGCCACTTTCTGGTACATTCAACCTATGTGTGACAAGTATTTACAAAAATATACCTACTGAATTTTGTTCATGAACCTTAAAACTATGGAGTTTAGTTTATGTTGGAACTAACTTGTGTAATACTGACCTCTATGAATGAATTTCTTACTGAATTTCCTCCTCGTTTATGAGATGACTTGGAGATTTCTTGGGCCCTCCCACCCCCTACTGTGACCTCGTCTGCCAACCATTGGATACCTGGAAGGTTTAAGTCCCCCGCTATGAGGGGATGATCCTCGGGGTAACTGAGCATATGCCTGCTAATACCTAGACTTCATACATCCCTCTGTTGGAGCTTCTGTGTGTGACAACTATTTTGAAAGTTTTCCCTCCATTCCTACCTTTGACATAAACACACATCATCTCACAAATTAGTTAGAATAGGAACTTGGAATGTTAGGACAATGTTGAAGACAGAAAAATTAGAGAATATCTACATCTACATAAGTACCCTGCGAGCCACCAAAAAGGTGTGTGGCAGGGGGTGTAGCACCATGAGGGAAGGGTTGAGGGGGTTGGGAGTTAGGTGAGGAAAGGTGGGGGGAACCTGTAGGAGAAAAAAAAAATATATATATATATATACACACATACATATATACACACATGTATACACATCCTCGCGAAGTCCCTAACCTGTACGTTAATACTTATTGTAATGAACTAAGTCCTGGGGACTACGAGCATTCTGTTCCCTTATCGTTCTTGGAAAAAATGACATTTTAAACCTGTCAGTCTTGCAGTCTATCTCTCTAGTCTTGTATTCGTGATCCCTTCGACCGTAATACGTTGGGGTTCGTATTATCTCCTTGATGTCATCGGAAAAGGGCCCATCTTTAAATGTTTTTAATAAGTTTAATCTATATTGGAAACGCCGCTGTGTAAGAGAATCCCAACCTAAATTGTCTAGCAAAGTGGATACGCTGCTGAGTTGGTCATAACGATGTTTGACAAATCTAGCCCCCCTCCGCTGAACTCGATCTAATTCCGAAACCAAATTTATGTTATGAGGATCCCATATACTGGCAGCATACTCTAGGTGGGGCCTGACCAAGGCAAGGAAACATCGTTCTTTCACCTTTTCGTCGCATTTACCTAGCACTCTTTTCACAAATCCCAATTTTTTATTAGCACGACCGCATATTTCTCGTATGTGTTTTCCCCAGGACAGGTCGTGAGTAATTGTTACACCCAAGTATTTAAAGGAATCTACCCTCTCGATATTGGTTTGTTTCACTTTGTAACTATAAGGGAGGGAATTACTCTTTTCCCAAAAATGTATTACTACGCATTTTTTAAAATTCAATTCCAATTGCCATGTATCGCAACAATTTTGAATTGCATCTAGGTCGTTGGCTAACACGACTCTGTCTTCGTGACTTCGGATGTCCCCATAAATTACTGCATCATTGGGGAAAAGACGGAGCTTGCTATTAACTACGGTACTGAGGTCATTTATGTAAATAAGGAAAAGGAGGGGGCCTATGACACTTCCTTGTGGTACCCCCGACGTGACCTTGACAGTATCGGATGATACACCGTCCAGGACGACTGTTTGGACACGATCACTTAAAAATTGTTTAATCCAGTTAATAATACTTTCGTGTATTCCATAGGTTTCCAATTTCGCCAGTAATTTGCAATGAGGGACTTTATCGAAAGCTTTCTTAAAATCTAGGAATATCGCATCAACTGGAATATTACTTTCATCGGAGTTTAATACATCATGTACAAAAAGTGCGAGTTGAGTTTCGCAGGATCTACCCTTACGGAAGCCGTGTTGGTTATTAATTAATAAATCTTGGCTATCGAGGTGCCTATATAATGTATAGGCCTAATATAATGTGAGAGAGGATGTATAGATGTTTTGTGCTGTGCAAGATGAGATGGAAGGACAGCAGGATTACTGGAGTGATATAAAGCAGTGGGAAAGAAAACTAGTGAGGAGTAGCAATATTATTAAACAAAAAGGTTGGAAAAAGCATAATAAAAAAGAGCAAGCCACTGATTTAGAAGTGAAAGCTGAACCGATGATCTTGGTCATTGTTCAGGTCTACATGCCACCTTGCAACTATAGAGAGGAAGAAGTTGATAGGGTATACAATCAGTTGGAGAAATACAGTTGTTTCTGAAGAGAAACATCTGATAGTGATTGGATCGTGGTGGTATGTGAGGGAATATGGTTAAGGAACGAGGCATGAGTGTGAGGAGAATGCAATTGAGTTCTGTAGGAGACAGAGGTTAATCTTCACCAATACTTGGTTTAGACACCATAAAATGCATAGGTATTCATGGAAAATACCAGATGACTCAGAAAGATATGAGTTGGACCAAATTTTGGTTAGGCACCTATTTAGGAACAACATGATCAATTCTCAGTTTCCCGGTAGAAGAAGAGGGCTCAGATCAAAATTTATTAATTATGAAGTTAGCATCTGACTCAAAAAAGATGGTTGAAGAAATGGAATGTAGAAGCCTTAACCAGACCAAAAAGGAAAAAGTATGATCAAGCTGTTGAGAAAATCATTAGAGGTGAAAGGAAGCTGGATGCTACATACAGAGGAAAAATGGGAACATATCAAAAAGGGATATCGAAAGCTGCAAAAGAGACTATAGGTGTATGAAGAATAAACAGGAGAATAACCAGAAAACAATAGATTATGAAAGGGATGATTAGAAAAATGGACAAGAGAAGAAAGTGGAATAATATAAACACAGTGTTAGGCAAAGGTGGAACAAAGAGTTCAATGATAAACTGAGGTGTGACACAAATAGCACAAAAGAAAAACAGTGGAAAATGCAGTACAGGGATATGGAAAGTTTACAGAGAAAGGGTGAAAGTTTTGCATTATACAGGAAGGTTAAAACACTGACAGGATGTAAAAAGGGAAAATCATTGCCAACAATAAAGAATAAGTCAGGAAAAATATTAGTTGAACCAGAGAAGATTCAAGGGAGATGGCAGTAATATTTGAACATAGAGGAACTACAGGGTAAAGACATTTGCTCAACAAGGTTAGACACTGAAAGGAATATTACGTACATGAGGATAGCTTCGGCTGAAGTTTACTCAATGGAGAGATAGGAAAGGCATTTAGGGAATTAAATGACAATAAGATGGTGGGGGTAGACAACATTACCAAAGAACTATTGAAATAAATATTTTAATAGTTCTTTGGCAATGTGGAAGGAAGAGGTTTTGTGGACTATTCCATAGCATTTATGAGGGAGGAAATTGGCGGAAATATTTCATCCAATTAGTTTTAGTTCCTATCCCAAAAGAGGGAAAGGCAACCACATGTGAAGACTACAGAACATTAAGTTTGACTTCACATACTACTAGTTTTCAGCATCATCAATACAAGGATGAAGAGCTGGGAAAATGAATACTTAGGGGATGATCAATTTCGGTTCAGGAAGGAGAGTGGCACAGATGCCACAGCAGTAATGAGAGCACTAATTGAGAGGAATATAGAATACAATCAGGACGTACTTGCCTGTTTCCTATATTTTAAAAAAGTTTTTTATGAAGTGAATTGGGAAAAACTAATGAGCATATTACAGAAAATAGGAATAGATAGGAAGGACAGGAGGCTAATCCGCAACCCTGTACATGTCTCAGACTGCTCAGATGTGGGTGGGGAACGGAGAGTCCAGATGGACAGTGTTAGGAATAGGAGTAAGACAGGGGTGTCCAATGCCTCCTATGCTGTTCAATGCATATGCGAAAGGAAAGGATTAAGGTGCATGGGAGAACTAGAGGTAGGAATGAAAATTAATGGGGAATTCATTTATGTTAATTTTGCTGATAATAAAGATTTACAGGGTTCGTCCGGAAAATAAGTGTACTGAGCTCAGGAATATCTTAAGCTAAACAGAACAGGTAAGGGACAGAAAGAAGTCCGGTGGTGCCAAGTCCGGGCTGTAGGGTAGGTGCGGCAGCGTTGCCACGCCGTGCTTGGCCAAGAAGTCCGACATGAGAAGCGCGGTGTGAGACGGCGCGTTGTCGTGATGCAGCCGCCAGATGTTTTTGATGGCTGGCCGGACGCGGGCGACTCGTTTTCGAAGCCTGTCGAGCACTTGGACATAAAATGCAGCATTTACAGTTTGTCGTTCAGGTACAAATTCGTAATGGACGACTCCCCTTTTGTCAAAAAAAGACACTAATTTTCTCACACTTATTTTCCGGACGAACCCTGTAGTCATCAGGCAGCCAAGAGTTTGCAAACATTTCTGAGCACACTGGAAAGCCAGTGCTATACATATAGGTTAAGTTAAATATTAAAACATTGGAGGATAATTGGATTTGGCAAAGAAGATTTCATGACAAAGGGGCAATTGATGACAGACACATTGAGGAAGGAGGTTAAGAAATACCTCATCAGAATATTAACTTGGAGTGTGGTTTTCTATGGTATGGTATGCATGGTATGGAAGGAGAGAGGATTTTTAAGAAAAAACTCAAAGAAGATGGATTCATGAATGGAACCTCATGGAATGAATGGAGGGAAGAAGTACCTACGCAGAATTGAAGAGGGACTTAATGTGGTGTCCACTGTCAGGTTGTTTTTGTTAGGAGAGCGTACAAGTAAATGTACTGCTGAACAATTGTACAGGTTGTGTCCATATAAAACCAATAATTTCATATTTAACTTAGCATTTATTTTCCTTGAAAATCAAATACTTTGTTTTTTACATTGATTTTCATTTCATACCTATAATACTGACCTTCTATATGCACTCAAATTGACTTGAAACCTCTTTGCTCTATGGAAAACTAAAGTTTGATGAACTGCAAACCTAATTGATTTTATGAATTCCTTACCGGCTTCCGTACCTATCTCCAGTTCTTCTCATCCCTCGTTAACTATTTCTTCCACACATAAACTGAAAAGCACAAGCGATAATGGACAGCTGTCTTACTTCTCTTTCTAGCATTGCCAATCCTGACTCTCCAGCTACCACTCACACACAAGCAGCTTGAGATATGTACAGGTTATGGATAATTTGCCAATTCCTCCAATCTATTCCTGGGTGGGTCGAATGTGACTGACCTTTCAATTGAGGGAGGGTTTTAGTTTGCTTGTACCCACATCACGATTTTATTAATTTTCTAAAGAGATCATTTTCAATAAATGGATATTTTTAGTCAGGTCATTCACTGATGCTTGGTCCAATAAAAGCAAACATTCTATCATGTATTATTTTTTCTTGGTAGATCCCAATTTTTCAGAGTATCACAGTTGATAGCAGGCGATGAATAGCTAGGATTTGGCAATCCTAGCTATTGGCCGATTCTATAAATTAGGGCTGAAAATAGTAAATATGCAGTAAGTTTATAAGCAAGGGATTGACATCTTAAACAAAATAAATTAGAGACCATAATTAGAGCTTAAATGAATTAATGCTTTGCTTTTTGCAACAGATTTTATAACTGGGTTTTTCATCAGCAGTTATTTGGAGACAAGCAATTGATATGACAGTTTTTCTCTTTAGGAATTTGTGTTTGGCATAAGAAAACTTGTAGTGTGGAAAGAAATTAGGGTGTTGTACTTGCTTGCTCTTGTGTCAAAAGGATTAATTTTTTATTTGATGGATGAAATACTGTAGCTGTTAGTGCTCTCCTCATGACATTCAATATGGGATGGGAATGCCACTGAAAACAGTTCCCATTTCCAGGATATGAAGCTCCTCCAAGTGGACCGTAATAGTAGTCATCAAACTATGAATATATCTGGGTTTTCCTTTATTAGATGATAATGGATTTTATTGCAAGAATGTACTAATGTAATTGTCCATGGTAGAGCATAAGGAGCTACCTGACTACAAGGGGGCTCTTGGCCAAGAAATTATTAACACACAAATTCCCTGGACATTTGTTTTATTAATTTTCCTGAATGAGAAAAAACAGATTACAATTTGTGCCGCCTACTTGGAAGACAATTCTTCGTACCGTATTACTAACCTATGCCATAACGATAGGTTGCATTTTATTAATGCAGCGGTTATACATGTGCCACTGTTTTCACCTTATTGCAACAGGTAGCCATAGGGAAGAAGTTGGGTTAGTTAGTTTCTTCTTCCATGATATCACGCCTCAACTTTCATTTCCATCAGTAATCGAGCAAACAACAAATTAATATATATTTGCGGAAGATTCGAGGCATTGCAACTGAAAAATGAACTTTCAACGGTTAAATACGATAGAATGACTAACACCACTAATAAGCTTTGAATTTGAAAATCAGCCAGGCATTCCTCACCCCACTAAGGCAATAAACTAACATTGACCCTCATTCCAATACCGCAGAAGTTCCCCACCCCACGGATGATAAACCCCAATCACGCGAGATTCACGCTCCATGACAGTGTTTTGTCTACTAGGAAAAAATCAAAAATAATGTATGACAAGCAGACGTGTGGGGATTCTTTTTCCCATTGACGTGTATATAATGTTAAACTTCTCACCAAACAGCGCCATTAAAGTTCATCTTGTAGTTTATTTTGAAACTGAAGTGAAACTTGTTACTATGTGACTCCCTATCACAGGTACGTAATCTTAATCACAAAACGTCGCAAAACTCAAAGATTCTGATAGTAAGGCTTTATCAGAAACCTATCTTATCTCTTATTTTGTGTAGACAAATAATAATAAATTATGCACATTTAATGGACCTTGCAAGATAGAGGAAAAAAACCCAAAGGAAACGTTAGAGTTCAAATACTTGCTACATTAGCTCAAACTTAGTACATAGTTAACAGTGAGAATGGCGTGTATATCTCTACCCCTTAGGTGCCTCATAAAATTATTTTAGCATCAATGAAAATTTGTGAACAAAATTAATTGTAATGTTATTCTTCAGCCATAGCCAGTCATTGGATTAGTGTGTGCCATTACCATTCAGGCTTTTCTGAAAGAAGTTGTACCTAATTGATATGTCAATTCACTCCTTGCAATTAGGTTTCAGCTACAGATAAAAATGGGAGAAGAAGATATCTCGCCGGACACACCACCATCACAAGGATCTCAGGGCCGTGAATCTTCTAGAGGAAGTAAAGTGTGTGGAGTATGTGGTGATCAAGCCCTTGGCTACAATTTCAATGCGATAACGTGCGAATCATGTAAGGCGTTTTTTCGACGTAATGCTTTGAGAAATAAGGTATGTAGAGGTGTACTTCCATAATAGGTTTCAAGGAATTCAAATAAAGATGAAAATTTGGTATTAAATCTTAGGATTCAAGTGAATCCAGTTTTTAAATGAGCTCTCAACTCTTTCTTATGAATATTACCGCAGCTCAATGAGGAGGCAAAGATAAATGAAAATATTTGAATCTCACAACTAGCTAAATTCTTAGCTGGTCATATATAGCACAACAAAGGTCTGTGGTGACTTAAAAAAGTAAAAATGCCTAGGGTTAAAAATGTTACATAAAAAGGTAAAAAAAATCAGAAAAAAATATATATTTTTGTACAAATTATAGTAATAATTCTGCATCGCGATAAAATGATTTTTCGAGTTATAGTAGATAGCTGTAGGTATCAAGGTACCGGGCCAGGCATTCTTCATGCAAGAATTCTTCCCTGATTGGTATGCTCCCAATCCCCAAACATGCCTTTGAACACAACACTCCCTTTGATAAATGCTATAGTGTATCCATCTTAGCATCCCTCCCACCCTCAGACCCTCCACTGAAACTCGAAACAATAGAGCAAGCTTTCATCTGGATTCCTGGAATCGCCCAGTTATTAATATTAGACATTAATTACCCTTTTTGACACAGAATTTCATCCCCCTCCACCCCCAACACCTTCCATATCATCCCCACCTTTTTAAAAATCCCCTGCCTAATACTTACCCCTCGCATGAGAAAACTAAAAACCTAATTGCTGAGGACTTCCAAGAGTCCTTTAAACAGTGGAAAAGAAGATAGCATATGTGCATTGCAACGAATGGAGTGTACTTTGAAGGGGACAAAATCGATGTAGACTAAATTTTGCAAAATGAAGTTTTTATGGGCTCAGTTCGGGTATTTATTGGACAGACCTCGTACTCTTAAGACACTCCTATCATGTTATCAAATTTATTCTATCAAATTTAATACTATCAAATCTAATTATCACAAATATATGAACCACTATAGTAGCTTTTTCATCACTGTATCTTAGCAATTCATTGAGAATCTGAGTTAAAAAGTAAAGGCATTCTTAGGAACATATCTAATTCATAACCCAGAGTCTACCTGCAATTCAAACAAATTAATGGAAGTTGCGGAAGAAAAATTTTGCTTTTATCAGTCACTAAGCCATTGTTTTAGTTTGTGTTCGTTGGCCATACCTAGTTATGAAACTTGAAATATTGTCTGAAAGCTAACAAATGGGATTCATTTTGGCCACATTTTAAATAAAACATAGGTTATGGATGTGAAATTTGACATCAATGGCTGTCTTTTTTCTTGAAACATTGGATAAAAAAGTTTTTTGATAAAGGCCCCGATCAGTATGATAAATCAAGTCAACTTCTATCCTTTTTCTTTTGAATCTTGAAATTGATTCATGGCTAACATGAAATTTTTGTATGTGGAGGTATATACGTGCTGCATTGGTTAATCATTTGACGGGCTTCTTCCCTTGCAGGAATTCCAGTGTCCATTTAATGATGCATGTGAGATCACGGCAGTCACCCGTCGGTTTTGTCAGCGATGTCGTCTGCGCAAATGCTTTGCGATTGGAATGCGAAAGGACTGGATTCTGTCTGAGGAGGACAAAAGGCTGAAGAGGGAGAAGGTGGAGAGTAACAAGGCCAGTGGGCGCAAGAGACCTCGCTCAGGAAGCACTCCATCTTCCTCCACATCATCTCGAGGTCATGAGAAAGCTGTGCCCTCACCTGCAATACCAACTGATGCAGCTGTTGCCACCACCCCTGATTCAGTGGTGTCTGATGAAAAGAACTCCATAAAATCACCTCTCCCTCCCTCCGTGTCCCCTGGCCCTCAAATATCCCCAACAACCCAGCAAGCGAAACCTCAGGCATGGGTGACAGGAACACCACAAGTCAAAGTGCCAAAGTTGGAGTCCTCTGCCGAGGAGATTATTCCATCCCTCCCTCGTTCTTCGCCCGTCAGTGTGATCACCTCCCCAAATTCCATCATCACTCAAATTTCTACGGTCCAGTCGAGCCCTGTACAGGTCTCATCCATGTCGCTGGAGGAGGAGTTGGCACCCTCTTCCTTCGATTCCCACACCTCTGTTTATGCCTCGCCGGCCCCCTTGAGTCATCCCAGTAGTGTCCTCACAGAGGAGTCTCCAATGGTGTCATATTCCCCATCCGCCTCTATTAGCTCCCCTCCGTCTGTAGCAGGCTCTCTCTCTCCCCATTCGGCCACCACCCTCCCCCGTAGCACTCCCCTCCTAAACTCCCTCATTGTTAATCAGAATAGTGAGGATTACATTAGCACATTTTACTCCAAGGATGCCACTTCAGAGACAGTTAAGCTCCAAGAAATTGGGAGGAGGGTTAAAGGAGACAGGGGAAATGAGAGCAGTGAGGTGTCCAAGATGAATCCTGTTAAAGTTGAGGGGTTGGTGTCTTCGACATCACCATCACCAACTTGGTGGGTGGGAGGCAATGGGCCAGATGGTACCTTGGAGGATTCTTCCAGGTCCATCCTCTTGACTCCTGAGTCACCTGATGGATCCGCAGTGGATGAAACACAGAAGAAGACAGTCCCAATTCCAGAAGTGACTGAGAGAATTGATTGCATGACGAAGTTGGCTAATGACACAGTATCACAGTTGGCTCCCATAACACTAGAAGATAACTGGGACTTCCACACTAGTCTCTCAAGGTTAGTTGACAGTTTTGTGTTGAATGAAATTTTAATGTTACTCTTCATGATTCTTTTGACTCATGGAAACTATTACACCCTGAATGAGCCCATTAGCTGGCTCTGAGTTTTTAAAGGGTTCATTTATTGGAACTGGTAGTTGGCTGTAAATTGTGGGTTTGGTATTATTTTTGGCACCTCCCTGAGTTTTACTGCCCTGAGTGGAAACCGCATCATTAAAGCCATGAGTATGTTTTTACCATATCTGTTTTCGTTCCTAGCTAAAATGTTTTTCATTCTGAAACAATGAATGATGGTCATTTAACTGTTCCCCTATTTTGAAGGGTGCTTCATTTTTGCATGACTGCAATATATATGTACAAATTCAGTAAGCAAACTCTGTACAAGATTAATGTGTTTAAGTTAATGGTAGTTCTCTTAGATATGAATATATCGTGATTAATTATGGTTTTTGCTGTGCAGCTTTGTGAACATATGGAAATGCAATTTTAGTTCTGTTAATTGAAACAAAATGAATCATTATATCTTTCATTCTATTAGTTGACTTATAAAATTTATATAAATGAGGGAAAAAGCAGAGGACATTCCTGGAAAAATATACAGCTTGCTAAAATTCCAATTTTTATTGAATAACTTGACTAGTGTGCATGTTTCATCAAATACTTGGTTTTCTAGAAACAATTGGAAGGTGACAATTTATCATTGAAACATGTATTTTGTTGCACATTGAACGCTGAACTTTTATCCAGTAATTCATTTTTACACTTTTGAGATGGGATGTCATAAATTTAAGACATGGGCAGGGAACTGTAAGTGGAGAAGTAGTTGATTTGGTGGGAAGGGGCTATGGCTTTAAAAAATTTCATTTCAATTTATAATGCACTTCTCCACTAGAAAGGACATTAATTTTCATATGATCCAAGTAAATTACTAGATCGTCATATTCAGGAACACACAACAAATTTTCAGTCATTATTAAGTTTATATTAATGAGAAAAATGTACTTGTTGGCAATTGTTTTCCATCTGCAGTATCACGCCTGAACAAACTAAGTTAAATCTTCAAGATACATGTATGATAAAGGAAGAATGGTTAGTGGGAAAGTTGTATGGTAGCAGGGCAGATATAGTATTTGGGACCTGACATTGGGACTTGGGTTAATATTGAAATGATGCCTCTGAACTCCCCCATCTTCCCACAAACTGTGATTTTTTTTGGCTGATGGGCCTTTCTGGGAAACAGCATGTTGTATAGAGAAACAAAGTGACTCCTTCACCCCGAATGGTTAACATTCTCACACGTAAAGGCTTAATATGAGATGATTTCCACCCTTTCCTGTTAAACCAGACTAAAGGTTGAGTTGTGTGGTTTGATTGGCTGTTATTGGGACTCATTGCAGGGCAACACAAAAATTAAATCCTTTAAAGAATTAACATAATGGTAAATTAGTGGTAGATGGATGAAAATGATTCATTTTTTGGCTAATTCTTAATGGAATGGTAACTTGTCCTCTTCCCAAATATTTGTTCAGGCGGATACCTATTGCTCCCGACTCCATTGGATCAATTCTTAGCGAAGCAATCAAGATTGAATTTGAGGCCCTTGGACCCCTCCATTGCAGTATACCAAGCAGTGGTGATGGTGGCTGTGGAGGCAGTGGCAGCTTACAGAGACATTTGAACGAAGTGGAGAGGTCTAAACTCAATGAGCTTGTGGTGGCCAATCAAGCTCTCCTGGCACCGTTGGATGCAGACTTGTCTGCACCATTAGATGTCAGTACTCATGTTAGCTTTTATCTTTTGTCATTTCTCTCTGTATGGTTGTCCAGTGAGTGGTGCTGGACTACTGACCAAAGGACTTGGGTTTGATTCTGAGTGATGCCTCTGGGCACCTTCAACTTCATCCGGGGTGTATGATTTTTTGAGTACCAGGTCTTCCTGAAGAACCACAGGCAGCACAGAGAAAGGAACTGACCCTTTTCTATTCTGATATGTGAATTTTACATGCTATCTTGATTATTATTATTAGGTTAATTCTACCGTCACCTATCAAAACAAACTTTGGATTGATAACTGTGGTTGGTTTTCTAGCTGGTATTTCAAGGAAGATCAATCTCAATATCTCTGAGGATCTAGCTGGATAAAAGATTCTCAAAAATATTGGTATAAAAGAATTATGTATGGTCTGAGAACTTTGGGAAAAATATATTTTTTAAATGAGATCATTGCAAAATATCATGACTTGATATTTAATAAAAATATAATTTGCTCTGGTATTCTCTTGAATGACATAAGTTTGTACAGTTATACAGTTGTGTTCATTCTGCAGTGTGAAAGTTTGTTGCATTCAAAAGGTACATCTTTTCTGTTTAATTCCTAGAGAAGTGAATTAACTCTGATGTTGCAGTGTAATGGACAATTTAATAAAATTAGTATCTGGTTAGTTGTGAAATAATAGAGCAAAACATTGTTTGCAATTAGCTAATTTGAAAAAAAACATGACCATCTCTGGAATGAAATTGAAAACCTATAATAAAGGATTGGTTTTATTGAATTCAGAATTTGCGTTCTTTAGAATTATTTGGGATGAAAATGAAAGCAATGAATTTTCATATTAAAGAAATTAGATTTTGTCAATTTTCATTAATTGATAGAATGTGTTGTTACCCAACCACTTTAGCAAATTGGATGAAAAATATACTTATAAAGTTGTTATTCATTCTTTCACGTTAAAACTGGAAAGTAGCTACAGTGTGCTTATTGTTAAAGAAAGCATCATTGAATGCAATAGCCATAAAGGAAATATAAAGCCACTTATGTTTTAGATGAATCTCTTTTTGAAAGAAAAGAAAAATAAAATCTGATTTAAATATTCGTGTCTAGAGTGGTCCATCAAGTCTTAAATTCCTATTTATCTGAAATAGGTTTCATTTTGCTGTTTTTAGCTGTGCAATTTTTCCAAATTTGTAAGCGGACATAATTGGCATAATTTGAATTTAAGGTTGTTTGAGAAAATTGACATAATGACCTTTTTGTTCTTCTCTTTACAGACAAGTGTGTGTGGTGGTGGGGAGCCAGTTCTTTTGGACATAATAAACCTCACAGCTGTAGCAATTAGGCGGCTGATAAAGATGTCCAAGCGAATTGGAGCATTCAAGTCTTTGTGTCAGGAGGACCAGGTTGCCCTACTTAAAGGTGGCTGCACTGAGATGATGATTCTACGTAGTGTGATGACATATGATCCAGACAAAGATTCTTGGAAGGTGGCTAACTCTCTTTTTTGGTAGTATATTGCTTAGATTTTGAGAATGTTCCAGAATGCTTAGACATATAGGCTGGTCAGTTGTGAAAATTGGGAAGAGGTCTGAAATCGGTAAACTTCTTCAAAAATTGGTGACCAAGTGGGTCCAAATTCTTTTCTAAAGTCTGGAATTTGATATTCAAGTTGGGGTTATGATACGAGTTTCAGGAATTACTACAATTGATTGAATTGATGTCAATATTCCTGAAATATTGAGATCAGTTCTTGATCAGTATGGGCATCACCTGTCTAGTTCCCAGCAAAAACAAAAACCGTAATAGTAAAAAAATGCTTAACCAGTCTCCAAACAACTGGGAGAAAAACTAAAAAAAAAAAGATGGATGAAAAAGTTTGGTTGATGAAAAAGATGGGAGTGAGAATCCAAAATAAATAGTTGTCTACCTGTTACTATTTGATCAGGAAACAGGTCAGAACGGGAAATTTTTGGTAATTTCAAATGTGCAACCATGATTGGAAATGAACTCAGAAAACTGAGAAGCATGATCATTTTTGCTCAAATTTTACTGCAGCTTTACTGCTATGCTGCATTTCTTCTGCTCCACAATGGTTATATTTTTGATTTCCTCTCCCATGAGATACTAGAAAATATCGATCTCGTAAAAAATTTTAACTTTGGAATTTCAGTGTAACTATAGGAGAGTTAAAAAAAATTGTAATCATTTTATGCCAGTTCTTCTCTACCTTGAGCATGGTTTAACCTGGTACAGTGGAAACTCACATGAGCATAATTTGTTTTTAGAATCTGTCTTGCTAAGTAAAACAATTTTTCCATACATTAATGCAAAACACGATAATGTATTCCATGCTGAAAAAATAAATTATGCTCATGTTTTATTGAAAGAAAATTAAACAAATATTGTTTAGGATTGTGAATAATCTTGAACTTTTTTCTGTCGCGGGATGAACCAACCTGAAATTCTATTTTTATAAAAAAATGATCAAAATGTGTAATTAGGTTATTATTTATGATTAATTCCTAATTAATTTTTACTAGAAAGTTGTCTTGAGACATTTGTTTTTGCCAACATTTCAAAATTTCGTTCACAAATAACTTTTAAAAAAGACCTGTCTTGTCACAAATGCTGACCCTGGTGGCGGTGGGGTAACTTCCTCATCTACCATTTTAAGGGTTGCGGGTTCGATTCCTGCCTGGATGGGTTTTCCTCTACCTAGGGTTTGGGTGTTTGTAAATGTGACCATGGTTGTCATTGATAATAGTCTTATGTAAAGGCCAAAATGTGCTGTTTTTAGACTAATGCTAAATAAATAAACAATTAAAAACCTATTGCAGCTGGTAGCTGGTAACCCTCAGAATATACAAGCTTCTTGAAGCTACCAATGAAATTCTCTGCTGCCTTTGAGTCAGAGCACGCTGTTTCACCATGCCATTCTTGACACAGTGGATGCCAGTTCTCTTAAACTCACATGGCTTTCCTTAAATACTTCTTCTTTGGTCATTGATGTTCTTGGCATCTTCTTATTGAGGTCAGCGAAAATCACGTGTGCCTTCTCACAACTGATGTTCTAATTGATTGCATCCCCTTGAATTTCCTTTTTGTTTATCCATATGAGAAGCTACCTCTCAACATCTTTGAGGATGCACAATCATTACATAGATAAATTCTGGTCACTCCCTATGAAGCATCAATCAATCCTTAATCTTGTCCTCAAGGAATGTAAATCGGTGATCGATAGCATGCATATCATCAACTGATTGTATATCCATGTTATATTAGCTATACTCACACTAGATCTCACTTTTCAAAGGTTTTAGTTTTCATTTCTAAGGTGATTTCTTTCTTTTCTGGCTCTTTTATCGCGGCTTTTTGTTTGGGGACATTTTTGCCAGGCTTATTAAACATTGCTTATAAAATCATAGTATGTCTGAACACAAGTTTGGAAAAATGTGTGATCACTATTGACACTAATGCTAGTGGAACAAGTGCTAAACACAAACTGAAGCAGTTAGTGTGCAATGATTGCGGGAATTTTACTTTCCTCGTCTCTCGTTATGTGAAAAGTCACTCATTAAGTGAGTAATTAAAGCAAAAATTTTTGTCGTGCAAATAACTGGCTATGTGAGGTGATAGTTAAGAGAGTTTCCACAGAATATACTTGTGGTGTGTTTACTTTATGTTATGGAATTACATGCATAGCTGCAATCTTTTGAATGAGTTGTCTCTGATTGATCTTGCATATTGTATATATGTACTCCAGCATATTTTTCTACATTAAAAAATATTCTAGATACCACACTCTGGCACCTCAAGAAGTCGAGGCTCGCCTAATCTCATCAAGGTAGATGTCCTGAAGAAAGCCCCCGGAAACGTATATGAAGAACACCAACGATTTCTGCGCACATTTGATGCTCGATGGCGATCAGATGAGAGTGTTATGCTTTTACTCTCTGCAATCACATTATTCTCCCCACAGCGACCTCATGTTGTTCATTCAGATGTCGTAAGGCTAGAACAGGTAAGCTAAGAATAATCAATCCACATAGTTATAGAAAGTTAATGGTGTTTTCTATATACGAGGTGTGTTAAAAAAATAATGAGAATTTTAATTTTTCGGACAATAATATTTATTTTTCTTATACATTGTTGGCACCTTCAAAGTAGTCCCCATTGGAGATTATGCACTTGTGCCAGTGCTTCTTCCAATCCCCGAAACACTTCTCAAACTCGATCTTCGAGATAGCCTTTAGTTCTTTCAGCAATTCACTTTTAATGTCATCTATGGCTGTAAAACGATGGCCCTTCAAGGTTCACTTAATTTTTGGAAATAGGAAAAAGTCACACACAGCCATACTATATTTGGCAAATATAGAGGCTGGGGCATCGTTACAGAATTGCTTTCAGTCAAAAATTCATGAACAAGCAATGAAGTGTGAGCTGGTGCATTATTGTGGTGCAAAAGCTATGAATTGTTTTTCCACAGATCTGGGCGTTTTTTTTGGATTACTTGATGCATACGGTGTTGAACTTGTAGGTAGTACTTCTTATTGCCTATTTAACCTGTCGGCAAGAATTTATGATGCACTATGCCATTAAAATCGAAGAACACAGTGAGCATAACCTTCACGTTCGACTGCACTTGTCAAGCCTTTTTTGGTTTTGGCGAGCCAGAATGCCTCCACTGGGATGATCGAGCCTTAGTTTCAACGTCATATCTATAAACCCATGTTTCGTCACCTGTTATAATACGTTTCAGTAATTCTGCATCCTCGTTTACTTCATTTAGTGACTCCTGAGCAACTTCCATTCACCGCTGTTTTTGTTCAAAATTCAACAACTTTGGAACGAATTTTGCTGCCACGCGTTTCATACCCAAAAAGTTGGAAAAAATGTCATGACATGATCCAATTGATATGCCAACATCATCAGCGAACTCTCTAAATGTGATTCGGCGATCGTTCATAACCATTTCTTTCTTTTTTTTCCACGTTTTCATTGATTGCTGATGTGCTGGGGCATCCAGGGCGTTTGTCATCTTCAAGGTCTTTACGGCCTTCTTGGAAATGCTTATACCACTCGTAAGCTCTTGATTTACTCATGGCAGACTCACCATAGGCCTTTGTTAACATTTCACATACTTTGTTACACTTTATTTCATTTTTTATGCAAAATTTGATACAAATTCTTTGATCCATTTCTTCTAACAAACGAAAATTGCCAATCTCATAAAACATGTCTAACCTTAGTGGCTGTCACAGACAAAGTCCACAATGAAAACAGCTAAAAGTTTTATCATACTTCAGGGGCATGTATACCAACATAATAAAAAAAAGTTTGACAGTCGGATTCTCCAAGCCCGTGAAATGAAAAGATTCTCATTATGTTTTGAACACACCTCGTACATGAGGGATTCTCAGAGGCTATTCCACAATTTGTGTCACTCAGAAAACTTGGTTTTGGGTGATTCAGGGTCTCTGTTGGGACACTTCTTGATGGAGGCAATTCTGCAATGTATTTTCTTACTATGAATGATTCAGAACCCACACTTCAAATCTCATGGCTTTTAAGGGAGTCAGAAAACTAGTTATCCATAAATTCTCATTCATCTAATGCTTTCGTTTTGTTGGTAAAATGGGGTGACCAAATGGTAATACGAGGGGAGTGATTTTTTCCCATGAAGATTTTTCGAAGGGTTCAATAGTTATTTTAGGGAGAATAAGGGTATTGCAGTACATTTTTGTGAGTTATTGGAATTGTCTGAGGAGAAGGTATGGATCTAGATTAGTTGTGCGAGTGCAACTTAGTTTTGTTATGCATTAGCTTACTATAAATTATATACATTCTTGCTTGTAATTTAGTGGTGATTACGTACTGTTATTTTTTGGGTCTAATAATTCATAATTAAGTGCAATGAGTTTTTAACCCATCAAGAAATAAATACGTGAAGTACATTCCCTGAAAATATTGGACTGTGATAAAAAAATTTTCTTATTGTTACTGTGATATTTCAATATGGTACAATGCTATTATCTGATTAAAATGTAAAATATTACATAAATTTTGCATTTGCTGCATTAGAATGTATGTGTTACAAGTACAGGACCTAGCAACATAAATTATAGTGGTCAAAAGCATGATGTTCATCATCATCATAAGTAGCAAGCAAATTAGGTGTATGTTTTGGATGGTCTCAAGTAACTGTTACAAATCTTTATGGACTCTTTCCAGCATAAACGTTAATTTGTTTGATACATTTGTTCTCTAGCTCTTCATAATTTCTACCAGCATTCACTCTGCTCAAAAACCTTATCCTTGATAGAGAAGAAAGCATATCCTTCATCCCTGCTTATCCAAACTTTCTACCTTTTATTACAGACTTCTCTGTTACACCACTTCACTATGGGTACATTCTTCAAACAGTTTTTCCTCTTCTTCTTTCCTCCATGCGCCATCCTCCTTGTTATTTCACCCCTACCATTTATAAAAATTATTTCAAAGGTGTGCAATCTACTCGGTATCTATAATTTACAGTCATTCATACATGGTTGCCATTGCATTTATCATGCATCTATTATGCTCATTTACCAAATTCTGGTGGAAAAATTTTTCTAATAATTAAAATATATTTTATTTACCCAAAGATCATGTTACATAAATACCAGGTGGATGGTGGATGTACATTATATAAGGCATACCAAAAAGGAGTAAAATACATACAGGCTCAATTCAGATACAACATATGGCACTAACATTTACATTAAATGTAACCAAAAAAGCACACACACACTCATTGAATGTAGCATACACAAAAAATATTAAAAATCACAGGGCATTAATATAAACGAGAATAAGGTCATTGCTATATATGTAAAGTGTGGACTCAAAGATTAGGAATATTGTTGAGATTTTTGAGAATATTGTCGTCAATCAAGTAGAACATGTTAAATTGTAGATATCATTTTAATTTATGTTTGAATGGAGTAGTTCCCTTAGAATCCTTTATACTTTTGGGTAAGAGTTATACAATCTGATACTCATTTTTTTGGGCCCTAATTTCAATGCTTGAATTCTAACATTGCCGTAATGAATGTTGTGCCTTCCTCTGGTATACAGATGTTGACAGTCAAGAGTTAAGGGAATAGTTGCTGATGTTGTTTTTTATATACAGGATTAAATAATATAATAAAATGCACAGGAGTGGGAGCAAATTTAATTCCTGGAATATAGGCCTCGATGGTGCATTATTAGCTTCCCTATTGATTATTCTGATGGCTTTATTTTGCATTTTAAAGGTGGTTAAAGAAATGGCACCTGAGCCCCAAAATATTACACTATAGGTTATATTTGAACACATTTCCCCATAGTATGAATTAAGTAGTACTGTTTTGCTTGTAGTCTCATGCAGGTGTAATAACAAATAGCAAGTGGAGCTGAGTTTATGCTGAAGGCTTTTACATGTGTATCCCAAGAAGTATTTGAACACAAAGAAATACCTAAAAATTACATTCCATCACTTGTGTAATTGATTGGTCATTAATTTTCACCAGTAGACACTCTGTCATATTCTTATTGCATGAAAAGTATTCAATTTTACTTTTATTTATATTTAAGTCTAGAAATGTAAACAAAAAAATACCAGGACTGTAAACTTGACAACTTAAACAAGTTTACGGTCCCGGTATTTTTTTGTTTACATTGATTCATGACCGTAGCTACGTTCCTTGTATATTTAAATTAAGTCTAGATAGTTATCTGTACACCTGGTTTATGCAAGTGTGACAGAACTTACTTTTTCCACAAGGCTGGGACGAGTGTGTGCTGATAATATTACATTAGTGCAATCAGCATACAAAACTGATACTATTCCTTCATAATCCTTTAAGCAGTTAGGTAGGTAATTAGCATATTCCAGAAATAGGAGTGGCACCAGGCTTTGTGGAACACCTTTGGAAACTCATCAGCTGACAACTCTGCCTTCTGGGTGTGATTTTGGATATGGGACTTCATCCAGTTTAGAGGAATGCCTCTAATTCCAACTCTATTGAGTTTATTTAGAAGTTTATTGTGGTTTACATGATCAAAAGCCTTCAACAAATCAAAAAAACAGCCCAAGGGTTTTGTGTTTAGCATCTAATGAGTATGCTGTTGATTGCTGGATATTTGAGAGTTGTAGAAGATCTTTCAAATCTAAATCCACGCTGAGAATTGGAAAATAAATTTTTTTTAGATAAGAATTTATTTGCATATACATGGACTTTAGTAAATGAATTTTGGATGGCCATCAGTCTGTAGTTGTTTAAATGAATTAATGCAAACTTAATCATTTTATTTTCCTTAATATGATGCATCCGGAGTTACAATTGACTTAAAGATATGCACAGAGTATAGGTGTAGAAAAGGATGAATTGTGGAAAAAAAGTGGGTGTAGTGTCTTGGAATAGCTAATCTTTGGATATAACAACTTCACATCATAGGGGTGGTTTAATATTAGTATTTATGTATAACTATGTAAATGAAGGGACTTACTGTGCACCAAATTGGTGTAGGTTCACATTATCTAATAAAGATTAACAGCAATTATAGGCACTCCAAAATGTGTCATCATAAAGTAGGTGTATAATCTCTGATCAAAATCATTTTTTTAGCCTGTATAACAATCTCTAAACCACCTTGAATCTCAAAATTAATGTATGTTAATAATGTCATGCCATTTCATCCATTCCATTTTACAAGCTGCCTACTGATTCATGATGGATTCATATCAACTTATTGGCTGAGAGAATTTCTAGTAGACTGCTCTAAAAGTTCTTATAATTTAGTTACTGTCCATGTGTTTTGTTGTGGTTGTGAGATTTAGTGGGCATGAGTTAATACCCCACCAGTGTTATTGAATAACTCTGTAGGCATAATTTGTTAAAATTTAGAGTGTATTAATGTTAACAAAATGAAATAACATGTTATTATTCTAGATCGTAGGCTTTCGCAGCTGTTGAGAGATGCAGAAGTGGTTCTCGGGCTGGACTGCGTGAGAGACATTTTTGGCTCAGCGTTTCTCTCCCGTTGCAGGGAGCGTCTTCAGAAGACGCTCCCTGCAACGGGAGAGAAACGTTGAGCCAAAAATGTCTCTCACGCAGTCCAGTCCGAGAACCACTTCTGCATGTTATTATTCTCTCTAATATTAAATGTAAATTGAAAGGCTTAGAGGGTCGACAGGATTAAGAGTAATTTGGGAAATGTTTGCTTTCTCCCTTTAATCAACATTCACTTCACCCCACTTTTGACAATAACGATTAACTGCTGAGTTTTGAATTATTTCCTTAACCTGGTGGGGAGTAGGAAGAGTTAATTTTCCAGCTAAATTTCACAGAAATGTGTGAATGGTTCCTAAATGTTCCCCTCCCATAGTCTCTTTCATAGCTCCTGGCCGGTAATGGAAGGCCATCTTACTTAATCTTAGCTGTTACAACATTTTTCCAGGCACCAATGTCATTGTATGTTTTCAAATGTTTTGGCTGTGGCAAACTCTCTGAAAATCAAAATAAGTACAAGGTTGTACTCTTCTCTTGAGGGTTACTCAGAAAACTGCATGGCTTGAGGGAATGTGCTAAAATAGCAGTTCCCAAAATATTTCCCCACCTAAATGCCCTTGCGAGTACTTCATGGGAATCTTTCCATTAGGTTAAACTTTTTGGTTCAGAATAAATAAGACTTCCTATAAGGCACCATTCGTCATTGTTTTTCTTTTTGACAGAATTCCTACTACTACCTCCTACGCCGCTACCTTGAAAATGTTTGTCCCAATGGCTGTGAAGCACGTTCCACGTTTCTCCACCTGATACAAAAAATGGCAGAACTCCATCGCCTAAATGAGGAGCATGTTAAGGTTTATCTTGATGTGAATCCCCGTGATGTGGAGCCTCTTCTCATTGAAATATTTGACCTGAAGCCTCATTAGCATCAAGGGCATTAATCTTTTATATATTTTATTATGCTCAGTTGTTATATTTTATTGGTGTATTTCATTTAATCACACATAGCCATATTGAATACATGAAGTATGAATTATTTTACATTATATCAATTTTAATAATGTTGTTATTTGAATACATATTAATTGTTTGACTTTGTTTGTGAAATCAGAGATGAAATTTCTTATGTTGTGTGGAGTGTTCCCTAAAGATTTTAAATCATTCATTTAAAAAAAAATTGTTTGCCTGGAAAGATTTTCCTTTTATAATTATGTTTGAGTGATTGAATTTTACACAATAGTAAGACTTAAAAAAAAGCTTATAAATATTCCTCAGTTGGGATGACCATTGAAATTTTTGCAATATATTTTGCTGATAAACTGCAAGAAATTAATTTTCATTTATTAATAGTTGTTTGTTGTTTACATGTTGATGTTTAGTGTACCCTGAAGGTGGAAGTGTTATTTTATGACTGGTCAATTTTATATTCTAAAAAAATTCCCATATTTATGATTTCATCTTTTTAAATATTCAACATATGCATGTTAAACTGCTTGCATATGCATAGTGTATACACTTATTAACGTGAAACTGTCATGATCGTAAATGGCTAAATTTACCTTTGACAAAAATGTTTCAATACTTCTCACAATCGGTTCTCATAAATATACTTGTATCTTAAAAGCATTCAAGTTCTTTGCACATGGTACAAACTTTGTGTTTTAAGTAAATTAACTGTGGAAGCACTAATGAGTTAATAGTGCTGTGGGTATGTTGATAACATACAAATTTATAATCGTTTAACGATTGCTGTTACTATGGTCATAATTTTCAAGTTACAAAGTTATCATTTTAGTTATATCCTTAGCAGAAATGGAGACCAATGGTTCTCAACCACAAGGTTATGATGGAAATATGGGCTTCCTTGGATTAATTTGAGTTTGTCTTTTGTATTAAGTGAGGGAGGAAGGGAAAATGTTACTTTAAAGCTGAAAATTTGTATTGGAGTCCATTTATGATGTAAATTTAAAAAAATATAAATAAGGAAATAAGTAGTAGCTATTTTTGAGAATGGAAAGCGGTGAAATATAAATTAGTGGTTGAGAATCATTGGTTGAAATTAGTACTAAAGTGTGACAGAATGCAGGAAATAAACCATTTAGGTTATAGTTTTTCCTATAAACTCAAGATGTGATATATAATCTCACTTTTGTATCATTTTGTTTCTCTGAATAATATATTTGTATATTCCAGCTTTGTGGAATTGAAAATGACTGAGCAATGACTAGGGTAAATATGTATGAGAACTTTGTAGTTTATGCCTTGGCCAGCAATTGAATAATTTCCAATGTTGCATGAAGTATTCACTAATCGAAATTGGAACAGAAAATGTTTGTGTTGCTTTACATTGCCAACCTAGACTCCCAATTGTGCTTTGATATTTGAAAATAATATCCCATTCTTATGCTTTCTATTGTTTTAAGCTCAACTTTGTAAAAGTTCATGTTCATTAAACAAAGAAACACAATGTATACATTCACTGTTCTTTATTATTGTACGACTAGTTTCAACGCTTAGGCGTCATCATCAGGTACCTGATGATGACGCCTAAGCATTGAAACTAGTCGTACAATAATAAAGAACAGTGGATGTATACATTGTGTTTCTTTATTTAATTCCCATTCTTATGTTTCCAGTCTTTGTGGTCGCCCAATATTTAATGATAATTTTATTTGTAAAACATATTATTGTTTGGTAGTTGTTATCCTAAAATCATGGCCTGAAAACGTTAGTTAACTATAAAAAGTAAGCTGCCTAAAGTTGCTGGCCAAGGCTAGTTTTCTGTTTTGGCAATAGTGTCATTCATTCCTGTTTCTTCAAAAACTTACAAAATGTACAGTAAGCAAGCTTCATTTGATAGTGACTTTAGTTCTCACAGGCATGCTAAAGTACACTGTAAATTATAAAATTATCTGTTTTCATTCCTATTAGTGGTTGTTCATCATGCTAAGCCATTTCCCATTGTTCAAAAGAATTACTTCCCATTGTATTATTGGTAAATATTTTTATAAACAATTATAAAAATCCATAAAAATAGCATATTGCATGGATAATGTCATAAGACAAGAATTGATTGAGGAAGAGTGGTTAATTGTTTGGTGCTCTGTATTACCTAGTGAAGACCTTAATGATGATTGACTGATTGTAACATATCATTCATCCTACTGTTGTGGTGAAGGTGACTAACTCAGTTACTTCAGATTGGAAAATAATGTTTGACAGGTAACCATTCCATGACTATGTGTATCCTCTAATAATAAACTGACATGTTTTCCAGAAAGATTTTCTTGAACATCATTTATGCCACTATTTGATGACATTGTCATGCTAAGCAAAGAAGCCTAAGTTTCTGTACGGGAAAATGAAGTCAGTTCATTATTACAATGAGGTAATTCCACTGAGTTCAGTCCAAAACCATCAATTTCATTGTGTATGCTATTCTTCATTACACTGCATTGCCACACTATTTACTTACATTTGTATGAATAACTGTATTACTCTGGATACTTGGTTGTCTATTTAAAGTAATTTTGCTCCATTTTAGAAGAAAGAGTATTTGGTTTTTATGTGCCCTTAAGGCTAAGGTTCTCTTTTGCTCTATAAACAATTCACATGAAACACTGGTATCAAGACAGGTCAGTAGTCATATCCACTTTTGAAGAATGATTAGTTTCAAGGTGAACAGAGAAGGTAGAATGATTGACAGTCAGTTCCATATTTACAGCCCAACAAATGAAAAGTCCCAACTTTAAGTAAAATCCAGTGTTTTAAAGTTTAATGTATATACATATTACTATCCTCTAGACTTACCAATTTGGTGGCATTAGTTGAACCTATCACATTTTGATTGTCCAAAATGTTTGAGATGAGACTTGGCCAACCCACGCTGTTTTAATTTAATAAATACCACAAACATGTGATACAGCATTCATGGGTGAGGTATTTTGAGCCCACAAATCGTTAAATTGCTGTTATATCTGTAGATCATTTTCATTTAGATTACCAGTGTGTATTCTTTCTCCAAATTGTAATTTTAACTTTTGTTCGACTTGATTGTTATCTCCCTACTGTATCATAAAAATTGAAATAGATGAAGTAGCTGTATGCATTATTTTCTAATCAATGTAAACATATAGAAAACGTAACAAAACCAGCTCAGTTTCAAAGGAAATCCAGGAAAATATATTGCATGGTGGTTTGTGTGGCCTTTGTAATTTTTGTGCATACATTAGGAAAGAGTGACATTCCAAAGCAAAAACTGCAGATATTAGGAGAAACAACAGAAATTTTTATAAAACCTGGTCACCCCTCCAGTCAACATCAAAGTTGAAGATTAGCCTTTGCAGATGCCTGCTAAGTTGAATGCCTAAATTATGCTGTAAAAATGTATTGTTGTCATCCATGTACAATTAGTCTTGAGGAGAATGATATTGTAATGTGCTTACCGATGAGCCATTTTTCACTCGTAATATGTAAAGTTGCAACTTACCCTTTTAGATAGATACTTTGGTTGCCAATTGGAAATCCCTAGCCTCAAATTTTGGCGTTGCTTATGTAAATCCAGCTTATCCCAAACTGAGATTTTCTTGGGACCATAACTTAACAGGCCACTTTATGCATGGCAGAGAAATAGACCAAGTGCCCCTTCACTGGCTGTATAAATTTCACGTACTTAGGCCTTAGTGTGAGATAAGCCCTATACTGACTTATCAAATCACCATTTGGGTTTTTACTATGGTTAACTCTTTAAGTGCCAAAGTTGCTGTGAGCGATGCTCATGAATTTTCCCAAAAATTCCAATGTCGCAAATAGGATACTTTTCTCAATGGCTATAAATGTAAATAACAATGGAATACTTTTTATTTTTATGCCTTTTGGACCTCATATAAGTTTTATTAACTTAATTATTATGAATGATAATGTTTTTTCAGAAATTTTGCAGGTATTCTGCCTTTTTCCCTAAAAGAACCTGGCAATTTTTGCATGAAATTAAGCAATTATGCATGACACCCAAAGGGTTAATACAATGAGAAAAATGTCAAGCTTTAAATAGGTGCATTAGAGCCAGGAATGCCTTTCTTTACAGTGTGCCTAACCCAATGTGCTGTTATAAATCAACTTTAGAGTTATGCATCACATAAAAGTCATTGAACTTGATGAAGCAAATTTTCTAAGCCTCATGCAATGTTAGTTTACCATAAAATAAAGCAAAATATGAGGTCTTCATTATAAGTTTACAAATTATAGCTCCAAATGCACTGGGCCCACAAGAACCTTGAAAGTTTTGGGTTTGCTCCACTGAACTTGGCTGCTAAAAACTTGGTGGCCTTTTCAATTAGTCTTACCTTTAAAAAAAAAAAAACCCCAAAATAAAACCAGACTTTCATATACTTTTGTATAAAATATGTTTTTTATTTTAGTACTTAGTATGAAATTTTATTGAACATATTGTTTAGGGAATGAAATTAATTATATCCATTGATAAATGCATATGCCAAAATAATCTAGTGAAATGAGTAGTCTCATCCCTTCTGTGAAAGGGTTTAGATTACTCTCCCATAAATGAACCACATATAGAAGTTACAAAAGTAGATAAATACTCTTGTTTTGACATTGCAACAATTTTTGGGTGTAAAAATCATTCACCTTAATCCTGGTCAAGGCAAATGATTGTTACACTCTGAAATTGTTGCTTTGTAATGCACACTCAGCAGAAGACTCTGTTAAAAGTTACTGCTGCGGCATCTCCTGCAGTTTATTGGTCTCTGTTTTGACATGCTATTGCCTTATAAAATGTGATTTCAGAGTGCAAGGGGTCTAAAAAGGATATTAATAGTGCAAACATGCAAATGGAATGATCAAAATACATTGAATTTGTTTGGTGAGGAGAATATTAAAGAGAACTATGTTTGGGTAAACGTAGATTTAAATTTATATTAATCAAAGCTTCCCATTTTTCCCAATTTAAATTCCTCTTTAAATTAAAAAAAAAGATGCATAATATAATGATAGCACATGATGAACTTGGTCATCCCATATTTTTAAGGTGTGAATTCTTAATTTTTGTTAAACTGTTTATATTCCCTTGTGAACTCTTGACTTGAATGGAATTGACTATATAATATGATTTTTTGTGGTGCAAGTAAGATACATCTTCTTGCCATCTAAAGTGGCAAATTTAAGTTGTGATTTACTTATTTAATGTTGAAGAAAGTCCCTAAAAACTGCATCAGTTGAGGGAAACATTTTTTGATCAATGCAGTGAGTAGGAAATTTTCCGATGCAAGGGTCTCATAAGGTAACAAATCATGTGAGCTTGCTTACATTCTTGAGTGGAGTTTGTGTTAAATCGATTGTGTGTAGGTTTATTTTGCTATTGTCTTTTTTGTAAAAAAATTGTATGTAAAGTTTTTCATTACTAACTTTGTTTGTAGCATGAATATAACACTCAATGTTTTGGTATTCCAATGACTGGTGGCTATCTAGTCAAACAAATGGGTTCATTTCTGTTATATGTATTTTATTGTAAACATGTCTTTTATAGACACTAATTTTATACACTGTCAGTACAAACATTAATATATGCCTTATTTCAAAATTTATCATTAACTATTTTTGAGAAATGCTGTTCAATATAAATATTTCTTCCTTGAATAATGTCTACATAAGTCTTTACTTTAAATGTATATTTTACAAAACATAGGTAAAAGTTTTTATCACACCAAACATAACAGTTTGTTAGTACATATAGAAAGGAAACCAAATTTGTCAACAACTCTTTAAGATTTATGAACAAAACAATATATGTTATGATAGATACCTGATAACTGTCACATTTAAAAATTGTTATTTAGAAATAAATAAAAATTACTGCTAATATATCTACTGCTTAAAAATATTTCTTTTTGCAATATGAACTGCATTATTGATATTCAGCTAATGCTGAATTAAGTGGGTCTATAATTTACAAAACATTTTCTGAATGAACAGATGTACCAATTTGGTAATAAAAATCACAGTTTTGAACATTGCATCAACAATGGTGGGATGGTACAAGTTATAAAAAATTACACTTTCTAAGATTTGGTGTTGTATGATATAATGACTTATTGCTTATTAGGAACACAAATAGAGATTTTTCATGGTCATTCTGGGCTACACTTGACTGTAAACTTGTACGAGCCAATTCACCCATATAAACTTTTCTAGGGCTTCTTACAATACCAAAAAGCATGCAGAAGCATTCAAATGTAATAAAAATCTTAGAAAATACATGTATAATATATTTTTGTACTTCGATAAATTGTGAGATTCTAAGTACAACTATGTTTGCATATTTTTTTGTATAATTTTCATGCCATAGTCATTAGAAGAAATTCCAAGTTGGTGCAGAATATATTATTTTTAGCCAAGACCAAAATCATATTCTTCGTGTCAGTCCATTTCAAATGGTCTCAACACTGGTATCATGATCATTATTTACAAGTTAATTCCTTTTTACGTTATTGACTTAATATGCTATAGGTTCCAAGCAGCTAATATTTTTTACCTTTTACTGTTAATAGGAGGCAACCATTTTTGTTTAGTATGACTAGCAGATATTTGCATCTGGAGAAGTTTAAGTAAATGTTAATATCAAATAACTGGTTTGCTTTAGGTGCTTGACAAAAAAACACCATTCCTTTTGTCTCATGTCATCTAACAATCTTAAATAAGCAATAACTGTTTTGCTAATATGATTCCTAAAATGAGAACTTTTAATCAGAATTTCATTAATATGATTGCAAAACATTAACATTTTAGGGTGTCATTAAAACACATCAAAATCAATAATCAAAAACTTACTAGTATCAAAGGAATTTTTTCAAACATGGCAATTATTGAAAGCACGACTTTTACATTTTATTAACATGTGAAAATCAATATTTTTAAAAATTTCAACACATCAGCCCTAATATCTCTGGTGGTGGTACCTGACAAAAATCCCAAATTTGTATAAATCATACCTCTAAATGATTATACTTTGCGGTGTTATTTAAACCTGGATATTCCATTTGTGTTAGTCAATCAATTATTAATTAACCAATTAATTGCCCAATTTTTTTAATGATTGAAAACCAATTTATTATTATCTGGGCCATTTGAACTGGATTGGCTCCTTTGCCTTTCACTTAGTACTTTGGTGGATTGCATTAACCAGATGCTCTTAAAATTTTATCTGTCATTTAAGTATGCTGATAATAAAGTATATATTTATGCTTACTCCAACTTCCAGTCAAGAAGCAGCATAACACATGAAGAGAGCTTAAAAAACTCATATCCTTGGAAAGAGGCAAAATATGCTTATAAAAATTAATAATTAGATGCAAGAAATTATATATTTTGTATTAGAAAAGAAATTATATATTATATATTTTATAAATTAGGTACCTTATTAATATTATAATAGAAGAATAGGCATTGCAAATTATTTAGAAGAGCGCAAGAGAGGGGGAAACCAGAGATAAAAGAGTAAGCTCCTTTTTACATCAGGATGGTAAAAATGTGCATAGTGTGTCAATTAATGTTCCTTATGATTGCCCTACAATGGAATTAGAGGTGAACAGGAAATATGGAAATTGCCTAGTAAAGGTAAAGTAAATCTATATATACAGGAATTTCTTGGGTTCACTTTAGTGCTATAAACGAAATAGTTTTATGGATCACACTTGGAAAGAGGTGATAAGGAATACTATAAATTTTATGGCTAAATTTATCTTCACCACAAGGTGTTTTGATCGTGTTACATGTATCAAGAACTTTTCTCATTCAACTGAAAAATTTTCTTCAATGCATCGCTACTGCACGGCAGAAATAGTTATGAAACTATAGTAAAGGCAAGCAATTCGCAATACCATGCATTATTTGAGAGCAGTGTTTTGTAGAATATGTACCATAATCTCGATAAAGGATAATGTGGAAAGATATACATACCCACATAAAGATAAAGTAAAGCTAAAAATTGTATGAAGATTAAACGCTAAGAGCAATTTTAAGTGAAATGACTATTCATACATGGAAAACAAATTTCTATTTAAAGTATGAAGCATTCCAAAATGTAATGCATTAATTTCAATGCAACTATAGTTGCATTGAAATGCATGTTAGTGGACGACTCCATTAAAAGTTACTGTTGCAGCATCTCCCGCAGTTTCTTGAAATTTGTTTCATGAATTAATGTAAAAGTTTAACAAATGGCATGGTCCTTGATCATTGGTATCTATGCTGCTGTTATCTCTTAATGAATCTTTCATAGATTGAGATGGGCTTTCACTACTCATTTGAAAAGTTATTCATACACTACAAATATATTTTAGTTTACAAAAACATATAACATGCCAAGTATCTAGATAAAAATATTTTCAAAAGTCAGTTAAAAGCCATCTCTCACATCTTTAGGTAGGCCAAAAACAAGACTCCAAAACCTTCCTCTTCCTTGTACATATACAGGTATAGATCTAGCTACCAAAACCCAGTTTATTCAGCCAAGTTGGTGCAATAGTTAAATTCATACTTCAAATTTGAAGTATGCTAGGTAAATTTGTTTTTGTGATTTAAAGCTGAATCAAATGGAAATCCAAACAGATATGACCACATATATTAGGAGCTCATAATCTCGCCAAGCCATATTAATTGGCATTTACACATTGAAGATTACCTTACAGATGTGACAATTGGATTCTACAAAGGCAAGTTATCCCATCCCATGTAATAAACTCATCACTTATGATGAACTTTTGCTAATTAATGAAATTGCATCAATTCTGGGATAAAATCTAAGGATTAATGAGTAACTTGGTTATTCATATCACAATGTGTCCTCCACCATTTACATATGAGAAAAAATAATAATTTTTAGAACAATCCTCACTACCCTGTGGAGAAAACAAAAATTTAATTCTTGTGATCTTTGGCTCTTGTTTAGAATTATTCTATTTACTCATCATCTAGAGTATCAATTGTTCTCTGATTTATTTTCATCAACATTTGTTCTGAAGAATGAAAAATAATCTGGTGGTGTAAAATGGTAGAGTGATCTTTTGCCCAGATCATAACTCAATAAAATGTCCTTTAACTATACTGCAACAATTTGGAGCAAAGTCATGCTTATTGGAAATTAATTTAGTAACACATATTTTAAAAGTTTTTTATGACTAGCACTAGATTTGAGAGTGACTTTCAGTCTAATATATTTATTTTACAAAATCTTTTCTTAACTTTGATTGCTTTGCAAATTAATTTTTGATACACTTTCACTGAAGTGAACAGGACTTTCATTATTACATAAAGAATAAAGAGAATCCTATTCCATGCCTTGGTTAAAATACATGCTAACATCTGCTCTCCTTTCATCCTTTTGCCATAGTGAAAATATTATCTATCAATAATATAAATACAACTAGCAATGGGTTTGTTAATTTAAAAATTCATATAACTCACTTGATAGAGATGCACTTGGGAACACTTGGTGTTAGCCACCTCAATAAATTAATTAAGAGTTATTTCCCACTGGCTAATTCTCAATGTCAGTTTAAAAGGAGGAACAGATATTGAATATTCTCTAGCTGTATTATTTAGTTCTGCAGCCACTGGCTATGTCAAGTGTACCATCATTGACCATGGACAATCCCTCCTTTTGTACTTATTAAAAAAGTTTAAACTTAATTAAAACTTTAACACACTTTTAAATCATACTGATAAAATAATAATGTGATGTTGACAACAAAATATCAATAAATATATACTTAACACATCTTCAACCATGAGGAATTCTTTTTTCTAAACTAACTCACTAGTGGTTTCCAAGGTATAGACTAAATGGCTGTATACATCTATTCATTGTCAGCACTGAATAGTAAAATGCAACCATCATTATAACTAACCCTTTCACTGAGAAATGAACTGATTTTCTGAACTGGTTTTCCTGGTAGGCACATAGTATAGCTGAATATTGAGGCTTTGATGCAACATAACATTCAGCGATTTCCAACAAAGCGCAACAGTGAAGACACAACTACTTGTGGTAGTCAAAGATTAAAATAATGAAGCAAGTTTACATAAACCTGCTGTAAACAGGAAAAATCAGCAACATTTTATGCAAAAGGAAAACATATTTTCAATACGTCTCAAGATAACTAATTACCATGTTTATATTGTACTGACTCACAGACTTGCTTCAAACAAATAACTTCTAGAACACTTAAATGTGGAGAAAGTAATCAATGTTCACGTTTTAATACAACATCAAATTTCATACCAAATGTAATGAGTGCACATGGAACATGCATGATTCATGGTTAAAAGTGTACTGCCATCTGACAAGAAATATTTGGGACAAAATGTGGGTTAGTCTGCAACACCTACACTAGTGCAGATACATGATTGGAAGCACCCAATATTACAACCCAATATTACAGAATGATGAAAATTCTTCATGTGTATGGGCATGAAAAATTTAGGGAAAGGAAAATATTAATGATTTTGGTGAACTTCTCATAATTAACAGCAATCCATTTTTACAATGTAACAGAAAACCTCCCCATGCCACCTTGGCCTCTGATTCGTCAGCGACCAGACAGGTATATAGGTGGGACAAAGCCTAAAAGTGAGTCGGTCGAAAAGCATTTAACCTTTAGAAGGAGTGCACCACCAGATCTTTGATGATGATAGAAAACAAAAATGTTCCAAATAAATATTATTTCATGACTATGTAGAACACTTTGGCATAAAACTTCATAAAAAAAGACCCCTCCAAATGAATTAGGAGCATTTAATGTATATTGAAGGAAAACACTGAAAATCTCTCGAAAAAATGTAATTTGCAGACTTTAATTATGTTTTCTTTAGGTAATAGTTATTTTGTGGCAGTAGACATTGATAAGAGTACCACCTCTCTATTAAATAATTGGTTTTATATTTGCATATGTCTTGGAATTTACTGTTACACAAAAATATATCTGACATTTTTCTTGTAGATCTGAAGTTTCATGTGCTATTTAATTATTTAAATTACCTTAGCCAATGGTGAAAATAAAAATGCAATAATTACAATGACTTAGGTTGGCATGATAACCTTACATTACATTAATAACTTTCTCAAATTAGTATTTTTAAGTTTTCACTAACTATTCAGTATCTCAACGTATCAGTGCTGACATGAAAAATCAAAATGAGCAATACTATATGACTGCAAAACTTCCACATCCTTTTCTTTCTCTATACATAGCAGATTAGAGTATGCAGATTATAACTCAAAAACTTTTCATTGCCTTTAAATGAAAACAAAATTTCATCACATTAAAGATGAAAGTTTGAATTTTTTAAAGATGAATAAAAGAGTATCAATGACATGTAAATTATTATTTAAAATTAAATTTAAAAATTGCATTAAATTCATCTGTTCATTCAATAGGCAAAATATTCATAATTCCAAAAATGAATGTAAATTTGACTTAAAGTATTTTTTTAGTGTATATCACCCTCTTTCTATCAAAATAAATGTTATCATGCATAATTATGAAGTTTCATTGGATCTACCTGGGCCATTCAGTTGAAAAAAAATTTCAATTTTTCATTAAATGAGCAAAATATTGTACATTCACAAAACGACTTCCTGAGACTCAGTTTTGGATGGGTATCAATAAGTGCTGAAAGTTTGAATGAAATCCGAGAGAGTGCTTACTGATCAGTTGTTGGATTGGCATGAAATGACCCTAATAATACAGAATTTGTTATTATTTTCATGCTGTGTACCATTTGCTGGAGCTAATGTGGGGGTACAATATTGTGTTGGCTGCAGTATTGGCCATGAGTGTGTTTAATGAGCTCAAAAATCATACCTCACTTCCACCTCAAGCAACAGAGCTCATAAAACATGCTTTAGCCAATGCACCATATCTTTTTATTCAGTTATCTCAGGTTACTGCAGCCCATTAAAGAACTGTTAAAGAAATTGGAAATTCATAAATTCTAAACTGCTGACCAAGTAAGACCTGAAAGTTACAAGGTTAAGTGCAGCAGTCAAAATGCACCCATTTCATAACGATTAGGGAGAAGACAACTACATTGTAAATGTTTGAATGTAAGAAACTGTACTTATCTTTACTTCACTGGATGTTGGTCATGTTTTACTCTGTGAATTTAATCAATTTAGCTTCATTATATTTATATATGTTCCATTAATAACACATTACAATGAATAGCATAAGGTATTATCTATGGTTTCTTGTGGTTGCTTTAAGTCTTATAATATATTTTTTAGCCATAGTTTCTAGAACAGTACTGCACTCACTTCAAAATTATCTGTAAAAAATATTTTCATAACTTATCATTAATTCCACACAGTTGGTACTCGCTTTCCTAAAACTATCCTTTGAGAATTCCTGATAATAACGTACGAAGATTGGCTAATTATTTTATATTTAAAGTCTGTAAAATGTAGAACCTGGAAAAGAATTGAAGATACATTAGCCTCCTCTATTGTCTTGAACATCAAGCAACTTTATTAAACAAAGGCTATTTTTTTCGGCCATTAAAAGAATGAAAGCATATCTTATATGCGATAAATTATGGTACTAAACTTCTAATATGAAGTAGATTTTTAAATGGGTCATGACCCTTAAACTTGAGCATTGGAGTAGCTATTGTCACTGATCTCTCCTGTCAGCCTGAAAACTTCTGAAATGGAAGGAAAAATAAAATAATCTTGCCAGCTTCTGAGAACATACATATGCACATGAAATTACACCTTGGTGACAGGGATTCATATTTTTTATTAAACATAATTGCTCCTACTTCCCAATGAATGACTTCTTTCTTATTAGTGAATGCCATAAAGCATTAAAACTTTAGTATGCCGTGAATGTGTTCAGTGAACATGAAGAAATCTTTAAGTTTCTTCTAGCTCTGCTCACAGAGACTCAACCCATCAGTTATTAATGCACTCGGACTTTTGACTGTCGTGGATCTGAACTAAGGAACCAGACCATGGGATATAATGTACTCACTCTTCCATCACTTTGGAATTAAATTTACCCCACACCAACCAACCTACAGCATGTAATGTGTATCAGGAAGTGAGCTATTTCATTCATCTGACAATGAGTAAGGTGAAACTCTTGGGTCAACTGACATAGGTGAAAAAATATTCATTTTTGCTTCCAACCTTTGGCTTATAACTTAAAAAAAAACCCTGTGGCACAACTATTTTTTGATCTATTAAACAAGTCAAGTAATTTTTCATGCCCATAAACAAAGGAATTTTGGTAATGGAAAATCAGTTTCATGATCACTATTTCACTTAAAATAGCATGTGTCTCTATTGGAAATGTGTCCCAGACATGAATTGAGAATTTACTGTACATACAATTGTATTTCAAATGACTCTTTTTATAAAAATCTTTTTGATATATGCACAAAAGAATATTGGTTTACCTCTCAGTGTTGACATTAAAATATTTAAAAAATATTCATATATAACATAAGCTTCTACAGATAATTATAGGGGATTTCCAGCGAATTAGGTAATCAAATTACCATAAATACTGAGATATTAAAAAAACTGGAGAAATACCAACCAGAATTTTCATGCTAACCTTAAAGACTATCAAAAATATAGCCACATTATACTGAAATTTAACATTGGTTGAATGTCATCTTATCAAACAATTGTTTCAAATTATAAAACATTTAAAGATAAGACAATAATGTATACATTCACCTGACTTTCTTTTTCAAATAAAATACTCAAAAATGTATACATGCTAAGGAAAAAAATTGGATGACAATATCTATATTATACTGATTTGAGGACCAATTTCATGGGGGCAACTACCTTTGTGTATTATCATAGGAACAAAATATTGTATATCTTATAGAAAGTTAGAGCTTCCATAGTATTTCGTAGACCTATATCTCTCATGGCTTGTTAGTTAAGAAGAACCAAGAACTAATCTAACACCACATTTCATAGTACTAAATAGAACCACTTGTTTGACTTTCTAAATGGATTATTTGGTCATTGGTAGAAAAAGATAAAATAGTGATATAATGTCTCCTCACAAGCTAATGTATCTGCTTGAACATTTTCATTCATATATAAATTTATTCCTCTGCAATTTTAACCACAAAGGTCCCACCATTGGTGGCAAGACCCATTTGTGGTTTGCAATACATCTAACGCACATGGAGAATTTAAAGATCTTAAGAAGTGCCTCTACATTTAATTATGTGCACCTTTGGTAGGGTTATACTTAGTGTTAGGGGCTGTCCATATACTACGCCACATTTTTCTGCCCTCAATGCCACACTTTGTCAATGAGATCCAACCTACCAATGCGAAATCACACTTGTCCCATTACCTCCCTATATAACATTAGAATGTTAGTCAACACTTTCAACTGTACAAATTACTATCTGCCATTCCATGGGCAGGAATGAGTAAATAACTTAATCCAGTCAGTGGTCTTTGCCACATATGTATTGTGCTCTAGTCGCACTCCATGTGAAATGGCACCATAAGAAACCCAGTGCTTCTCCACGTCACACTTTGGCACAAGTCTTAGATCCTTGGATTCAATATTGTGTACACAGACAGCCCCTGAGCATTCGGTTGCATTCCTGTAGTTTTTTTTACATTAACACCACGAGGAAAGTATTTGCAAAAGTATAGCTTACTACCTAACAACTGCCAATACCAATCCAAAATTTTCAATAAAATATGTATGCATAAAATGTTAAAGTGCTTTCCCAAAATAAAAAGAGAACTTAAAAATTATATATTTTTAGGTTACATTTTCAGAGTATTTTTAAAAGTATAGTCTCTTCATAAAAAAATTGACCAACAAATGGTTAAATGGGTACCCTCGTCACACCAATTTTCATGCTTGCTTTTCCTCCTCTTCCACTGCTGCTGTCCCACTCACTTCTCCCTCAATTTTTGCCAAGATCCTTGGCTTTAGCAATGTGCCCATGCCACCCTCGCAGCAGGGACACTGCCGATAGTGGATCCCTACTCTCACCTTACCCTCGATACTACCACACTTCTGTGCTCTCGTCTGGATGATGCTTATCCTCCTGGGTACAGCTGTGGTGCTTGTTCCTTTCCCTACAATCCCCTCTTTCCTCACACTGGACCTTTTCTGACCACCTGGAACTTTTGCCAATGCTCTCTTCTTCGTTGGCTTCTGTATACTTCTCCTTTTCCTGGAGTGGAATGAAGCATTTCAGTTAACTCTCCAAGTTCATGATGTTAACTGACTTTGGTGTAACATTGTGGAAATTATTTAGCATATTCAGTATTGGAATTTTATTCTAGTCACTAAAACCAGTATCCTTTATCTTCACAATCTTAGTTCAACATCACAAGGCATACCTGACAAGACCATTTTAAAGTTGAAAAGGGGGCTACAAAAGTTAATTATGCCAGGAGAATATATATACACATACAGATTTATTTCTATGAAGTATGTATTCCTGATGCCATTTCGGGAGGCTAACTCTTAATGTGGCCATTAGAACTACTTCCTTAAATGAAACTCCTTGGGATCTATGTGCACCACATAGGATCAGGTTGTAGTAGCAGCAAATTTAGGGGAGGTGCCTCACAGCTAAGGTCATTTGCACCATTAGAGATAAATGGGAAAGGAGGAAGGGTGGAGACCAACCTGTTGTCAGCATTAGCCTGCTCTTAACAAAAGGGATGAATGGGTCTGCAGTTTAACATTCCATCTGACAGATGGCATACTTTTTTGAAGTGCTCTCCACAAAGCACCTTAAGTAAGGATCAGGATACAGGATCAGATTGGTGCGGTGGCTAGCAAATTAGCTTCCCACCCAGAGGGCCCTGGTTTGAATCCCGTAGGTGACATCTTTTTTAGTGGTATCCCGATCCCAAATTGAGGTGCTTTGTGGAGAGCACTTAAAGTGAGTCCGCCATCAGTTGGATGGAACATTAAACTGCGGCCCCCTTGTTGCCTTTTGTTAAGAGTAGGCTAATGCCAATGCTGGGTTTTCCTCCACCCTTCCTTCTTTCCCATCCATCCCTAATGGTGCAAATTACCTAAGCTATTGGTTGCATCTCCTAAATCTACCACTAACTACTATGTGCACCACAATAGGAAATGAATATAATTTATTTCATTGGTATTCTACCATTTTACATAGGTTTTGGATGGAGACATGTACATTTATATACGATGATAAATTTCTTTGCCTCTCTTAATAGAACAACCTGACATTTCAGTTAACCTACCTTCAATTCCTCATAATTCCTTCCTCTCTTCATTCTGTCCAAAATACCTATCCTAATCCTATTTCTCCCTTGCTTTTCTAATGTTTTAAAGTTTCTCTTTTCCCTTTAGCACAGCCTTCAGCATCCCATAACCAATGAAAATTCTCTGCAGCCATCTTTCCTGCCTCCTTCAGATTTCTTCAAAAACTCTTCTCCCCATGCCTAGCACTTCTTTGTTTCCCTTTCTATCCATTTCACATTTTCCACCCTTCTCCACACCTACATTTTAAGAGCCATTATATTCTCCTATCTCTTGTACATTTCCTCCCTCTATGATGGACATAGACCACACATGATTATGATCATGTGAGAAAAACACTAGGTGTCCTTGTACACATTTTTATGGTGCTTAATTATAATTGTTTACATGTTACTATGTACGATTCCCCTGATTTGGCTCATGCATTAGCTGTAGAATAGAAATTGACCAAAAGTGTTTCATAATGTTCAATAAACATCTACACATATATAAAGCAAAAACATTGCCCAAAAAAGCATGTTGACAGTTCAGTAATTTTTCTAACATGCTAATATTTTTCATTGATCATTATTACATAGTTGGGTGTTATGTAAAAATTTTTAAAGACATTATCTCAATTGAAATTGTTAAACGACTGAAAAATGGAAAATTGCTAACACCATATGGTCCCACTTAAAAAAAAACTATTACAATAAGGGAATGGAATATCAGAATGGTGCGGGAAACAGGGAAGTTGGAAAACATCAATTGAGTAATGGAATACCAGAAGGTTTTGCGGAGAAATAGTCATTGGGTAATCAAAGTTGATTGTTAAAGGTTAGAAGAGCCACTGAGAACTAACTGTAGTGTATTACAGTTAATTGTTTAGAATGATAGTCAACATGAACTAGATACGTGACAGACTAGTCTAGTTTAGTAGGGATAAAATAACATCCAAAAGATGAAGTGGTAATCCAGCTGTACATGACGACTATCAATTATAGAAGGAAGAAGTAGATATGGTTCACTAAAGAAACAAATTCATGAAGGCTCTTGAAGGAAAATATAAAAAAAATAATAAGGGATTCGGTAGGACCAGTGTTGATGGGAGAGAAGAATTTAAAATATTTTGGGAATTGCTAACTGGACTGTGAATAGAATGATACATACCAAAGAAAAGATTATGATAACAGACAAGGGGTACATGATATGTGAAAATGCATAAAGATGGAAAAGGTAAGCTGGTTACAAAAGAAGGCAAATTTTGATGAGTTAGATAGGGTGCTACAGTAAGGAATATGGCAAAGAAATTCAAATCGAGTAAACATAAAGGGTGGAGGAGATTTTGAAAGATACATCATGGGATCACGAAGTTCTATGTCATAGCAGAGTATATTAGGCATGCATGATATAGATTTTAATCGGCACCTGAGGAACCGAATAAGGGAATCATGTATTAAAAAGGAGTTTGTATAGCCACCAAAAACCACAGTTATCAACCCAAGGATTAGCTTGATAGGCGAGGATGGAGCTCACCTAGTACTAAGCCCAATGTCATGTGAAATTCACACATCAGGATAGGAGGCCAGCTCCTTTCCCTGTGGTTTCTGCCTATAGTTTCCCAGTAAGATCTAGTATCTGAAATGTCACAGAGCCTGTGTTGCTCAGGAATCAAACCTGGGCCTTCGGTCAAGAGTCCAATGCTCTAACCCCTGGTTTACCACATCCCTCAGAGTTTGTGTGATTTCTCATAAATCCAGAAGGAGGACCAGAAGTATTCAGGGGTAATTCTTTTTTTCTACCATGTGAACCGCCAAAAATATTGAGGAAATAAATTCTACAACGGAATGATGTTCACTCAAACTGAGGAAGTACCATACATATGATATAGGTATTACAGACTTCCAAAAAAACGACTAAATATTTTATTATTCAATGCACAGAAAAAAGTTATTGTCCCAATTAGTGAAACTAATAGAAGAAATTGATTATATATGGCGCCCTAACTTATTCATGGAAAGGGGCCATGGGTTGCATCATAATGGAATAAGAATTAATTTGGTCTATTGAAATAATTAACTCGGTGAAGAATTTCGTGATTCCGATTTGCTGGGTTAAGCTACATTTTTAAGGTTAAAAATACTAGTGAATGAAGTAAAAGGTATGTCAGTGATGTTTGTGGAAAAATATAGTAATATATCCAACAAATCTTTTACCTTCCCCTCTTTCTTTTCATATTTTGCCGTCTGCTACCTGGGTTTCTCACAACTTCGGGAATTACATGGGATGCGAGTTTGCTCTCCTCTACATTAGAAAGATATGGAAGATTGACTTTGGGCCATTTGGCATACATATGGTCAATGAGATGAAACCACCTAAAAGAAATGTTAAAACTGTATCTAATATTTTTCGAGTATCTGAGCATAATTACAGTGGCGACATCATAAAAGCTAACCCCTAATACTTACTCATTAGACTTTATTTCCTCAATTACCTCCATTATCTTAGAATTGTCGAAGGATTATCAAAAATAACTAGTCAAATCATGCTGTAAGGATCATTGAAGATGATTTAAAGATATTATAAATTGTTTCTTAAAATGTCAACGCCCAGCTGCTTGTCACACACATATCACATCTATAAGAGCCTATATTGCATTTTGTTCTTCATGACATTGCAATTAATTACTTAAGAAGAGATTTATCTTTCGAAATAGTAAACAAACTATTTCAAGACCACCATCAACATAATTATTCGTTAGTAACTTGTTTGTCAATAATAGAAATCACCACGGTAGATGGCGTTCAATTAGAAATCAACGTGATGTAAAATAAATTTCGGTTAAGATACTAATGCTTGTGGTTCTAATATCAGCATTTTATTCCATAAAAAATTTATTTTTGAAATAGTAAGCATCGTTAGCAAAATTTAATTGTCTCTTATGAACATTCGTGATACCTGAAATGGAATAGAACGATCTTCTAACTTGAGCCTGTGGAAGTGAATTTACATTGTGATAATGGTCATACACTTGACCAAGCGTTCAGTGTCGTGCTTGAAGTCTAGTCTAGTGTTAATTTTCATGTAAATAAAGTAATGATAAACGATGAGCTGGCACTGAAATGTATTGAAACAAACAAGGGTACTTCGGCATTAAAATATTGGTGTCCTGTCCACGGAGGATAATCATTCACTCTGCAGACATATTCGTGCTTCATATTTATTTAAATAGCACCATGAATGTGATGGACCACCAAATCCTGGTGAGGCAGATAATTCACATTTTTGCGTAACATTCAATTGAGTTACTTATCGTTTGATTTTTTTAAGATTTTCAATCTGGTATGCCTTTAAGGCGACAGAGGGAGTTTATCCGTACAACGTTGCCAAATAAACTTCATGTTATTTATTTTCATAGACGTCATTTATTGTTTAAGGAAACATTTTATCTTGAAGAGCTCTATTTTTCTAAACTCATATTTTTCTTATATATTTTCATGGCTCTCAATAGGGTTATTCCCTTTTAATAGCAATCCGCACATCTAATCACCTTGAAATACCAGAGCTGGCAACGTAAAAGGTGTGCTCATTAATGAAGAAAGAGGAGAGGGTAGATATGGAGGGCAGGTGATACTGTAAGTATGTTTTCCAGTAGGTATTGAATTGCTAATGCTGTTTGTGTGGATGCAATGATCAAATTGTCATCGTATTAATTGATTGACCGATTTAGCATTTACTTCAGTTTTCACAAAAACTCGTATTTTCCTCAATAATGTTGGATGCCACATCGATCGTGGTTGCAACGTTAGTGAGTTTAGGTAGTTAAAATCGTATTTATGCATATGTGATAAGGTTCTTACGAACACTAATAAGTCCATTGAAATCGAGTACGTGGTTACACAGATGGGTTTAATACTAAACCATATGGTACACAAAAGCAGGGTTGACCTTCAGTTCGATGTCATCCTTTGGTACAAGTTGAACGTGTCGCGTTAGATTCCATTAATTATAAACCCTTAGTGTTACAAACAATTTTGGCACTCGTTATGGGTTCTAATTAACTCGATGTGTTAATTTTGTACCTGGTGACAGTTAACGTGCTAACTAGTGGATGTGTATGAAGGCCTAATACTCTGTAACAAAGCATATTTCCTTGCATTTTGAATTGAGGAGCATACGATTAGATACTTTAGTTGTAAATGCCGTGACAATGAGAAGACTTAATGCTCTAAAATTATTTTTTCCAGAGAAAAGGATTAATAGATGAGTAATTACAAGAATACTAAATGCTTAAACACGATGTCTAGTGCAATCCCTCCATTGATTCCAACAGTGCCACCTCCAATGGGAAGTGACGATGAAAATAATGTGGATGATGAATTTGGTGATTTTACTACCGCTAGTTTTACCTATGATTGTTTGGGTAAGGCTTCACAGTTGATGTTCAAGTTTGTAATAAATCGGATTTCCATGTAATTGGTTCATTGATATAATCGAGGTGATTTATCATTTCAGGAGAATCAAAGGGGTCAACGCCTGAAAAACGATCGCCTTGGATAGAGTCTGTAGATCAAGATGTATTTAAAGAAACAATTTCTACCAATTCGGATAAAGTTGATCATATAAATGAAATATACGAGGACGAGGTGTATCACAATTGCTCGGATACAGTAGACAGAGAAGAGGAAGTGAAAGAGCTAAAACTAGAGTCGGATGAGAAATGCCTCGAAAGATTCGGATTAGAGAATCATGCCGATGATGATGCAGAAGATGATGAAAGCGATTTCGGCAATTTTGAGAAATGTATAAATGAGGATGTAGAAGAAAAGAAGGTGGACTTTTTATCAGTAGACAGGGGAGTTTCATCTAGCAATTCCGGTGTTCAGGACAATACAAGCCAAGATTCTGTCATTTCATCTGGAGCCACCGACTCAGGACTTTGCAGTGCCAGCCAAAAGAGCGAGGAGGAAGAAGTGGTTGATGTTGAGGATGTAGGGGCAAACGTAGATGCCGGTTTGGACGATTCTAGTGGTAGCGATGAGACTCTTGTTGTGGGAAAGAAAAGGACATGCCAGGAAAAAACAGAGGAATGGCAAGATGATCGTGAGAGAACGATAGACGAGAGTTTGTTTCCTCAATCTTCCAATGTTTCCAAGGATACCAAGTGTGAAGTTGCGGTAGATGATTGTAGGACTAGACTTAGTGATGATGATGATGATTTTGCAGATTTTTCCGCATTCCGTGCCAGTGACAATCGTGTTGAAGCGAATGCTAGGAGTACCTTCCCTAGCGTTGAGAGTAATAGTGGTGTGGACGAGAAGTTTGAAGATAGGATTTTTGAAGATGTAAGTGGTGATATGGAAGATGATTTTTGTGATTTTGCAAGTGCGCCTATTCCTGATCACGGCGAAAATTGTGTGACATTCCAGTCCAAAACCGAACGAAGTTCGGATAAAAGTAATATATGTTCAGATGATGAATTTTCGGACTTTGCCTTCGCTCCGTCATATTCTGCGGACACAACGCATTCTGAAGGGATTGATAAAGATCTAGAAGTGGTTAGCAGTGAGCATCGACCCCAGGCCCTTGAAAATTCTGAAGACGATTCCTCAAAGGAGAGTCCTGCTGAACAATTGGATCATACTGAAGATTTTAAATTGTTTCAGCGACTGCATTCCGGAGAGGTAATGATGGTTTCATTCTTAACCTTCAAGCCAGCTACTCTTAACCTTCTAATGTATCATGCATCTAATGGCTTAAGTTAATTTCGTGCATAAATAATTGCATAATAAATGGTGCCCCTTCTAAAACTTGAGGTGCATTTCTACGTCAGTCGCTTCGCGAAAAATGATAGTTTTATGAGAAATGGAATTATTGGAAGCTGTGAAAAATGAATTTACTAATTCTAGAGTGTGATTAAAGCGGACATTTTGAGCGTATTATTTTTAGTGTAAGGTAGTTGAAACTTTGTCACTGCAGTCATTTACAGGAAACCGTTTGAGGTATGACCTGATGGGCATTTTGTTGTACAATTTAAGGTTAAAAGTAGTATGTTAACCAGCAAGTAATGACACCAATTGAGTTGTATCTCAATGCCAAAACAGGTGAAATCAAAATTGAAATTATAGATTTTGGATGTAATAAATCTCATGGAGGTAGTTGGTAGTTTAAGCAGTGTTCATGTCAGTTTACTGTTAATTTGCTCCGTTAAAACCTGGGGTAATTTTCTATAATTTATGAGTTATTATAGTAGTCTGTTAAGTTTGTAATATACAACCTCCGAATGACAGTTATATAGTGTTAAAGTCAACATTTTCCTTCTTATGATGGTAGTAATGCTTGAGCATGTTAATGTTGTATTTTATAATAATACTTCTGTAGTGTTTAATAATAATAATTTTGATAACTGGTACAACCATAGTAAATGTCGTCAGTATGAATATTGCTTAATATATGAACATAAAATCTTTAATGTTATTAAGATTTTCACAAAAGAATTCATAAATTGTGTAAAGGGGGTTAGTGAGTAACCAGGTATATACCCTATTCTTGAAATTCGGGATACAGTTCAATTTCAATTGAGTAGGCAGCCAGTTATGCTGTCGAATGTCCATGTTGAGAAATGAGTTGTAAGTTGAGGGCAGTGTATAATAAGTAGTATTTAGGTTCACTTCACCCCTTATTGTGTAGTAATGGGTGTGAGATCTTAATTGGTAAGTTTCTAGATTATCTGTCACATGAATCAGAGCCTTAAAGATATGTGAACTTAATACGGTCATGATTCTATGCCAAATAAAAAAAGGGTTGTAAGAATCATGTGGTGGTAAATTAGGAAGAGGGCAAATAGCTCCCTTTTGTAGTAGCAAAATGTTTAACATGTGGGGGAATGACCCAATAACTCAACACCATTATTCAAATGTAATTGAAAGAAGGAATGGTAAAGTGTTAAACGATGCTCGTTTGAAATAAGAAAGGTGAGCTTTCTTAGTACATAAACAGCTTCACTCAGTTTATTACAGATCTGACTGCTGACTGATGTTTGTCTCCCAGTTAAGTTTTATATCAATATATATACCTAGTAGTTTAGCAGTTTCAATATCAGTTATTTTTGATTAAAGACTCCATACAATATGCTGAGTTTTTTCAGTATTTAAATTTGGATGATTCATATCAAACCATTCATTAGCCTATCTTTGGGTGGCACTAGACTATGCCTATATATATCTTCTAGATGTTGACATTTTTGTACAAAGTGGTGTCATCAGCATATAAAATGGATTTAGATTTCGTATTCCAGGGAAAATCATGGTAATGAAAAAGACTTGGCCAAACGCAGAGCCCTGTGGGGCACCGCATTTTACTTAAAGAACTGGAGATCAACAGCCATCAAGTTGAACCAATTGCTGGCAATCATCCCAATATGACTTCATTAATTTCAGTGCAACTCCCTTAAAACCATAATATTCTAGCTTTGGTAGTAATATTGAATGATTAATGCAGTCAAAAGCCTTACTAAGATCAATTAGTGTCACAGATACTGATTCCCTCACTTCAAATGCATTAATGACATAATTCACTATGGACTCGACAAACACCATTGTAGATTTACCAGATCAAAAGCATATTGTGATTCAAAAAAACAGGTTATTTTACTCAATAAAATCACTTCTTTGATTTCATTATGGCTTCAAAAATGTTACCAAAACAGTGAATATGGAAATGGGGCGGTAGTTAATTAAATCCTCTTTATCACCTTTCCTTTAGACAGGCACTGTTTTGGAATATTTTAGAGCTGTTGGAAAATATACTGTCTCAAAACTTTTCAAATTTATAATTGATACTAGAAGACTAACCTTTTAGATTTGGAAAATACTCCCCTGTTTGTATTGTTTATAATTGATGGTAAATGATAGCCAACCAAATGAAATGTGTAATCTGAGGTTGGGAGTTAACCTACTTGTGTCAGCAATAGTTAATCATAGCTTGGTGATATTTACATTGGATAAGTGTTGTCATACTTTTATTCTTTTGACAGGTAATTGTTGGCATGACAAATTACATTAATTGGCCTATATTTTTTAGGAAACTAGGCATGGGCAACTCTAACAATGGTAATACACACACTAATAGCTGAAGTTCCCCAGCATATGCCAATTTTAGTCCATTGACACAAGAAAATCATGAATTTAGGATAAGGCATTAGGTCCTTTCTCTGAGTCAACTAGGGTTTACTGTGAAGTTATGATATTCCGAAAATCATTCAAGTTGACTTTAAATGGAGTTGTCAAACATCTCCTAGGATTTGTGCCCAGAAAAGTCTGGTAAATATACAAATTTACTAACTAGATATTACACCACCAAAGTATGATTTTACCATGGGAAATTATTTTGAAACACCTCCAGGGCATACAACAGACAGTAAGTTTGATAGTGTATAGTGATTTAGTAGTGGTCTTTATTACTGGTGTTATCGCCACAAAATGGATTAATTACATAAGTAATGTCCTTGTAACATGGAAGGGAGGATTACATTAAATATCCCTGAAAAATATGTAAATAGAATAGACAACATAGGATTTGTTTGAGCGAATTTTCATTTGTGATGGCCTTCCCCTTTAGGCTGATCCTCTGGTGGAAACTCTAGCCGAGCTTGCCTTTCAAAGTTTGCCAGCAGGTGATGATAAGGATGTGAGCAGTGAGAATCTTCAGGCTAATTTGCACTTCGGGCAAGTTTGGAAGCAGTTGCAAGATGTGGAAAGCACACATGCCCTTTCCTACCAGTGGGGTGGTTCCTCTTCTAACAAGACTCTCCTTTCTGCCCTTGCTATAGACTCTCGGAATATTGTGAGTATGATTGCTGTTTCATTAGTTGCTGCATAGGCATTTGCCATTAGTGTATCTTAGGTAATTACTGGGATTACTTAAGCTGTTGGGTAATAAGAAGAGGGAAAGTACCTTGAGTACACTTGGAGTATGCCAAGCAGTCATCAATATGTTGGTAGTTTTTGGTAAAATTTGCTCATATCAATAGGTTCATCATCTTAAAGTGTGTGGGAAAAGTTTTTTTTCCTTTGATGTGACTGGTGCTCTTCTATGATAAATAAAATACGTGCACACATAGGATACTAGGTGAATTTAAGTCCATCAATATTAGCTGATGGGAATTTTTTAGGTATCTTTTGCTATAAACTGTGTGGCTCTTGATTGTCTTTGAATTTGGTAGCCTTTCTTGGTGGTGGATGATCTGACAGGTTTTTGGTAAGTGCATTCCCATATGCACCTGGTGGCATGGAATATTTCCTTTCCTTTATTTGTTAACTCATGTCGTAGATATTAAAGTTCTGTCATATGGAATCAATTTCAGTTTCGAATTTAGGGATTTTTTGTTAAGCTTTCAAGGTTAATATGCTGATGATAACTTCTAGGTTGGGGGACATGTGATAATTTCATGATTACATGGTTCACTGCATGAGAAGGTATTTGGCATTTCATTCACTGTGTGACCAGTATGCACCCAAAGCAGCGAAATGTGAAATTTATATGTAAGGGAAAAGAGAATGGCATATTCTTGGACATAATCCAACCCTTCTCTCATGGCATATTAAACTCTCATGTTTCATCCTTTTTATAAATGTGTGGTGTAAACTTCTTTTGATAGTTCTTGTTATGTTCACTGTTGTAATAATTGCTTTGTTGCTCATAATGTTCCTTCACTACATTTTTCTCACATATTGCTTGCTTTTGTTGTAACCCTGTGAGGTCTATTTCTGTCATGGTGTGGGGTTTATTTTTTGCGGCAGCTTTTTGGACCTCGATGGAATTCAACGGCTGTTCCCCGATTTGCTGCCAATTTAGGGTTTAATCCATTGGAACCGGTGAGGGCACCACCAGCTGCATCTGTAGTCAAGACACCCAAGGAGAAATCAGGTCCATCGACTGGGATTCAACCACCTGCACCCATTCAGCCTACTCGAATGAATGCTACACCCAATTCTGAGGTAAATAATTTTACATTTCCCAGTTGTAAGGTCTCTCTTGATTTTGAATATTTGAATCAAGAATGTGGGTACCTCTGCATTGGATTATACAATGGACAATAATTAAAATTGTTGGGCAGATGTGTATATGTGAAGTGTAGGGCAGATTGAAATATGAAATTCTAATTATTTTCTAAAAGCAGAGGATACTTGTGTAGTAGTGTCACACATGGGTTATGAAAGCCATACGTGAAGCTAATACTTTTAAAAAATTTTTGCTAAGAAAATGAATGAAATAATTGTTGAAACATTCCCTTGAAAACCCTTTCATTTTTCTGATGGAGAACCTCTCTTTGCTGTTGAAAAATGATTTATTTTTGTTAAGAAACTCGACCTGATATTCATAGTTGACTTTCTAAGAATATGCATGATCCGATATTTGATCTTGATGTGTAGTTTCATGTTTGTAAGGAAAGGTGGTAACGTGATCCATGGGAAAGATGCAAGAGCGATGAAAAGAAAACATGGAGCATCTTTTTGGTAAAGACATTAGGTTAGCAAGCTTAGACATAGAAAGACAGTATTATGTAGAGGATATAGCTTAGGTCCAGCCATACATGATGGCAATAGAGAAGGGGATTAAGGGAACTGGCATTAAATAGGGCCATTGAGGTAGATAACATTCATACAGAACTACCTGCTGGTGTAGAAAAACATGGGAAGAAGAGTTTTTATGGGCTAACTTGTAGCATTTATGAGGGAGGAATTTGGCATGGAGGTTTTGTCATATCGCTCTTAGCTTTCATGGCTAAGTATGGAAAGGCAGTCCTTGTTCTGTAAGTACGGTTTGATTTTGCACACAGGGAAATAGGTTTTCAGGATCATCAAGTAGATGGAGAGGAGGGCAATTTTTCCTTAGAGGGTGATCAGTTTTGGTTCAGTTGAAATCAATTAGGTTGGTCCATAATTGAGATTTAGTTGGCCTTCAGCTGAGGGGTTGCAAACATTGCTGAGCACCATGGGAAATCTGTGTGACAGGTATGGGATGAGAATAAATGAAAAAAACTAAGGTTAAGCAGTTTTTTAGAAAGAGAATGGGCAAGTAAAAAATTAAAATAGGAGTCCATATACTAGAGCAGGTAGAACAGTTAACCTAATTTGGAAGTGCTTTAGACCAAGATGGTCAGAGTAGTAGGGACAATGAGAAAGATGCATTTTGCAAGTAAACTTTTACAAGGAGAGAGTTGACCACTGAAAAAGTTAGCAAAAACTTTGATTTGTAGTGTGCTGTTGTACATAAAATGGACAGGGTCATTGAAACAAGATGATAAGCTTAGATGTGAAGAGAGTATGATGGATTTTGATGTGTGATAATGAAGAAGGATTAAAAGGAAAGCAAACAAGGCAGTGCTAGGCATAATCGGGGAGGAGAGAGGAATTTTGGGAGGAATCCAAAGGAGGCAGGAAAGATTGATGCAGAGTATTTTGATTCCCCATTATATGTTGAGAACCGTGGGGGTGAAGAAATATGTTTGGAAATACTGAAGTGCTATATAAAAGGCAGGCATAAAATTCATAATACTAATATCAGGATGAAGAGTTTAAACAGGTATCAGGTAACAAAGCATAATTTTATGCATGGGTTACGACTGCATACTTTAGGTCTATTAGTACATAGTAAAAAGTTTACTTTTCAATTCAACTTTTGTGTGTTTAATTTTCTTGAGTGTTAAAAATTAATGGAATAATATTCTGAAATGAAACTTTTGTATATCTTCATTTGATAAAATGTGGAATCCTATAAATGTAAAACAGATACTTCATTCTATATTCGATTTAGAAGTTTACTATGTAATTATATCAGTGATGAAAGATTATGAAAAAACCATATTAGTCTATTGGAGGCTGGGGATGGCAGTGATCATCATCATCAATATTTTCATCCTAAGATTGGTTTATTGCAGCCCTCCATTCTTCCCTATTTAGTGTTAATTCCCTCACCTTCTGATAGGTTTCCTGTTTTATGTCCTCCTAAATTTGCCTTATGTACTTGTCTCTTGGCCTTCCTTCCGGGGTCTTTCCTCCAAATTTTCCTTCTAACTAATCCATTGGTTCTCAAGGTATGTCCAATCCATTTAGTTCTTCTTTGCACTAGAGTTCTTCATATGGTCCTTTCCTCTTCTGCTCTTCTATAAATTTCATCATTCCTCACTTTGTCCATTTTATTTTCAGCATTCTCCTCCAGCACCTTTTTTCAAATGCTTCTGTTCTTTGTTGATCCATTTTTATAATATTCCATGTCTCCAATCCCTTGAGTGCCATGCTCCATACGAGCATTTTGATGAACTTCCTCCTTGAAGGATTCTGCATTTTCGGGTTTTCAGCACGTTGTTTTAACCCAAAAATGCAGAATCGTTCAAGCCACCACCGCGAAAATCTACACAGCCATGAACTTCCTCCTTGTTTGAAATCTTATGTTCTTTGAGTGTAAGATTGCAAACTACAAATATGTAGTTGCCTCTTTTCAAAGAATGCCATCTTTGCTTGGGCCATTTTTCACTTCATGTCGGTCGAGCTTCTTCCATCCCAAGTTTTATTGCTGCCCAAATAAATGAAGGATTCCACTTGCTCTAGTTTCACTCCTCGAATATTGATTTCTGCATTCAGCTTCTCTCTTTCATACACAAGGATTTACGTTTCCTTCATGTTGATGCTCATATTATATTCCCGAAGTACTTGGACCATTGTATTGAGGTTTGCTTGCAGGTCCTCATGCATCTCTGCTTCTACTGTAGGATGTTAATTTCTTTGCCATTCACCTTGACTCCTTTAATGCTCAATTTTTGTGTTTCTTTTATTGTCACTTCTAGATATACATTGAGGAGTGCTGGTGAGAGGTTGCATCTCTGTCGAACTCCTTTGTTTATTTTGGCTTCTATTTTCCTTCTGTTTTTCATTTACGGGGTTGTTACCTAATTCTTGTGAAGGTGATGGATTATTCTTCTGTAGTTGTTGTCCATTCCAAGTGCTTCTAGTATCTTGAACATTTTGTTCCATTCAATATTGTCGAAGGCCTTCTCCAAGTCCACGAATGCCACATACTACCTTGAACAAAAAGTTCCCGGAATAACCACCGTGTGGCGCTCCCATCGTTCCGATTTGAGTTCTGTTTTTTTTGTTAAATTGGTACATCTGTTATTGATATTCCCTTTAAATCTTAGTGTCATAACTTGACATTTGCAAAAGTTACGTAGCCAAGAGTACATCTATCTCTGTGTGTGTTGGCGATTTTTTACAATTGCAGAAATGGATTTAAATTTGCAACAATGAACTTGTATTAAATTTTGCATAAAAAACGGATTTAGTGGCGCACGGACGTTGGAAATATTGGAAGAGTGTTTCGGCAACGATTCTCTAAAAAAACGGTCGTTTACCAGTGGCACGAGCGGTTCAGAAGTGGTCGTGAGTCAATCGAAGATGATGAACGCAGTGGCAGACCATCGACATCGAAAGTCGGTGAAAAAATTGATAAAGTAAAAGAAATGTTGGTCAATAACCGCAAATTAACCATCAGAGAAATAGCGGAGGACTTGAACATTGCCTATGGATCCGCCCAAGACATTGTGGTTAATGATTTGGGTTTCCGTCGTGTAGCAGCAAAGTTGGTGCCAAAAGACCTCAATTTCATGCAAAAAAGAGACCGTGTTGACGTCGCAAAAGACATGATTTGCGAGGCTGAATCCGATCCCACATTCATCAAAAGGATCATTACTGGAGACGAGACGTGGGTTTATGAGTACGACACGCAATCCAGACATCAGGCAAGTGAATGGCGTTCACCAAATGAGCCGAGACCAAAAAAACCACGTCGTTTTCAGTCAAAAAAGAAGGCAATGCTGACGGTTTTCATGGATTACAACGGTGTAGTGCATCATGAATTTTTGCCAGAAGGCCAGACAGTAAACAAAGAGTATTATTTGGGCGTTATGAGACGTTAAAGTGCCAATCGCACAGTTAAAGTGAGTCCGATGAGACTAATGAGTTTATCGCCCGTCGCACAGTGCTATCATTATTCGTAATTTTTTGACGAAAAATGCAACAAATACCATCCAACAGCCACCGAATTCACCTGATTTGGCTCCCTGTGACTTCTTTCTGTTCAATCGAGTTAAAAAACCATTACGGGGAACGCATTTTAGCAGCCGAGAGGAAGTAATGGAAAAATCGCAGGAAGCACTGATGGACATACCGAAAACCGAATGTAAAAAATGTTTCGAGGATTGGATCAAGCGCTGGCATAAGTGTGTTGCAGTCGATGGGGATTACTTTGAAGGGGACAATATAGATTTAGATGAATAAACTTGTATTTTTAATTTTCTGAATAAATTCCGGGAACTTTTTGATCAAGGTAGTATAATGGCTTGTTTACATGGATCAAATTTTCAGCCAGTATCCACAAAGTGAGTGTTGCCTCTCTTGCTCCGTCGTTTTTCCTGAATCCGAATTGGTTTTCCAAGAGGCTTTCTTCTACCTTTCCTTCTATTTGTTGGCTGGTTGTCCAAGTAAGTATTTTTGATGTGTGAGAAGTTAGGCTCAATGTTCTGTGCTCTTCGCATTTATCTGTTCTAGGTTTCTTTGGTATTGCAATTATTATCCTCTTCTCGAAGTCCTCAGTCTTCCATTGTCGTAGATATCTTTCATTATTTCAAATAGGGTATCCTTTGCATTGGCTCCAAGTGGTTTGATAATTTCTCCATTTATTTTATCAACTCCCGGTGCCTTGTGGTTCCTCATGTCTTTCATGGCTCGGTCAAATTCACTTCTCAGTATCTCTGGGCTGCATTTGTTTTATTCTATCATCCTTTCTTCTTTAATTAAGTCACCTTCAAGTGGTTTGGGCCCTTGATAGAGATCTTCAATGTATTCCTTCCATCTCCTTCCAATGTCTTCATCTTCTGTCAATATCTTTCTATTAGCCCTCAGATATTGTGGGATTTTGTTTTTCTTACTCTGAATTGTGTCGTCATCAGTTTATAAGCAGTTTCACTGTTTCCCTTCCTTGTGTTGTCTTTGACAACTTTGCCTCCTCTTCCTCCACCACTCCTCCTACCAATGCTGCTTGGAGACTTGCCAGTAAGTAAATACTGGCATTTACTCACTTTTAGAAAACCCGAAAGAATAGGAATGGATGTTTTTTTACATATTTCTCTCTGAGTTATGGCTGCTTCGCACAACTGTTGATCCTTTGAAAGTCTTTGCCAAGTTCAGAGTACAGTGAGAGGTCCGCGCTCGATTCGTAAATTAAACTTGTTCTCTACAGTGGTAGAAAGTTTAGTATATAGTTGTAGGACATCACAAGCCAGCAAGTTAGATAATTCCTCCTGAATTTGGATATATTTTAGCCTATTGCTTACTTATTTCCTTTTGGTGATGTTCCACTCCAAAATTTTTAGTTAGCATACTCTGAACTGGGACTGGATATGGATTGAGATAAAAGAGCTGAACTGGGACTGGATTGAGATAAAAGAGCGGGAGTACAATTGAGGAATAGGGGAAATATATCAAAAAAGGGATATGCAAAGCCGCAAAAAAAACTATAGGAACCGTTAATGGGAAAAGGACAGGGAAACAATGGATCACGGATGAGATGACTACAGAGATATATGAAAGAAGAAAATGGAAGAATGTAAACACAGAGTTAGGCCAAAGGATGTACAAAGAGTTAAAATGATGATTTGAGCCAGGTAATGAATAAAGCAAAAGTAGCATGGTCGAAGTCGTAGTGCGAGGATAGGGAAAGTTGGCAGAGGAAGGGTGAAATTGGTGTGCTCTACAAGAAGGTTAAGACACTATCGGGAAGTAAGAAGGGATGATCTCTGCTAACAGTTAGAGATAAGTTGGGTAAGATAATAGTTGAAACAGGAAATTTCGAAGAGAGATGGAAGGAATATGTAGAACTGTATAGTAAAGAACCTATGCCAACAAGCTTAGACATAGAAAGAGAACATGACCTAGATGAAGATAGCCATGTCAAGGCATACTCAACAGTGAGATAGAAAGGGCATTAAGAGAGATGAAATCAAATAAGGTCATGGGGTTAGACAAAATTCCTGCAGAACTATTAAAAGGGCTAGGAAAATATGGGAGGAAGAGTCTATATGGACTGATTGGTAGTATCTATGAGGAAAAAATCTGGTCAGAAGCCTTTGTGAGATCAGTGTTAGTTCCTATTCCAAAAAAGGTAAAGGCCAAATGATGTGAAGACCTCAGAACATTAAGTTTGATGTTCCAAGTAGCTTAATTCTGTCTCAGGATCATCAACAAAAGGATGGAGAATATGGCAGATGATTACTTAGGGGATGATCAGTTTGGGTTTAGGAAGGGGAGAGGCACGTTCAATGCCATTACAGTAATGAGATTACTAATCAAGAGGAAAAAGAATAGCATCAGGACTTGTTTGTATAGTACATTTCAAAAAGGCATTTGATAGAGTGAATTGGGAAAAATTAATAAGTATATTGCAGAAAATATTAAAAGATTGGAGGGATAGGATGCTAATCCACTTTCTGTATATATCTCAGACTGCTCAGGTGCGAGTGGGGGATGTAGAGTCAGAATGGGCAATGTTAGGAAGAGTTTTAAGACAGGGTTGTCCATTATCACTAGTTATGTTCAATGTATACATTGTCCATTATGAAAGTAATGTGCATCAGTTTATTGTGATGCAACTATCCATGGCAGTGTGGTAAAACCGGACAGGAAATGTGGTGGGGGATCTGCCCTTCCAACACAGCCAGTCACCATTTTGATCTGAGCAGTCTGAGTGGAAAGACCTGCCTCTGCGTGAAGTGTCTTTTGACTTTGTGACACGGCTGGTTACACTAGCCTAGGCTAATCAACAACCTGTACATGTCTCAGACTTCTCAGGTGTGAGTGGGGCATGTAGAGTCAGAATGGTCAGTGTTAGGAAGAGGTGTAAGGCAGGGTGGTCCATTATTATCAGTGCTGTTCCAGTAATATGTGGAGGAAATCTTTCAAGGCTTGAGAAGAATTGTGGAGGTAGGTGTTAAAGTCACCAGGGAATTTGTAAAATCAGGTTTGCTAATGACCAACCTCTATAGTTTCTTAGCCAGACAAAAGGACTGTTAGCATTGTTAAGTGAATTGGAAACTCAGTCTGATAGATATGGAATGAGAATCCATGAAGATAAAACAAAGGTCATGTGATTTTCCAGTAAAAGAAAGGTTAACATTAAAATAGGAGGGCAAAAGAGCAGACTAGAGCAGCAGCAAACTAGAGCAGGTGGAACAGTTCACATATCTTGGAAGTTCTATGGACCAACATGGTCAAAGTAGTAGGGATGTAAGGAGAAGAATTGCACGAGGCCAAGAAGCTTTTGCAAGGAAGAGAGAATTGATGATAGTTGAGCAAGGATGTTAAAAAAAGACTTGTCAAAACTTTGGTGTGGAGCATAGTTTGTACAGCGTGGAAACATGGTCACTGTAGTAGGATGATAGACATGGATTGGAGGCTTTTGAAATATGGGTGTGGAGAACGATGCCGAAGGTGTAGTGGACAGAAAGGAAAACAACTGAGGAAGTGCTGGGTATGGTAGGGGAGGAGAGGGGATTTTTGGGAGAAACTATTAGGAGGCAGGAAATATGGATTAAAAGCAAATTGATTGGCAGTGGGATGTTACAGACTGTGATAGAGGGGAGAAAGTTAAGAATACGAGCTAGGGCCAGGAATAGGAAAGGGTGTTGGACAAAATGATGGAGGAAGGAAGTATACGGATATGAAGAGGGATTTTTTGAGTAGGTTGTTAGGTTGTGTTTTGTTAGGAGAAACAAGACATGTATTTGGCAGTGTGTCCATCCAAAACCTACCTTAATCGGTCGATCACCTAATAATAATTATCAAAATACAAGTATGATTGTCTTTTTTGATGAAGTTCTACCTCCTGGATGATAACTGTGGTGTACTTCATTTCTACTAAGTTTGATTGAAAAACATTTGAGCTATGTATTAAATTGTTTTTCTGTTTTTATTGTAGGAAAATGTGCCTGCAGCTCAATTTGACTGGAATAGCAGTGGTCTGGTTAATCCTTTGGAATGTGAGTATTACATTGAGTCTTTCCTCACTCACGTGTGTTCAAATATACACAGATTCATCAACTCGCTTTTTTTCATCGAGTGTGCAGTGTTACTAGATTAGGCACTGTTACTTTTTCTTATGTTGCCACCTCCTTGAGGTATGGAGTGGGGTTGCTTCTTTGATTTGCTATGAATTTGTGTGTGTGGTGTATGTTCAACAATGAATGTGATACTTTCATGTAAAATTTGTCACATGCAGTGGGGAAATGATCATTATTGAAAAAATATCTGGCATCCTTCTAGTGATGATAGTTCTGAAATAATGATAAATTTCATTTTACTTCTTTATTTCAAACCTCAATGGCATTAAATGGAAAATGAGGTGTATAATGGATTTATTATGAAGGTTCTTGGAAAGCAAAAATGATAAACCTGATAAATTTGATGAACATTTAAAGTTATTCTAAACTGAGCAAATTCAGGAGCTTATAGCATTGCATATTTAATGTATATGTGGTCACATTTGGTATTAATCTTAGTGTATGTTCATGTAAAATTCGTAAATATCTTTTCACTGTGGGCTGGGATCTTAGGTAATTTACATGTGAAATGCCTACAAATTCAGAGCATCATGCCAGTATTATTAAATTTAGGTAAAAAATAAGGTTAATAATTTGAATAAAATTTTAACTTGACTCTCAGTTTTTGGTCTTACCACCTAAAATTGTATATCACATACTCCATGGCTTTTAACTTCATAACAAGTTGGTTGAGCGTGTGTTACTGCCTGCTGATCAATGACCACTCTCTCCTATTCTGAAGCCACATTCTGAGCCATAATTTGAATTTAAATGCTTTCACGTGCTTATTTTAACTGATGTTTCCTACTGTTAGCAGAGTTTACTTGTACCTATATAATACAAAAACTAAGAATATGAAGCAAAAACAAACTAAGGCAGGCAAGTCTTAGTATTGATGATCATTTTCAAATAAACTCTGGAACTGGAATACTTTCAGAAGTAGAAGAATTTTGCTACTTTGGTAGGCAGGCCACCAGTGTTTGAATTAGGCAAGAGGAAGTTATTGACCAGTACAATCAAGGCATGTAAGGCTTTTTATCAGAAGAAACGACCACCAGTAGAAGAAGGGATAAACACATTTTAGACATTTTGAGATCGAGACAGTCATTGAAGTAAAACATCTAGAAAGCAATACAGAGGAAGGAAGATATTGAATGATATGCAGTTAAAAAAATATGGACATTTATTAAAGAGAAGAGATATCTAGATGTGAAAAAGTTACTTAATGGAGAAATTGAGTGAAGAGCTGTGTCAAAACAATATCTGGGTCGTGGACCAGTGTTTTATTATTTTTGCAGTGCAGCAGTATAAGCAAACAATTGCAACATTACCATTTGGGGAGTATTCCTGGCTCCTGATGTGAATTTTGGAACCAACTCAAAATCTGACAATAATTGATTATGGTTGATACTCTCTAAACACTGGAATAATCTAAATAAACCTCTATTATTCACAATTCAATAACTACAGTGTTTAGTATTCAGTTATTGGATTTTAGGTCCTTTTTGTGTGAATGCAATTAACCAAAGTTCTCAAGTTATAATAAAAATTAATTGGCATCGTTTAACAAAACTCATCCAAAACTCATGTCTACTTATGTATAAAATACTTAAAAAAACCAATTTCAAGTTAAAATTCAAGGGTCAACCTTTACATAATTATGTACAGTGTTTAAATTTTGCTTTTACTTAACAGCTGGGAGGTGATGGTACTAGTGTGAAATTTAATGGAATGAGTGAGTAAGACGTTCTCTGAAAAGTCGGTGAAGAAATATGCATATGGAAGGCAGTAAAAGAAGAGAGTAATGAATTGGGTACATTCTAGGGTACAATAGCTTAATGAAGAATATGATTAAAGGAAGATATGTGGAGGGGGAAGAATCCTGAGAGGCAAGCAATGAGAAATGTTAGTGTGAGGAACTATAAAGGATTGAAAAGATGGATAGGTTAGAGGGTAGCTTAGGGATTTACTACAAACTAATTATCCTTATTGATGATGATATCTATTGAAGACTTAAAGTTTTACTTAATTGAATGAAGCCGCCTAACAATTTTTCTGACATTGCATTGTATACTCAGTAAACACTGAACAACAGGAAAAATCATGACCCACCACTCTTGAGAATAGAGCCATTACATTTCTTCCATGTCTCCCCTCTGTCAAGTCCTATTTATGATCCTTTCTAAATTCCCCATAGAATAATAATGACAATAATAATATTAACGACAATAACATGTGTTCAGAATGAGTAACTATATACACATTTTGAAAATCTTCAAATCATTTATGCTATAATTCACTGTTAATGAAGTATCTACTGCATGCAGCTAAATCTCCATTTACCATATTTGATAGAAAATAAAATCCACTCTCATTTCAATAGGATACACACAACAAAAAGTTTTAACAGCCTGGACAAAAGTGTGACACTACCAAATAGAGTTGTATTTCTTCTAGTTATTACATTAAAAAAAAATACCCATAGCAATAAGAGCACATGCTGTTTTGTTATGAACCATTGTGATATAATATTGCCAAGTTCGTTCAATATCTTGCTTATGCATTTTACAAATCAGAAGTAAGCAACACTGTATTCATGTCACATGAAAGCGATGAGTTTAATAATAACAATTCCAACAACAAAATTCTTCAATTGAATAAAAAGAATAAGTAAATATAATGATTTAAATGCAATGGAGTCAAAATAACTATTACTAATTACCTAGGTTTAAAAATATCATTCAGTATTGAATGTTAACCCATGGAGTTCAAACCTCCTCGCATGAGATGCAGGTGATTTTTTTAAACATATTTTTGGAGAAAAAATGGTGTTTAATATGCCATAAAATATCGTAGGTATTTTTCCTTGTTTATGATTTCCATCTGTTTAAATTGCTTATTTCAGTCAAGTATACTGGGTATTTCTCAGTTTTCAACTTCTTGGATATTATATTCATGGTCTTCTTACTTAAAAATTATGAATATTTATACTCTGCATCATGGCATTACTTGTACAGACATGCCAACTCTCCCGATTTAAGCGGGAGACTCCCGATTTTTCCTTCTTACGTTCTTGATGAACTGTTCAAATTGTGTACTTAGCTTAACATGTTAATAAAGTGTGACATTCCTTAAAAATTGGCAAAGTGTCATAAAGGGATTAAGGTGCCATGCAAATATTGTGGTAATTAAAAGTGATTACTTCGTGATACACTTCTAAAAATCTCCCGATTTTTCATTTTTGAAAGTTGGCATGTCCTCCCGATTTTTCATTTTTGAAAGTTGGCATGTCTGCTTGTAATTAGTACCTAATGGTTTAGACAATCAAGCAAACACATATGGTCCCAGATAAAGCCCTAGAAATTTCTTTTTCAATGAAAAGCATGGAAAAGTTTGTCCGATTTATTTTTGTAATATTGTGTAAAATTCTGCGGCCAACTTTGAAAATTCCTGGTAAAGGTTACTTTCCTAAGTAATTGTGTTCACTTTGCCCTTCATGATCATTTATCTAATTGATTTGTCAGTCCATTAGAAATATATCCTGAGTTTTCATTCGTCACAGTTTTTAGTTTACACACTAAAAATTTCTTATTCTCTTTTTCCAGAAAGAGGTTATCTTTCAATATTACGATAGTTAAATAAAGTTAAATTTAAAAAATTTTGGGAACTGTAAGATACAAGTATCACATTTAAAGAGTAACATTTACATATTTTTGTGAGTCATGATTTTACTTGTGCTCTTACGGTACGTATACCATAAACAAATGATTGTTACCTGACATTGGTTGTTTACAGATCCATTTCTCTTAAAGACCCCAGAGGATAATAACTTCAGTAATTTTGCTCTCACTGGTTGTATCTGTCTCCATTCTCACGTTTTCACTCTTTGAGAATAGCCAATTTTAAAAATTATTCTACAATCTTCTTCTTTTTTCTTTTCATAATTATCTCCCCTGCAGTTGATGATGTCTTGATTGTTATAAAATTCTCTGCAGAAGCCTCAACTCCTTAAAGTTAAATCTTAATTTGGAAAGAAATAAAATTCTAAGTAAAAATTTTACAATTTATCAACATAACACCTGTTTTAATGGATGTGTCACCATCTAATTGAATTTTTGGTGACTACATAATACTGATGATTTTATTGCATGCATTGGGGTACATACTTCGTTTTTAAAGTAATTTTGCACCCGTTTGTTTCCATATGAAACAAAAAATGTAAATGTTCGGTGTCATGATGATTATTTAGGATGAGTTATTTATGCAGTTTGTGACATAAAAGGGAAGATATTTTGATGGAAAGAGGGGAGAAGTGATGGAGACAGCCTTCAAAGGCTTATTTACTAGTTTAATATAGTTCTGAGTAAATGTAGTTGACTCTTCTGGAACCAGTCCCAAGATGATGACTCCAACGTCCCAGAGTTTTGTGAGCAGGCAATTTTATAACAAAAAATCTCACGTAGAAATCCTCAAGGAGTGTATGTTTTTGAATTAAAAAAAATGATATACATTTTCATCTATGCAACCCATTGATTATTCTTGTATTGTGCTTATTCCATTCTCCCTGTTTATCCTTCTATTAGACTCACCTATAACAAATCCTTTAATATAGGTTAGAAAAAGTGTTGTATTTAATAATTTTTTAGGTGAAAATTTTTGAAGGAATGCTAAAGATTTAGATAAAGCATTCAGAAGAAATACTCAGGTGGAGAGGCCATAATTGTGGACTTAGGAATTCGTATTCAGCATTATCCCTAATGAGTGTTGCCATTTATTGCAAGCACATTTCGTCATTGATGGTATTTGTTTTTAGTTATATCATAAAAAAGTCACATCCCCTTATTTGTTAAAAGTTGCCTGTTTTTCTAGTAACCATAGGCTGGACATGAAGAATTTTGTTGATTGGAATAATTTACCTGCAAAAATTTTTAAGCCCTTTCCTAACAGAGTCCAAACTTTTAAGAAAAGATGTAAACAACTTCTGTAATCATTTGATTGATGTATTCTATAAAATTAAATGTAATAGCTTAATTTTTTTTCTTGTTGATTGGGAAACAAATGTTAATGAAATGGGGATTTTTTTTATGTACTACAGATTGGTGTTTGGAAATTTCCTTAGTGTATTTTTTTTTCTTTTTTCAGACTTATTTTATTTATTATCTTTTGTGATGTTGATTGTATTTCAGAAACCATGTTATTTTTCCAAGGCAAGTTTATTGTAACACTTGGGACTTGTGTGCCACCTGACATTTGTCTATTTGCACATGTAAATTTTAATAATAATAATAATAATAATTTAGACTGATAAAATTTCATGTCCTTATTCTGGGGTCATGCACGTCATTCTGTCATTCATCGATGCAAAATCATATTGATTTTAGGTATTCAATTGGATAAATCTGGTGGAGGGTTATACATATTTTGGGGAATGAACGAGGCTTTTTTATATAAAAGAAAAATTCTGTCATCTATGAAAAGGTTAAGCTCTCTGAAAACAGTTTTCAGATGTGACAAGCATTTTTTTACCCTCTGAATCATGTAATTGTAAGACAGTTTTTTGAGGAAGTTTAGGCATAAATGTGCTACAGTATTGAATACGTTTTATATAGCCTAAATTTTTATTGGTTAGCATACAAGGTTAGTGAGGTAGTGGGAATGGTATAAAACTGCTGAAATTGAAGAAGTGCTAGCTGAGAATCTGGTTTTAATAGAATTGTTCATCAGAAAGATGTTTATGAAGGCCAGTTTCACATCATTCTGAGTGATTCAGTTGTACTGTGACCTAAAGAAATGCTTGAGGGAAGGAGTTGGAGTAAGATGTCAATTACTGAGGGAAAGTAATACTAATAGTGTCAAACAAAGTCTGACTCAATGATGATTATGTGTATCGAAATATATTATGAAAGAAGTATTTCATTGAGATTAAGTCAGAGTTAGCAAACGATCATGTTCCCACTATATCATGACTGCTGTGACTTACCTGTTCCATGAAAATTTTTAATTGGGAAGCATATTTGGGGATTTTTGGATGCATTGTTGATACCTGTAAAAAATATTGCATCTGTAAAAAATATTGTATTGATACCTTTCATGACATCTTAAGTCAAAGTTGACCATTTTACTTTTGACTTAATAAGCCTACATTGGGCTTGAGTTTTGTAAACAGGGCAGGAGGAATTTCAATTAGTTGTGGGTATGCCCTAAAAATGGCAGATTAATCAAATGCATGTCAGGAAAATTAATGTATCATTGTGCAAATTGCTTTATTCAATCTTTATACAGTTTTGTGGAAGCCAAAAGTGTACATTGTCTGTACACATTAATTTGTTTTTTACGTCTTGGGTGAATTCACAATAACTGGACCTGCTATGTTGACAAAATTTTAAGTGTAATATTATTGTGTGTAGTGTAGCTTTTTTGAATCTTCCTGAGAGTAAATCATAAAAATAACCTAGATATTTAGATGTTGCTATTAATGTTGGTGAAAAGCACTGCTAGCTTATTTTTTGTTGTTCCTTTTTATTTCCAACCATTTTTGTCTATTTCCTTGGTGAAGGGGTCATCATCATGTCATAAAGAGAAAGAAACCTCCCTCCCCCTATGGGTATCTGTGGGTTTGCTTTGACTCCCTTTAACTAACAAATTGTTCTTCTCTCTTCTCTCCCCTCCTTTTTTTATTAAATTTTGGGACACCCTTGCTTTTGATGATTGGTGCTTGGCACAAACACGTAGCAACTCATAGGTCAGCCCTCCTAGACCTGGACTTTTTCACGACATATGATAACTTTGCCTCCTCCTCCTCTTCCTCCACCGCTCCTCCTACCGATGCTGCTTGGAGACTTGCCAGTAAGTAAATACTGGCATTTACTCTCTTTTAGAAAGCCTGAAAGAAAAGGAATGGATGTTTGTTTATATTTTTCTCTCTTAGTCATGGCTGCTGAGCACAACTTTTGATCCTGTAAAAGTCTTTGTCGAGTTCAGAGTACAGGGAGAGGTCCCCGCTCTGTTTGCAAATTAAACTTGTTCTCTACAGTGGTAGAAAGTTTATTACATAGTTGTAGGATATCACAAGCCAGCAAGTTAGATAATTCCTCCTGAATTTGGATAAGTTTTATCCTATTACTTACTTATTTCCTTTTGGTGATGTTCCACTCCCAATTTTTTAGTTAGCATACTCTGAACTGGGACTGGATAAGTGTGTTGGATGAGGTTATGCATTTATGCACTTAGACCATTGGCGGGAATGAATGGTGACAGTGGTCTGAAATCAAATGTTGTGTGTTTCAGCCTTGGTTGTACTAGGTGGAATTATGGTATTTTTAATCTCTTTGTCTTGCTTAAGTTCTTTGGTGGATGTTGTTATGTTTTAAAGTCAACTGGATATTGCTAATTGCTTGCATGCCCACATCTCATCGCACATTGAATGGATTAAACATACAAATAGTACTTCTTAATATGTAGATTGATTACTTGATTCCTGGCACTGAGTAATATGTATTAGAAAGGTAAACGTAAGAGATAACTACACAGAAATTCTGACTACTGATATCGGCATGAAACTATCTATGTAGATGACATTATGTATTGAAGGAAGTTTGAACTTCAAAAAACGATAGGAATTAGTGTTGGGTTGTTACCAGTTTTTTTCAGTTCCTGGTGTGAATCTTAGATTCCGTTCTTGATTTTGGTTCCAACGAATGGTTTTGAGTTTTTAATTGGTGAAATAGTAGATGGAAGCTACAAAGTAAATGAGAAATCCAGTTGAAACATTGAAGTAATGATAACCATTAAGGAAAGTTTGGCATTAATACATGTTGCAGATTACCAAAATCATGTGTCAAAATGAGAATGGTTTGACACAGTCATAATGCATAATATACAGAATAAGTAATTAAACTTTTGAAATTATTTTCAATTTCTAAAATTTTGAATGGTTTGTTGATTGTTAAATTAATTGTGCTGCAAATTCTTACAAAGTCACATGTAGTGCCTAGTGAATGTGTTCTCACATAAGTATGTCACTATGAACCTATGTATCTAAGAATCAAGACTGAAATAATTAAAGATGCCACTAGTTCTTAGAACTCCATGGTGAGACCTAATTATTATCTCCCTTTTGTTTTATGTTTCAATTTTGGTAATCACAACATGATAATGTAGTGGAAGCTCGAAATAATGATGGTTCAATGCCCTAACAAAATCGCCTGCTCTATTGAATTCTTGTTATTACTAATGATGATTAAATAATCTCTTATTAGCTCCTTCCTGTGACTTTTCCTTGCATTTTAGCTGTCAGCTTGGGTATTTTACATCATAGCTTGATCTGAACTGGGAAACCATAAACAGTAATTTAATGTACATATTTACGGCTTTGTAGGATATTCTTAGCCATATTGTGTTAATGTGTATAAAAAGTTTTGGTGGTTGATCTTGGTGACTACAGTAGTTTCATATAGCACAGCTTTCATTGGCTAGTGGTTATGGATCACATGTTGGAATGGTTTAATAATGTAATCTATTGATGCAAAGTCTTTGAAATTTTTATCATTTGCCTTTTTTTAAATGTAATTATTTACTTGTAAATACTCATTTTAATAATATCTGATGATGGATACTATCATCTCATATTTGCAGTTATATTTCGGGAGCAAAATTACCTATCATTTGCATTTGCTAACATGTTTATTAAAAATAGATGGGAAACATTTTTCTAATAGCAAAACAATGAGTTCACATTACCATCAAAAAGCAAACCACAGTTATAAATTTGAAGGATGGTTTGAGAAATGAGTGTAGAATTCGTCAAAAGAATAAAAATGCTTGAAACATTTCAATGATCCAGATCTTAACCATTGCTTGATTTTTTGGCCATTTATTGACATCTAATGGAAAACCTCAGAACTTTTTAAATATACAAAGAACATAGCTGCGGTCATGAATCAATGTAAAAAAAAATGCAGAGACAGAAATGCTGAGACCGTAAACTTGATCAATCAAGTTTACGGTCTCAGCATTTTTTTTTGTTTACCACCTTAGAACTTCTTGAATGTTGTCTGCTAATCACAGGCATGACTGTTGAAATAAATAAAATAATAAAAAAGTGAAAAAGGAAAAATTTGATATCCAGAATTATTTGAATTCATTGATGAGCAACAATGGTGCCATGGGTTTACTGAAATCTCATCCACGTAAAACCTAGCCTTGAAAAGCATATTTACCTGGAAAATTACTAATGTGTTGCCTGGGATGGTTGAATATATGGGTGCTTGCCCGTGAAATGAATATGCAATTTAACCAATTCCATGCTCATGTAGGTATTGAATTGCTCATAATATTTAACAGTCACTGTAGGTACAATGAGTAGGCCTCAGTATTCCTGATTTATTTTGCATGTAAATCATAAGGCAACTTTTGAAATTACTTGTAATATCAAAATTCTTTTTTTATGCTGTGCTTGTTACATCAGGCTTCTACTATAATGTTAATGTGCCTAGTGTCTTCTCATGCTCTAGGTATTTCCAATTTTTTAAAAATATTACTATACTGAATAATTATGTCCAAAACAATAAACTCAAAGTTTTTTGCAACTAGAATTAGGGAGTTCATCTAATAATACCTAGTTAGTTGAATGATTAATCTATGATTTTCAATGGTTTTAGATAGGACAAATCACCATTATAATGAAAAAAGTGCCGTGATAATAAGAGGCAACTGTGGGTGTAATCATCAAAAATTGTCTACCATGCAAGTAGGTTTTTGATAGCCCCCTAATACTAATTTACAACTGTAGAGTTGTTCTTAGTTACTAAGTAGTCAACTGGTTGATCCGATTCTTAAAAGAAAATTTAATGACAATCCATTGATATAATTTTATTAAGCAGAAGATATTCCTGTTAGCAACATCATTTTCCTATTTTCACTGACTGCATTGTTGATACTAAACATGAAATTAATTTGTTTCTATGCAAATGAGGGGTTAGCAGTCACATTATATCAATCTTTGCGACTCAAAAAATTAAATTGCCACACCAGTAAAATGTGAGCCAAGAAATGTATTTAAAAGAAAGTCTTAAATGAGTTCACCAAAAAATATCCAATCGTTTAATATTATACTTCCTCAAGTAACTGGAAAGTGTCTCCCTTGCAATTTTGATTTTTTCAATCATACATTGCATATATTTTTCTATACTATTGTACTTCCAGATGTAATCTAAACTTACCCCTGTTCACTAAGTTAATTCTACTCTTCCATACCACTATGCATTCCTTCAAAATTCTAATAATAGGCATTTGTAAGGTTGAATTGAAATTAAATTGTACAAATTATTTGCTATCAGGGTATTTCATTTAGAAATAGGAATGCTCGATATGGAAATTAAACCAAATTAATCAATGAGGCAAAAACATGAAATGAAACATATTGTGACATTAGAAATGTTTATGTACCCAGGTATGACTACAAAATATTGGTTGGAAAGATGGATGTACAAGAAACTAGAGGTTGATATATAATTTGCCCAGCAACAACTAAGCAATAAATGAAAGTAATTGCCAGCTGTGGGCTATATGCATCAATATATTTGTATGGGATTATTCTTTAGCAATGGCGAAATTAAAATATTTGTTTTAACTTCAAAATATAGGAATAAATGCTTAAAATAATTATTCTTGAATATTCTCAATAAATATGTAACTGATCATAATTAATTCTGAAGTGCGTTGGTAAGATGGTAACAATGTAACATGTCAGCCTGTATAGCCCGTTCAGGATAAGCTGGCCAACCCTCATTAGCCTACTTTGATAGTAGAGTTAAACCATCTTGGATAAAGACAAGAGTAAAATATCTGATAATAGTAATTTGATAAGGAAATGGTAGAGCTACTATAAAAAGGTAAGGCAGGGGTGGCTCATTAGGAAATGGAATGTAGAGGCATTAACTTGATTGACAAGGTAGAAGTATCAGCAGGCTCTAGAGAAGGTCGTGATTGAGGGAAAAGAGCGGAGTGCTATTGAGGAAAAAGGGAAACATATCAAAAGAGGGATACAGAAAGCCGCAAAAGAAGCTAAAGGAACCGTTAATGGGAAAAGGATAAGGAAACCATGGATCATGGATAAGATGATTAGAAAGATAAATGAGAGAAGGAAATGGATTTTTGGGAGTGTTTTTTTATGAGATATTTATTTGGTAGTTGTGTCCATCCAAAACCTGCCTTAACTTGTAGATTACCTGATAGTAAAAAAAATAATATCCGACAAGGTAGTCCGGTGAGTAAAGCATTTCACTACTGGGTATGCCTCTGGGTACCCTCAGCTTCACTCAAGCTATGTAATTTTTTGGGTACCAGATATTACTGGGAGAGATAGGTACAAGGAAAGGAATCTACCCCTCTACCCCAATTTGTGAAGGTAAAGTAATTTCACATGCCATTGGGTTTAGTACTAGGTAGCTCTACCATCCCCTATTAGGCCAACCTTTGGGCTGATAACCATGGTTTTGCTCTGTGAGATACATTCCTCTTGATTGTAGCAATTTTTAACTTGAACTCACCTAAACCTTAATCAGTCACTGTGTATGTCTAGCATGCATGTATCTGTCACTCCCTAGTCATTCTCCTGATCTCTTTCATTACATCATCAGCCAGATTGACGTAAATGGACTATAATATGTACCCGAATACAGGATACATAAGGAATGCAGCATGTATATGTTTGTAATTAATTGCTACGGACTTCCAGGGTAGTTTAATTTATGATGTTGAGTTCTTACTGATATGTCCATTATCTAGTGGATATGATAGTTGTGAGGTTTTAAGAGGAGGGTGATATGTACCAAGCTCATGTATTCCTATTGTGATTTTAGGGAAATTTTATTGTTATTTCCTGCTTTCACAGTTACCTGTAGATTACACTCCTTATTACAGCTGACTTTTGAGTTTTTGTTTATTGATATTTCCATCACAGGTGACAATGACTATTTTGATATGTTCCATTACATTGTGGCAATATTTTACTGGTGTTTTTTTCTAATATATGTTTACAAATCATACTGTTCATCATGAATTACTTATTATTTTTATTTTAAATCAAGGAATAACAGTGAAGCAATTTGACTTCTATGTTATTGACTCTACATTATTCAAGCAATGCATAAAATTGATGTGTGGAGCTGCATGTGTAGAACTGAGATTTTGCACGATCGTTATCAAAGTTCAAATTTCAAAGTGCAAATCAGCATTTGCACAAAAATGAGAAAATGACATATTCTTACAACTTTTTTGTATTCAAAGTTCTATTTTTATGCAATATGTATGTTACTCAATTACTATTTGTGGTTGAATAATGTAAAAAGTGGCATAATGTGGGCCATTAAATCAGTGTAAATTAGAAAAAACATTGGATAGTTCTTTGTGTATATGGGCTAATTGGAACAATTCCTACAGAAATGTTAAGAATAAATTAAGACAATTTTTTACTGTGCTAAGAATAAATAAGGAGAATTAGGTACATTTGCTGATTTTAAGAGTTGTTTTGTCCATTGTAACTGCTCGAAATTTTTCATTTTTTAGTTTCATTTTTCTAACCCTTGTTTAGTTGTACATATTGTGCATGCAACTACCTGGATTTTTCCTGGATGAAATTTTGTTAAAAATATCTGAAATTTTTCTCTTGATGAATTCTCAGTAGTATACATCTTTATCACCACACTTGGGAGTTTTGTTTAAATTCTTTGGAATGCTAATTTCATGCACAATACCTGGGTGGGATGACAAAAAATAGAATAGCAGTACATATTGCTATTTAGATTGCATGGTGAATCACAGCACACATTGTTAATATCTACATTGTACCTTATTAACAGAGTAAAATACATTCATCTGCAATTGATTTTAATGACAAAGTCTTTGAAAAGTTCTATGAAAGCTATATTTTCTCTCTAAATGAACTGAGTGGATAAATAGAGGAATTGCCATTGCAGCCATTAGCTCATTAAGTGGTTAGGAAACGATAGTAATGAATATTACAGTTACAACATATGTAGGACCATAAAGCCCTGAAGACAGTTTTTAAAAAATTATAGTTCAGTATAATTTGTATGAAAGTACATGTATGTGTATTTAGATATATTGGTATTAACTCCATAGTTTCAGCCTCAACTTTGTGGAAGTTCATTTATACATTGGCGTCTTCATACTAAGTACATGGAACTAAACTTCATGTTCACACTGACTCAAAATTTAAACTGGTTTTAAGATATTTTCATTTATTCTTTTTATTGAATAATATAACATTTTATATTTAAATGAGTTAATTTTCACAGCTTTTTAAAAATTATTTTTATTGTTTAATTATGCATGTATCTAAATTCATTGTATAAATTACATTAGTAAATTTTGGTTAATTTCTAATATATGTAATTTACTCTTTAGTCAAAGTTTTCAGTCAATGTGAGAAGAAGCATGTTAAATTGCAATTGAACTGGCTTATTTATTATGTATCCTACTTAATATTTCCAGGGTTAACACTTAACTAATGTGATTAATCATTGATTTGCAGATCAGGGTGGCCACTTGTTATTTATTCTAATCCCTGATTTTTCTCTTGAAAGTTGCTGACCTATAACAGTAATTGAAATGATAGGCCCTGTAATATAATACTTACAACAATAATATAATTTTTGGACATTATATTATATCATGTAAAAATAGGATTTTTAATAAGCAGGCCGATGTATAAATGCCACATTTTCATGTTGTAATAACCAAATTACCTGTAAACTAAGGTACAAAAGGTTCCACGTACATTTCTCTTTTTCTCAATGCCTCCCACTGTTGGTCCTACCATAGTGTTGGGTTTTTCATAGTCCTAAATACATAAATATCCAAGTTTGGTTCCGCCTCCTTGTTAACCTATAAAGAACATCCTTCTCGTTAGGAATTCCTGAATGAGATACCAAATTTTACCCCTTTTTCTATTTAAAAAAACTTGATTAGTTAATGATATTTGTCATTTGAGTGGTCACCATGGTTGTGCATTAATTGTCCTTCACAACTCTTTTAAGTGTTTCTTTCCCTTGGATTGGGATGTACTGTAGAAAGAAAGTGTTATTTTGTTATGAGCACCATAATGGCTTGGGTAGAAAATGTTTTTAATTAAAGACTTCATTTGAAGAACTTAATAAAAGTGCACCCTCAGACTAGATGTGAAAGAATAGTTTTTTTCATCCTCATGGGCAGTGGTTCTTGTTTAATATTAGATGAATAGAATTTACGTAGACATTTATTTCCTAGTGCTGTTATTGAAGTGCAGATTTTGACACATTGTTTTTGTTCCCCTCCACATATTTCACTTATTCATATTTCATTTCCCTCTGTGTACACTATACTTCATATACCACAATTCCTTCAAGTGGCTCTTGCATTGGCAAACATAATAACTTGTGATTCTATGTAAAGCAAATTATTCAAAATATCTAAAATGAGTGACTGTTTCATTGTCATACCACTAATTTAAGTATAGGAGGTTTCTGGGAATGTCTTTCATGCATGGATTTAAATACTAATTGACTCAGGAACTAAGGTACATATGTGCATTTTAAAGTGTCATTCGTTTGGGAAAATCACGAAAGGAATAAGAAAGATGCATTTTAGGATTGTCAATATTTAGTCAATCATAAGTTCAGGCTGAAAAAGTCTCCTTTTTTCTCAGTAGTGCAAAATTAATTTAAATATCCAGTTCACATGTATGATAAAAACGTTGACATCTCAAGTAAAAATTTAGTAGCATTTTGAGCTGCATAATGACAGCTGTTTTTTTAGTGATTGCCCTTGGTTGGTGGTAGAAAATTTTTATATAGTTCCAATTATTTGAACTATGATTAATTCATACATTGATGCTTCTTAATAGGTCTTGAGAAGGAGTTCTTATCCACACCAGAGGAGACGATGGGGACGACGTGTTTAACTCCCAGCCAACAGCCACTTCAGCCAATGAAGAAGTTTCAGCAAGACTCGCATCAGAAACTTGTTGAGCAAATATTAGCTTCGGACAACTTGCAGAAACCAGGACACAAATCCAAAAGTTCGTTGAGTAGTAGGGCTAAGACTAAGCGCAGGCAAGCTGAAGGTGTAACCCTGTGCCCCGAGTCATTAGCTGTGATTCATAATCTTCCCGATTTGTCGTTCATCAATGCACGGATGCTCATGTTTCCTCTGAGGGAGTCGCCCAATGTCGATTCTGGTCCACAGAGTTGCCCTGTGTCCCTGGTAGGTGCCACGAGCTCGTCATCTGCATATCCTGACTAGAGAATCAGCACTCATCAAATCACAAATGAAATAATAAATAGGCTACTTGGTGGTGGAAAAGAAGCAGGTTTCTAAATTAATCATTTTTCTGATGATATTATTGGCCAAAGAGAGCTTTTACACTCTAGAAGGAAAGAAATAACATTTTGCTTCCCAAGCCCAGGTACTTATAGTCTGTAGTGAATTTATTCATGTTTGGATATTTTTCCAAGGTAATTTTCTCACTAGCAGATGTTTTTTCCTGCATTTTATTGCCCCTCTGCAATCAGTTGGTGGTTATTGTTTCTAAACGTAACCTATTTGATACACAGTTTGTTTTAATAAGCTGGTTGTCAATTAGTCAGTAAACTTTTAGGCTGCATTGCTTTTGCCTGGTTGATGGTAAGTATTGGGACATAATTTTACTATATATGCAGTGTTTTATTTATTGACCTTTTAATGTGTAAATTGTGAGATATTTTAATCAAATCAGTTTCAGTATGATGGTTAGGAGTTGTATATTTGTAATTAAACCTTATGAATGTTATATTTGTGTAAATATTTGAATATGTTGAATTTGTTTTATTAGAAAATTTTCTGGTTTGAAATTGAAGAGCCAAAAACTGTCTCTCTTATGTTAATATTTTGAAATCTAATTCTACGGCTGTTAGAGCAAAGTAAAATTTAAACAGTAAAGGCCCACTTTTTAACTGGATCCAAAACCAATAAAATGAACAATTCTTATGAATTCAATTAGCTCTTATATACATTTGCCATTGCATGGGTGTATACATGATTAACTTGAACAAAGAAACTGTTAAAGGTAGCAATTTGACAATTATTCTTGAGGGAAAATGGCCTTCTCAAGGAATTTAATGGAAACAGATTTGGCATAAGGTAAGAAAATTGAGCTTCTCAATAGGGTCTATCATATATATTTTGCTGTTTTTGTCATATGGAATGAAAATTTCACTACTAGTATACAACAAAGAAGATATTATCTTCAGTATGGTTTGTTCCTTATTGTTTGAAGGGAATGGGAGTGCCTAGGCTTACTGATTAACCAGTGGGGGAGGCTTCAACCTCTTTAAAAACTCACTATGATGAGATGACTTCAAAAAGTTAGGGAATTCGACTGAAAACTTTATCTGCATATTTTATATAATTAAGCAATAATGATTGACACTTTCAATCAAAATGTCATTGTAGAGTCAATTCTATTATCTTTTTATAAATAGCATATCCCATTAAATCCACCATGTTTATTCTCCAAAGAAGATCATGATTTTGACAACTGTACATAATGCATCTCGTTACAGCATTGGTCTATTTCATTTTTAATAAAATTAAGTGAAATATTTCATGTAATTCATTCTCCAAAAAATTTAATTGTAAAGGGAACTGTAGTTTGTGATTTCGCACACCAAAATTTGTAAGACAGTACCCTTGTTTCATCATATAAATGTCAATTAAATTAATATTATTTTAACATAAAATATTTCTTTGAAGTAAAGCTGGAAGTGATTTTTTACAAGTCCCATTGTTTTTTGTTCTTAACTTGTAGCTCTTTTAAAAGAATCTTTTTTAAAGTCAAGCTTTCATTCTTAGTTTGTTCTATTCACATCACAATTGTGTTTTTCAACTCAACTGGTGAAATGTATTTAGCATATTTGAAAACCAGAATACTCGTGCAACAATCATTGTATTCCTTAGTGCTTTCCAGTCTCTTAACTTTCCTTGTCATTCTGATTTTTCTCGTTTATTTCTTCTGTCAGGTTCCTTTATTAGGTATCTCGAATGTTATCCATAATTTAGATTCTCCAATGAATTCTCCAGAAAAAAGATCTAGGTTAAAGCCTGTTTGACAGATGAACTCTTTTGTGACTATGTATGGTAAACATTGGTATGAATCGTGCAATGTTTTCATGTTGGTTACCACAGACACCATTCTTCAGACAACTACCTCCTTGTTGAGTGAAAGGAAAGTGTGTGTGATGTTTCCATGATAATGTATTGTGAGAGATAATTTTTTTATAACCTACATGAAATTTTAATAGTCCCAATGTCTGTGGTTGTATATTTTCTGTCATTGCCTAAAGGTGGCATTTTTCACTTATATTTTAATTATGACACTTAGATTCATTGAGTGCTATCCAGCCAAATGCTTAATTCAAATAAGACATTATGTTGCAGTATCCTTTATATTATTTAGGGGATGTGGTAGTCCAGTGGTAAAATGCTGGGTTTACTGACATGTTGGAGGGCCCTTGTTTGATTCTTGGTAACGCCTCTGAGTACGTTCAGCTTCATCTAAGCTGTATGATATTTTGGGTCCTTGATCTTCCTGAGAGATGATAGTAGGTGGCACAGGGAAAGGAACTGAGCCCCCTACCCTGGTGCGTCAATTTTACATGATGTGGGATTAAAGAGTACTAGGTAATTTATACTTGTATATTCAGGCCTGTTTGTTTTCCTTTTGGAGAAATTGATAATGGTTAAATTGCAAACTTCATAACAAAAAAGTAGCAGGATTTTGAAACTTTCGATATAATTTATGTCACTATTGACTTTATACAGAGCTACTTACATTTGGATCTTGCAAAATATGGATTATTAGGGAGAGGAGGGGTCAATAAAATGAGATTTTTTTCCATTAAAAACCTTATCCTTATTATACATCCATCACCAATCTGAAGAGTGGTTTGCCCTGGCTCTCCATTTTGTTAGCTCTTATTTTTTTATAACTTCCATTATCTGCTTCATTGATGCCATTTTGACCTCAATCCAAAGCTCTTCCCTTCCTTCAGTGTTTGCACATAGGAGGCTGTTTTGCAATGCAGTGAGTTTATTTCTTCTTGTCTGCTGTATTTTGAAGAAATTTTTCATCCCTATTATCTCTAGTTTAATGCTTTTAATAGGGTGATGTCTTACTTCCAGTCTTACATTGCTATCTTTTATTAAACTTTATTATGATACCTTCGCCTAGACTATTCTGTTTCTGGTCTTTCATCATTCTTCAATATAAATAATGATTCTGCTCTGGGATAACAAGGTTGTTTAACTTGTTCCAGTTTTCCCACTTAGTATTTACTATTAGGATAGCCAGTATTTTGTTGCAGTCAATATATATGGAATACTCTACACACTGAGAAATTCCATAAATTATCTGTTGTATCTGCATGTTCTTAGATATAACAACTTTTGTCTAAGGATTTTTTTCCCCTTTTTTATAGTCTATAAATTATCATTGCCAAGGGAATGTCCACTTGAAAGCTAACTTCTATAAAATTTTGGCATGTGTTTACCCTCTTCTAAGGTATAGAGACCATTCAGATCTGCTGAAAGTCATGAATTTATGTTGAGCTTAAATTTCATGGATCATTTTGCACGATGTTGATTGCCTTATTTTTTCTCAGGGAATGGTGTTAATTACTGAGGTTTTGGTTTCCTGTAATTCATTGAATGCATCGTCAAATTGTGATCTCTTAAATAGGGAGTGTTAATTATTTTGCTCTCCAGTATTGCGTTATTAAATTATTTCCCACTGTGAAGCATCTCTCTGCTTTCTCTTAATATCTTCTTTATTTTCCATGGGAATTCCCCCCCACAATTTCTGATTAGTTTTGCTGTGTGCAAAGTGCTTTTCGAAATAACCAGTTCTGTGAGTGGCATCAATGTTTCCTTGTGAGAAGTTATCATGCATTTCTTCACACAAATACATCATCCACTGTGAATGCTCTGCTTTTCTCTTCTCCAACCTAATTATATTTTTAATCATTTGTCTGTAGTGGTTTTTTAATTTTTCTATTTTCTTCTCTCCTCTTATAAAAAAGGAAAGAAGAAAATAGTGACTTTTTCGGTACTTGAATGAATTATAGTTTTCTTTTGCCTTCTTATCTCTATTCTCTTGTTAATAATCATTTAGTTATATATGTTGTATTATAAGAAAAATATATATTTTCAGCCTTTCATCCTATGCTTTATGAAGGACACAAGTATGTTGAGCATGTAAGCTTTTGTTTTCTAAGGAACCCTAAGGCATGCAACCAGATTGTTTGACTGTTAATCAAGGGCAGAATTTTTTTTATCATACATCAAATTCTTGTGCATTCAAAAAAGGCTTACATGTTTAGTGAGTTTATTTCCACTGCTGTAGGCTTCTAATGGCCATAAAGATTTTGAAATAATTCAGTTCTGATTGATGGTTTCTGAAAAGAACATAAGCACATATTGCATCTTTGCAAAGTAAGAAACTGTGAGGGCATTGACAGCAGTGCTCAGACTTGGGATTTAAAGCTTCCTCCAAACCAGTAATTTTTATTTATATCATCAGTTACCTTGCAAAAATTTCATTTTACTTGGTTGCCCATGAAAGTTTTTTTAGCTCATGGATCAAAATTTTGGCTGTCTCGAATGTTCTATAAATTAATATTTAAATCTTCAAAGTAAATTTTGAGAATAAACTGTACTGATGTTAGGAAGTTGCCAAACATTTAAGATATACATTTAGTAATTTTCATTGTGCAATGGGTTGTGAATGCCATGAAAAATAAGTACACTCAGAAAATGAAGAATCGTGGCTTAACTTAAGCATGTCCATCTGAAAATGTTTTTTAGCTCACTTTACCCAACATTTTTTGTCAAAACATGCAATAAAAAAATTAATTATTGCTAGCAAAGCTATAATTAGCCTATATTAAGTCTAGGCTAATGGAATGTATTATTTAGCAATCTAAAAATGTAATCCCTGTAATTGAACCTCAATTATTTATTTATATTGCATAAATCAGAGTGGAAATTGATTATTCATGGCTTTCAATTCCATTGAATTCAGAATTTTCATTTTATTCAAAATATACTTCTCCCCCCCTTCCCCTACCTATTTGAATAAACCCCAACCCTCTCATCCCTTACCCTTTCCTTCTGGTGCTGCACCCCCTGTCACATACCTTTTTTGGTGGCTCGCAGGGTATTTATGTAGATGTCAAAAACGTGGTCTGTAATTTCTTATGGTGGCATATGTAAAATTTAGTTCAAACTTCCAGATATTAAATGAAGTGACTTAAGAAAAGTGAAATTTTCCGATTTGTTTGGGTGAGAATTATTTCAATAAATATTAAGCTACAGCTTCAAGAAACTAAATTTATAAAATGTGCTCAAGTATCAAAAGAAACCAAACAGTTCTAAGAAAAGATATTGGTTTTGATCTTTACTCTTTTGAAAATATTTTATCACATTGGTTATTTATTAAAAAAATCATAGTCCTTATTTGAATCAGGTCCAACCCTAAACTTGTTTGGGCAGTCACATCATGCCAATGACTCGTAAAGTTAAGCTTGCACCAGTTAAGTGGGCTTTTACTGCAGTTCAAGGTTCTATTATGGTTTCTAACCACATTGAATTGTTTTGAAAGTTAAATATTTAAATTGTTATCTTTAGCTCATTGACTTGTGGAGTGTTGCCTTAAAATGTTTACACTTTCTCTGAATTTTGTTAAATTATTGCAGGTCTAGTATTATTGATACATTAAAATGTGATGTAACTTGAAAGTATTTCTTGTTATATTTGTACAAGAGATTTTTAATCAAGTATTATTTTCTTTTCCTATCACCTTCTGACTGAGATTATATTGATAAATGGTGTTAATGGAAAGAATTCCAAAATTCATAAAATTAATATTATTTATTTAATAAGCGGGTATGTATGGTATCCCAATCAAATACATATGTACAAATGTAAAATGAAGCTTGCTTTCATCAATTGTTATTGTAAATACAATAAATTAATCAATATGATAAAACATAGTATTTGACTTTTGTGATGTCACCATAATTCAGAATGATCTTTATCCTTGCTGTTATCAATTCCTATGGACAGTTTTGAGCTGCTACTGTCTTCTCCAGAAGATACTGAAATTTTAGTCCTAAATGCATCAGTTTCCTTAGATAGTATGTCACCATGTGTATTACCATCTAACTCATCTTTCTTTTGGTTATTTTCCTTACTTACATCTACCACTGATAATGGGAGGGAATCTGCCATCATGGAAATGCTTCCCTCATTTGCTTTCTTTTCCATTCTTTCCTCTAGCTGATCAACAATGTTATTTTTGTCAGTCTCCCTATACAGTGCTGAAAAATGATTCTTTTCCTTAATATGGCCGTTACCACCATTTTTTTCATCTAGTGCCATTTCAAAGTGTACACTCCGTTGATTTTCCTTTGTAGGGAAGTCATTGTGGGACTGAAATATTTGCCTGTGGTCGTTTTTGAAGGTGAAATTTGTATTCAAGTGTTCAAATCCAACTGGAACCTGTGATGATGAAGGAAGCTCAGTTTTGGTTGTATGAAAAGAATTGCCCTCTGTTTCTATTCTGAATACAAGATTTCCGGAGGGATCTTTTTGAGCATTATTGTTATATACTCCACTTGCTGATTTCATAGGCTCCATACCATTTTTACTATCAGTTCTCAATGAATGGCATAACCCAGTTACAGAGGGTGGAAAAGTAAGATTTGAATTCGTTGGCACTGAAATATGGGACTGATTTTTCACAGGACCACCAGGATGTTGAGCATCTTGCTTTCGATATGGCTGTGAATCTGGTTGCTCATCTAAAACCTTAACAGCAGCATTACCTTGCAGCAACTGGTAGGGTGCTGTCACTGCACCATTTAGAATTGTTGACACATAATTGTACATGGGAACACTTTGGACACTTTCTCGAAGGGTTCCAGGGAAAACATCACTGTAACCAAGTCCAGTAGTTCCACTTGTCTCTGCCAGGTGTTTCTGCCTCAGCATAAAGAACTGCTTGTCCACCTCATCAGACTCCTTCTCCAACCGTTCTAATCTACGTCTTGCCTCTTGAATGATTTCTTCAGTTGGACTAGATGCAGTGCTGCTCTCACTATCACTGCTGTGTTGTCTGTATTTCCTTGAAGTATCCCTCAATTTCCTGTGAGAACCATCTCTGAAATATCTGAATCTATTGGTCCCACCTTCAACTGATTCCTTTGGTTTTCCAAACCCCTCCCTCAATCTTTTTTTTTCATCTTGCCTCATTGAAAGGACTGTTACCCTCTCCTCTATACTATTCTTTGGTTCTAAATCTGATGGGTGGCTGTCATGTGAAGAAAGCAAACGCAAAGCTGCCCTAGCTTCTTCTAACTGCTTAGATAGTTGTGATGCTGTTGAAGAAAGTGTATTGATCTTGGATTGCTGCTCATTAGCTAGTGTTTGGAGTCTTTCATTTTTTTCCTTGACTTCACATATCATTTGGTGGCAAGCCTGAACAGCTTCTTGCTGCAAAGTTCGAATTGAATGGACCATGTTCATAGTATCTGAGATGGAAATATTATCATTTGCTTGCTGTTGAACTCCCTTTTTATCTGTCTTTGAGTTTTTATCCCAATTGTGGAACTGCAGCAAACTTGGAGGCTGCCCAGCAGTTTCTTCTAACACTTGATTATGCCAAACCTCCATTTCTTTATGCAAGTATTGAACAGTGTCTTTCTCCTGATTAAGCCTGAAAATATGAAAAGCATTAGCAAACAATGCTGTGAATGGCATCAATCTTCCATATACCCATAGCTTACTTTTTGAAACCTTCCACTAGTTGTTTCTGTGCTCGTACAATGTCATTATGTCTATTGGCCAATAGTTCAGTTTTCTGTTTCTGTGTTTCCTCCAGCTTGGATTCCTTTTCTCTTAAATCCTCCTCTTTTTGCTGACATGAAGAGGTATGAAAATGATTACTGAAACATTATCATTCATTTACATATGCTTAAAGAGAGCACAAGAAGGTATTCTTGATGAAAACACTAAAACGATGAACTAATAAACTCATTTTAACTAATTGAAACTTGGGAACTTCTTTCTACAGATAATTTTGGATGAAATAAGAACAAGAAGAGCTGTAGTACTGGGATCAGATATATGAAACAAAATATACAAAGCTTTATAATATGTTTTCTACAAATAGTATATTTCAATTTTGGGAAGGAATTGAGTCTTAAAATAAGGCAACAATATATAGAACAAACAAATTGAATACTTTGATGAATAAGTCGCATTTGAAAGGTAATGTTTACTCTGGAGGGAAAGTAAAGAGTAAAATATGAAGTTTTATTGGATTCAGTTGCTGACCTGGATTTGTTTTAAATGCAGCTTGACTTGAGCTTGCTGATCATGAAGTTGATTCATTATTTCCAGAAACTGCTGTTGCTTTAGCAAAACATCCTCTTTGAACTTCCTCTTTTGAGAGGCGGCCTCTTTTTCCAGGTCTTCCCGCACTTTCCTGGCTTCTTCCTTGATTCTCTTCTCGAATTCCCTTTGGTTCCATTCCATCAGGTGCTTCTTGATGCTTTCTCCATATGACTGACTGGATTATTAAATTTTAAAATTTAGAGGTGAAACTTGAAATGCATGAAGACATTCAGCAGTGAAAATAGTAGCAAGGACTTCTATAGATACAAACTATGCATGAAATTATGGCAGATGAGACTAATTTAAAATGTAATGGGGATTATTATAAAAAATATGTCATATGATTATGATTTAATTAATTACCAAATAATGAGGTCCACTAAAAATGTACACCCTGCTTTGCATACAGAATTATATGTGAACACCGCACATTTCTTTTGAACAATAATAACAAATTTCTCATTGTGTACAATTTTTAAACATACATATGACGTTACTGTGAGCATTACAATACAAGATAGTTCTTAGAGCATGGCAGAAAAATAATTCTTTACTTTTGAATTACTTAAAAGCTAAATTGACAATTCAGTAATCGACCAAGCAGTAAACAAATATATTGTTTCATATTTTGCAAAAGGATTTAATTTTCGCAAGACCTAGGGCATTAGGGTTGAGGGGATCATGGACAGCCTACAAGCTATGGGCTGATAATTCAGTTTAATTGGGTACTTGGGAGCCACAGTAATGGGGAACATGTTATAATAATTGTATATGGGTCTGCCTTAAGGCAAAATTGTCCACCTGTCCACACGTCTTTCCAGATGTATAGACAGTAGGTGGACAATTAATGAAGGAGAGTATTAGTTACACAAGATTTAGAAATAAATATTTTGGAATGGAAAGAAAAAAATATCAATTAGTAAATTTAATCCAATTCAGAGAAGATACACTAGATTTAAAAAACCATTTTGTCAAATTGCTTTCCATATTGGAAATGAGAAGCTTTCGTATGGAAAGTTGAAGATTTGGATAATAAAACTGTTTGGAATAAGATATATAGAAAATAAGTGAAATACAGGTGGATGCAGTGAAAGTATATTAAAAAGAAAATTGTCATTATTAAAATCTATTTTATCATCTATTCGTTGAGTAACAATTACAATTGTTGGCAATGAATCTGGTGAGAAAGGACTTGTCAATAGAGGAAAATATGGATGATCTCTCAATGAGGCTTTTAAAGTACTCGGAGGCAGTAGGTGAGAAATATATCAAAGAAACTAGCATGGAGATGCTAATATGGATATGATAAGACCCCAACAGGGGAGTACCAACATATTGGTGCCAGAGGGAGGAAATCCAGTAGTGGAGACCCTATTTCTAAATATGAGATTGAAAATCGCTCAATTCCAGAAAACATTTTTGTAAAATTTAGTTGAGAACAAAGTCAATAAACATGAAATCTTATTGAACGATTAAGGGTGAGATATGCCAAGTTGGCTATGGAATCACTAAATCTGTTGCTGAGGTATATTATTATTAGGTAATCTACCGATTAAGGTAGGTTTTTGGATGGACACAACTATCTAATAAACATTTTGTAACTTCAAACAAAACCCAATCCAGCAACCTAATCTACATCAGGTCCCTCTTCATCTCTGTGTACCTCCTTCCTCCCTTCATCCCGTCCAACATCCCTATCCTGTTCCTGCCATTTCCTCGCTTGCCCAACATTCTCCCCTCTATTATCTTCTTCAACATTCCACTACCGCTCAATACGCCTCTCATCCATTTTTCCTGCCTCCATAGGATTTCTCTCAACAAACCCCTCTCTTCACCCACCATCTCCAGTACTTCCTCATTTGTTTTCCTTTTGGTCCATTTCACCTCCATTCTTCTCCACACTCACATTTCAAAAGCCTCCAATCTATGTCTATCCTCCTGCTTCAGTGACCACGTTTCCACGCCGTACATAGCTACGCTCCATATCAGAGTTTTTACCAGTCCTGTCTTAACATCCCTACTCAACATCCCCGTCATTAACTCCCTCCTCCTTGAGAAAGCCTCCTTGCCTAGCGCAATTCTTCTCCTTACGTCCCTACCACTTTGACCGTATTAGTCCAGAACACTTCCGAGATACGTAAACTGTTCTAACTGCTCCAGTTTTTCCCCACCTATTTTAATATTTAGCTTAGCCTTTTCCTTTCTGGAAAATCGCATAACCTTTGTTTTATTAATATTGATTCTCATCCCATATTTATCACACTGAACCTCCAATTCACTCGTGGAGTAGATAATGAACTACCCTATTATAATAAAAGAGGAGATTGAGAAAATCACAACCATAGTTGTGCCACACCAACTATTAAACCTGTTAAATGATTACAATAAAATTGTCAAGGACGTGAGAGATTTCTATCATAACAGGCTCTACAGTTGTAATGAACCAAAATGTAATAGTAGAGCTTTTTAATTCACCAGTAGATCAGTTTAGGAAACAAATTTGTTGTCTAATAAAATAAATGAAAGTAGACCACAAAACTACCTTAATTCAGCTTTTTCGTGATTTTCCAGTAATTGACTCTTAGCTGAGATACCAAGATTGGTTGGCTTGACCCCAGGTTCAGCAGATACTGCCGAAAACAGCTGTTGATCTTCATCCTTTAGGAAAGAAACACAATTATTTAAGAAGCTTGGGAGCATTAACCGAAAAATGACCTTTTCAATTCATCTATCCTTTTGTTGCACTCTCCTCTTGTTTATCAACATATTTGTAATGATCAATCAAACATGAAAGGTAAACATTAAAGAGCCTCTAACAGGAAAAAATCTTGGTAGATACCTTTGAAGAGTTATAATTACAATTACTTAACAGTATACATTATGCATATGTGCAGATTTCAGTTCCTTTGGTGCTTCTGTTTAAATAAACTAGCTCCCTATTGTAGTGAATTGCATGTTCCCTCAAAAAGACAAGAAATAATATTAAAAAATAACTGTAAAATGTTACATCTAGGCTCCATATATTTTGGTGCCGACACTTTATTGGTCTGTGCACTCCTGTGACAGTGAAAAGCCTCTTCTTATCGCCAGGTTTCCTTGGGGCCAAATCACACCCATGACAGCCATAAGGTTAGTAGGAATGTAGGCTATTCACAAACTATACCAATTGGCTAATTTGATTTTAGAAATGCTGCATTACTGTTTCAAATGTTCATATTCATTATATTATTTTACCAGTGATGGATTTTTATTTTCTTGCAAGACATTCACAGGGAAAGAACCTAACAACATATATCAAGCTTAAGACTTACCTCATCACTACAAACTTTTGAAATTCTTAACCCTTAAAAATAACTTTTAGGCATAATCATTTCTGCTTTATGGTAAATTTTAACATGTTATTGCTCTACTATTGCAATTAAACTTCCTTTTTTACTTTTTTGTCAAATTTACAAACTACCTATCAAATGGAAAACACACTACAGGGCATATTTGTTCATCAAATGTTCTAGGGTGCGGTAAGAGCCTGGTTGATTGAATTACGACACATTTCCAAAATTTGATGCCCAGTATTACAGTGAGTACCATAAAATTGTAATGTAACAAAACATTTTTCCAGTCAATATACCTACTAAAAGCTATGTGATTTTGCGAGTACCAGATCTTCCTGGGAAACCATAACCGGCACAGGGAAAAGAACTGGTCCCCCTACCCTGATGTGTGAATTTCACATGCCATTGGGCTTAGTACTGGGTGAACTCTACCATCACCTACCAAACCGACCTTTGGGTTGAATACTGTGTTTATGGTTTTTTATACCGACTAAATCCATACAAACTATCCAAAATGCCTTAACTTTTCATAAAGTTACCTATTTTAAACAATATTCTTTCCTGTATCACAGTCTACAACATGCACTTAGTCACAATACATGCCTCATCCACTTCACCAAACTCTTTGAATTTGAGTAGTTTCAGGTGTGATGTGGTGGAATTCGAACATAATAAAGAAAATATAGTAACAATTTTTCACTAGATAAGTTTAATAGTAAGACCGAATAGTTAACCTGAAGATGAAGTAGTACATTGAAATCCGGTCCTACTATTAAACTTATATAGCGGTAAAATTGCTACTATCTTTTCTTTATTAATCCTTGAATTTCTAATAACCTAACTTGACCTACCATGCATAAGAAGCACCTATCTCCATATAAACATCTTCGAATCTAAGTTCATCCTCTTTCCTCACAATCATGTTTAGGCACAACACAATATTAAGCTCCACATCTAAGTTTTTGCAAATTCAATGCCATTTTGTCAAAAATTTGGCATTTGCCAATGCACACTTGAGGAATAGTTTATTTACCAATGGTCTCCTTAATAGAATACCCATGTCATACCTATGACCTAAAATATTTTAATAAATTCTTTGACTCAAATTTTTATTTTTTTCTTTGCATTAATTTTAATTTCTAATCAAGAAAAATGTCTTTCTAAAATTTCAATGGGAGAAAATTTGTCTCTGCATCCAGAAGCCTACCTAGTAAATCATAGATAATTACTCTCTAACTTTATTATCTCAGCACCACCTGTCCTGCTACATAATTTACATAAAAACTAAGGAAAAATGTGACGACTTTATTTTTCAAATGGTAAAAAGGTTAGGACAAAGCGAGAATAATGGAGAATGGAATATAAAACTGAAAAGTGGAAAAGCCCTCGTAAGAAAGTAAAAGTATGTAAGCAAAAAAATAGCTCATGAAGCAAACAGTTGATATCTTTGATTGTATCAGGAAGTTTGAGAAACTGTAATGATTTACAGTTTCAAATAAAGTAAGGAGATAAAGCAACACTCTCCACAATTACTGTAAAGTTAGCCAATTTATGCAGAGAATGTCAGCAGGCAGGGGGATCAAACCCTGTAAAAGAACAAAACCTCATGCAAAATCAACACATCCATGCAAACCTACACCCGCAGTGGTGTATACATTCATGCAAAAACCCTTTCAACTTTCACGCATGCAAGTACATATACTATCAACTAACAAACAATTGAACCTTAAAATGTAGTTAATATTTTTCCAATAACGTGCAAGGTAAAATTTGACAAGAAGGCAAAATTCCACTACCACATGGACATGCAACGTACAATGGTCTACTCCCTGAAGAACACAGGTAGGGAATGTGACCCAACGCTGCAGGTAGCGGGAGGGTCCCCCCAGAACCAGGGATGGCAGGGGAAACACACACAAACCAGAGCAAGCAATACTGTAACCAGCACTACATTATTTAATGGAATTCTAATTCGGTCATGTGGCAAGGGTTTTGACAACATATCACACGAGGTTAGTGAAAGTGCATGCAATTGAGTAGAACTAATTATTCCCTAGCCACTGAGGGTGGCGAGTGGAATTTTGGTTATCTATAACCCTACAGTTGCTATCCCGTATTGTTCGTGGGAAGCAGGAGTACTTAAATTACTTACCATTCTTTTTGCTCTAGTATTAGCATCTGCAACAGAAACATTTTCTCCAGCACCACTTATAGTTTCGTTCTCAGAAAGAGCCTCAAATATGGCCCTTAAAAGCGAAGCAGACTTGTCCTTCTTCTTTTCGCTGTAGTAGATGTTAACAACTTTCTTCCCTAACTTCGATTCCGTCCTCAAATTCAAGGTTCCCAATATGTCTTCAACATCTTTCATTTGTAAATAATTTGAACTGTCCATACATTCTGCAGACTGGTCCATTTGTGAAGGAAAACGACCAAGCCGTGGCTCCTCACTGTATAATATTGAAATTGTGAAATGATAGTTTTGCGCTAGCAAATGCTCTGCCAATAGAAGATTTATGGCATGGATTTTAGGAGACAAATGAGTCCTCCTTTTACTTAGAAGCGTTGAACGAGGATGTGTATGCTTGAGAGTAGATATAAGCTGATGTCTCAAATAAGTTCTCAAAATGGGAAGAGTTCCCCTCTCTTCTAACCTGATGGAAATAAGACCAGTAAAACTAGAGGCTAAAATATTTACGAATAATTTAGGAAAGACTTGACCGATTCTTACTTACCAGTGATGAAGCTTTTGTTGGAAATCCTCAGTTGATAAGTCACCCAATAATTCAAAATTGGGATCATCCATGATTGCATCCACTTATGCACAATTATAACTCAATTAAGAAATTAATTTACTATCCTTATATGGATTAACTAATGAAATGGAGAATTACAATGACGAGAAACCACTGCGATACATTTCAGCCTTTAAAATAGCGTTACGAGGGATACTCATGTGTCCGCCGATATGTTGTTAAACATCAATTCTGTTCTTCACTTGTTATTTTGTGCTACGAAGAAGGAAGATATGAAAAACCTACCTCGAGTTCTTAACAATCCTCGTGAAATTTTGTTCATGCCCATCAATTGATCGTTTATATTTTTTAAAATTCTGAAGTTCCTACCCTTCTATGTTCTGATTTTTACACAGGCCAGTAATTTTTAATAATTGTAATATCGCACCTAGATATGTGGACATGTATTGTCTAGGTGCTTTACGTACCGTTCGTGGTAGAAACACCTATTATTTAAAAAAAATCACTTTATTTAACATAAACCATATAATATGGTTTAAGAACGCTAATAGAATTTCCCTATTTTTGTCTTAGTTTCGTCAATTTTAAAGGATAGGGTCTTCGTACGTGTAAACCCACTATTAGTCACCAGAGTCATCCTTTCACACCGAAAATCAGAAAGTACTTCACAATATCTCCTAAACCAGAACATTTTTTCTTAGAATTAGGCATAAACACTAAGCACAACTTACTCTATGTGCAGGCATTCGCTCACCCCATGCTCATTACCTAGTTTACGATCCAGGGTCCACTATCGTCACCAGAGTCGTACTTTCACACCAAAAATCATAAATTACCAAACAATATTTTCAAAACTAGAACATATTTTTCCTTAAAATTTGGCCGAGTGTTTGTGGTGAACCATCGGAGTGTTAGTTTAAGAGTTGTTTCATCAACAAATTCACGGGAAGATCTGAACCGAGGGAAAATGAGGGTACATGTACCAATGTGGTATTCACAGCAGCCATACATGGGTTTTTACGACAATATTTAAAAACATGCTCATGGAACTGGTCGCAATGCATTTTAAAGGTTTAACATTACTGACTTGTTACATAGGATTTAAAGTTGCAGAAAATAACGGTTCAGGACTAAACGAATTTGGTTTTCAAACTGGATAAAAAAGCCCGTCAGATTTCGTCAGCAAGATGGGGACAGGTTATGCCACCGGAAGAGATGTCTACTCACAAGAAGAAGTATTATATAAGGTAATCTACCGGTTATGGTAGCTTTTTGGATGAACACAACTACCAAATAAGTATTTTGTGACTCTTAATAAAACACAATCCAGCAGCCTCCTATACATCAAGTCCTTCTCTCTGTGTACTTCCTCCATTCATCCTGGCCAACATCTCTATCCTATTTCTACCCTTTCCTCGTTTACCCAACATTCTCCCTTCTATTACAGTCTTCAACATATTACTTGATCAACACACCCTCCATCCATTTTTCCTGCCTCCATAGGATATCTCCCAACAAACCCCTCTCCTCGCCCACCTTCCCTAGTGCTTCGTCATTTGTTTTCTTTTCGGTCCATTTCACCTTCTCCATTCTTCTCCACGCCCACATTTCAAAAGCCTCCAATCTACGTCTATCCTCTTGCTTCAATGACCACGTTTCCGCGCCGTACATAGCTGCGCTCCATATCAAAGTTTTTACGAGTCTTTTCTTAACCTCCCTACTCAACGTCCCCACCATCAACTCCCTCCTTGTGAAAGCCTCTTTGCCTCAGGCAATTCTTCACCTTACATCCCTACTACTTTGACCGTGTTGGTCAAAACACTTCCGAGATACGTAAACTGTTCTACCTGCTCTATTTTTTCCCCACCTAGTTTAATATTGGCTGACTGACAAACTGAAGCCTGGTCATCAGCAAACCTAACTGATGTTACGAATTCCCCTCCCACTTTCATTCCTATTTCCAGTTCTTCCCATGCCTCTTCAATCATTTCCTCCACATATACGCTGAATGGCACCTGTGACAATGGGCAGCCCTACCCAACACCTCTTCCTAACACTGCCCTTCCGGACTCTCCGTTCCCTACTCGCACCTGAGTAGTCTGAGATATGTACAGGTTGCGGATTAACCTACTGTCCCTCCAATCTATTCCTATTTTCTGCAATATTCTCATTAGTTTTTCCCAATTCACTCTATCAAATGCTTTTTCGAAACCTATGAAACAGGCAAATACATCCTGATTTTGTTCTGTATTCCTCTCGATTGGTTATCTTATTACTGCAATGGCATCATGTGTATCTATCTCCTTCCTAAACCCAAACTGATCATCCCCTAAGTAATCATTTGCCCTACTCTCTATCCTTTTGTTGGTGATCCTGAGAGCAACTTTAGATGCGTGGATTATCTGTCAAACTTATTGTTCTGTAGTCCTCACATGAGGTGGCCTTTATCTTTTTTGGAATAGGAGCTCACGCTAATCTCAGAAAGTCTTCCGGCGAGATTCCCTCCTCAAGGAAACTTAATTAACTATGGGCCATGGTTTTTATATTTGGTTTTGAGGAACTCAGAACAACAGAGATAACTATTGAAATCCATAATTAAAAAAAGGATAACCTCATCGAATGCAGTTTCAGACAAGCCTCGTGAAGACAGTCAAGGTTCACAAGGCAACAATTGCGGATGAACAGATTATTTAAGTTCAAGTCTTAATGTAGTCATAGGTCTTATTTTTCAATACTCTATGTCAGATAGTTTTGCATAACTGGCACTGAGTGACGAGGTCCTTTGTTCAATATAGTGAGTGGTCGATGTCTCAGATGCACTTTCTCCTTTCCACGTCGTGTCGCATGAACGTGGACAGTGGAATCAGGTGATCGCAAACATCCTCCTCTTTCTTACCAAGGTAGGGAAAAAATGATGAATACGTGTGCTTGCCAGAATCTATAATTTCAGTTAAATAGTAGTGACCTTCATAGGGGTCCTAATGGAAGCATTTACCAGAAAACTGCTTTCTGTTTAACAACTAAGTTCAATATTGCTGGAGTGTATGTGTTTGTAAATATGTTGGCATTTTATCTGTTATTAGGTTCTCACCTTATTCAAAGGGTACACGTATTGCACCTGGGGTGGGATGCTCATCTCAGCAATGTGAGCTCACTCAGGCGTCGGGGAATTAGTGAGGGGGCATTGGCTCCTGCATTCCTAATAGCAGGCCATGAGGCGAGGTCATTTGAAGTTGCCATATTGCCCCTCCCCAACAAACCATGGAAATTTAATCCCCTTATCACATCCAAGCCAACAACATCATCCCCAAGGCCATCCCCAACACCATCTGCATCACCCTCTTCAATGTATTTTCCCCCTTCATCCTAGTCGTTATCCTCATCATCCCAAAAATCAAAATTTCGCCACACCAGCTCTAAAACATCCCTACCCCCAGATTCTCGAAGCAGACCACCTTCCAACTCCTCCGCCACCTCTTCCTCAAACCCACCCTCCAACTCACCCCCCAAATTACTCTCAAACTATCCTACCACTCCATCAACATACCCACCTCCCAAATCCTCTTGTTCTCCATTATTGTTTTTTTTTACAACAGCCTGAAAATGCAAGAAAGCACATTTTTGTAAGTGCTTTTATTATGCTTTCATTATTAAATTTGTCACCTTTTCATTTCCCAAACATAATGTCATTACCACCCTAAGCAAAGGGCACCATCTAATCTTCCTGCGTATAAACACTAATGTCTAGATACATCGCATTTAAACGCAGCTTTTAGTAATCTTACTCTCCTATAGATACATTTTTACGTAGAATGGTACGTTCTTTCAAAATACGATATAACGAGTAATTAGTAACCTTAACACTAAAACAGATTAAATGAAATAAAATTTTCGAGTAGAAAAGTAAATTAATAAATTAAGGTAATTACCAAATGTCGTCAATCATCTCTAGTTAAGAAAAGAGTACAGTGTCATTGAGGAAGTAAAAATTTTATATTTAGATATACTAAGATACTTGAATTAAATATACCGGCATAACAAAACATGGAAATTAGCCTACAATGCCTAATTGAACCTCTCACTGGAAGGGAATGGCTCCAATGGCCAAATTCCTGGAGATTTCCGATGGAAATAGCAACCATAAATATGCGGTTCTCTCAAAGTTCTTCGGGGCCACCTAAATATTGATCGCAGATGCACTGTATTATGGCGCCGAGACATACTCCTCGTCTAGTTTTAAGTACAAAGTTTCACTGAAAATGACTAGCAATATTCTGACCTCAACTCTCCCTCTTTTGATATGACAAGAAATGTCATGCTGAACTACGGTTGATCCGAATTTTGATTAACAAGCATAATGAAGTGTATGTATCTCAAAACATTGATGCTGCCAATGTTGCCAACATGCTGCAAAATCTTCCTCCGAATAATTATATTTTAAATGGAATTTTGTTACTTCATTTGACATTATATCGACTGTTAAAAAATTTAAAAAATCCAACAGTAAGGATATTTATGGTCTGTCTAATTCCCTAATGAAGAATATTATTGTGTTCATAGCAGAACCATTAGCAATGTTACTCAACTTATGTTATGAGACAGGAGATTTTCCAACAGCCCTGTAATATTCGAAAACAGTGTCTGTCTTTAAGAAAGGTGACAAAGATGATTTAGCTAACTACCGCCCCATTTCCATAGTCTCTGTTTTTGGCAAAATTTTTGAAGCTATTATGAAAGATCAAATATGTAATTTCTTTGAGTCAAATAATCTCTTTTCCAAATTACAGTATGGCTTTCGATCTGAGAAATCTGCAATTTTGGCAGTAGAGTTAAAAGTTAATTATGTCATTAATGAATTTGAAGAAAAGGAATCAGTCTCTGTGACACTATGTGATCTTAGTAAGGTTTTCGACTATGTTAATCATTCAATATTACTAACAAAGCTAGAATATTATGGTGTAAAGCGAGTTGCACTGAAACTAATGAAATCATATTTGGATGATCGCCACCAATTGGTTGAACTTGACGGCTGTCAATCTGCACCTCTTAAACTAAAATTTGGTGTACTACAGGATTCTATGCTTGGCCCAGTACTTTTCATCATCATGATTAATGTCAATTATTGCCCTGTCATATGAAGCCTACATCTGTTTTGTTTGCTGATGACACTACTTTTGTGCAAAAATGTCAACATCTAGAAGATGCAAAGGTACAATCTAGCTCTACCCAAAGACAGGCTAAGGAATTGTTTGATATTAATCATTTACATTTAAATACTAACAAAACTCAGCATATTGTATGCAGTCTTAAATCAAAAATAACTGATATTGAAACTGTTAAAATACTAGGAATTAATATTGATATAAAACTTAACTGGGAGACAAACATCAGTCAGATCTGTAATAAACTGAGTAAAGCTGTTTATATGTTAAGAAAGCTCAACTTTCTCATTTCAAATGAGTATCGTTTAACACTTTATCATGCCTTCTTTCAGTGTCATTTGAATTATGGTGTTGAGTTATAGGGTCATTCCCCACATGTTAAACAAATTTTGCTACTACAAAAGAGGGCTATTCGCTCCCTTGCTAACATACCACCACGTGATTCTTGCAAACCTTTTTTTATTAGGTTTGGAATCATGTCTGTATTTAGTTTATATATATTTAAGGCCTTGATTCATGTAAAAGTTAATCTAGAAACTTATCAATTGAAATCTAATATCCACAATTACTCCACAAGAGGTAAATCAAATATAAACACCACTTACTGTAGATTTTCAACAACCTACAATACCTTCCATAATATGAACTGAATAACTGTCCGCCTACTCGGTTGAAATTAGACTGTATTCAGAGTTTCAAGAATATGTTATATATCTGGCTACTTGCTAACCCACCTTATTCTTTGGATGAATTCTTCTGTGACAAACTCACTTATATTTAAGAACTAATTTATACTGACGACATTTAATATGGTTGTACCAGTTGTGAAATGAATAAAGTATTATTATTATTATTATTAATTGTTTCCATATATTCTAGCCAGTGGACAAAGGGCATGTGATAGAATAATGATCTCTATACTCTCACATTTAGACCAGTATCCTCTCACTTGTACTTATATAATACACTGTGAATTCTATTTTGATAGCATATTAATGGAAAAGTAAGTTTTTTTCATTCCGTTCTTCGTATCATGCATTGATACGTTCAGAAACGGTTTTTGAAGTAACTTTGGAGGACCAAGTGAAAGAATTTCGGAAAAAAAGAGGTTCCACTTGCAATTTTCTTTCAGAATGTATTAACGTGACGAATGCCAATTGACTGGGAGTGGATAGTCCCCGGACACCCGTTTTCACGAAATCCAGGGCGGAAGAGGAATATTACTCCCTGGTCCATACCGGATTTCAAAAACCGGGTTGGGAACCAGAGCGTCCATCCTCCGGGATCCCCTTCTCTCACTTGCTGGTCTCCAGGCGCGGCAAACACCCATGTGGATCGCAGGCCGGATGGTATAGCCGTACGCGGATAGTAAATCCATTAGACTGTTTGGAAGTATCCCTTTCTTACTAGGGGTTAGTTTTCGGGTATGTCTCCCCGCCTTTTTAGTTCGCTCCAGTGCAAAGCCCTGTGAAGATACGTGAAATACGCACTTTCAGAATTGAAATGGGCTAACAATTCCCTCCGCCTCCTTTTCCGTCGTCTCAATTCGATTTCACTCTCTCTTGTGAGAAGTCTCAAACTCAATGAACCCCTATCGCCTCCCCCGCCTTCCCCTCAAATCCCCCCCCCTTACTTGCCGATGGGCATATGGTCTCGTCAGATCGCTTTGAGAGCCGGGATGAGCCAGTCGATCGAAGGGGGGCTCATCGCTGTCACGGAGCTCGTGGAACCCGCGAGGACATACCGTTGGTCGAAATGACGGGCAGCTCTATATCATTGGTGAGTGGCGATTTCATATAAGCCCACGTGTAAACTTACAATGGTAGATTAGTCTTCTTCCTAAAGGTGTTCAGTGTATCAGATTTATAATTGTCAGGTTTCGATTATCTAGATCTTGGGGCTACTTTCCAAAATTGTCGGTTGAATGTTGGTACGCATGTAGTCAGCCTACAAAAATTATTTTGAAATGTGCTTTCTCTTTTCTTGAATATCCATCTATACATACACTGAGCAAAGGGTTGAAGTACGCGGTAAATTCGATCTTCAGCTTGGCTCAATTGTCGTTGGTTATTGTCCTGGGGATGTATTAATGACGGTCCCGTATTTGTCATCACAGGGGATCGGAATGGTGCGGTGGGTAACGTGGCTTCCCACCCAGAGGGTCATAGTTTGAATCCTAGAGGCGGCAGGCATTTTTCAGTGATGTCTCGATCCCTACGATGAAGGTGCTTGGTGGAGAGCATTTTGAGTGAGTACGCCGTCCGTCGTTTGGGACGTTAAACTGCGGACCCCTTGGCGCCTTTCGTTAAGAGTTGATTACTGCCGACGTCGGGTTTCTTTCAACCCTACCTCCTCTCTCATCCACCCCTAATGGCGCTAATGACCTCTGCTTTCGCCCATCTCCCCCTGAAATACAAATATTGTCGATCCTCGGCAATATTGAGGTTGCAATCACGGCCGCGGTAGCTTCCATTTCTTGTGTGCACAAACATCTAAATTTTGATTCGCGATTCTTAGTCATTGTAGACGCTCCACAATTAATAATCTGATTACCTTCTGGTCTACAACTCGTTTGGCATGTGATTCGAAAAGGGGAGGGACTGCAGATTCAATCGCGTGTTAAGTGGGTAAAAATTCAACCTGAATTTTTTACGAATGATGAGGTCTCAGGCGTGATGTGGTGGAAGCGTAACATATTAAAACCACAGGTATTGCAATTTTCCACTAGATATTTTATTTCGACACTACCGGTTTCGATGTTTTCACATCATCTCACACCTGATGATGATGTGAAAACATCGAAACCGGTAGTGTCGAAATAAAATATCTAGTGGAAAATTGCAATACCTGTGGTTTTAATAACTGAATTTTTTAGTTCATTCCTTCTTACGCGACGGCGGCACCCTAATTAGTATCGCGCTCGCCATCCAAGACTCGAGGCTGTGCGCTCAAATCTAGCGTCTGGTTTGCTAGAGACTGGAATGCATTTCCCTGGAATCTTGATTAGGAGAACAAAGCAACCATCCTGGTGCGCTGGAGTGTGGTGAAATTAGTCACAAATTCCTTAAGTTTGTCAGTTGTAAAAAATACTACTTTTAAATTGCTTTCTCTGCAGATATGCTTCAGAAGAGGTCAACTGAAGGCTAAAACTTGTCAAGCTTCCCTCTTCATTTTAGGCCCATTGCAGAAAAATCGCCTGAAAAAATGTCAACCTGCTGCCGAGAGGAGAAAATATGGGTAAAATCTAATAACTTAGGTTGCTCTAGCTCTACTGAGACAATTGGCCAAATATTTTCACTCACTTCCCAAGTATTATAAATATGATGATAAATTATTTATATTTTGTCTTAGCAAGTAGAAATGGTGTAAACGTTGACACTGCAATAGAGCCGAGAATAAAAGATTACTATGTATTTTCCCCAAAACTTTACAATTGCGACAACTAGTTTCAGTGCAAAGTCATAACCCTTGGGTACCTTAAGAAGACACCTGTGTTGAAATTAGATGTGCAAATAAAAGTTTTATGGGTGTTTTGTGGAATGAAAGGATTTATTGTAGTGTGTGGTGTTAGGTATTCTTTTTTGGCAAGGTTGAGAAGTGAAGTGGCTGTGTTTTAATGTCTTTCCAGTACCAACTTTAAACCTTTAATTGCTGAAGAACCGATATATCATTTACAAGTTAGCTTTATTATTTAGTAATATTAGTTAAAAGTATGTTTTACCTTTTATTGTGAAATAAGTGATTTCATTCCACAATGGAAACTTACTAGTAAAATATGGCACCAAATTCTGGTGGTGACAAAAGATTTCGAGAGACCACTTGTTAAATATGTAGTATCTGCCAAATCAAGCTTTTTTTTAAGACTAGAGTAGCCCATGTTGAAAGTTTCATATATTTGGAAAAACAATCCAAAAAGTAGCCAAAGAAGGCCAATTTCAACTCAATGATGCAGGATTGTTGATATCTTATTTTTTGAAAAAAGTCATTTTTCAAATTTTATCAGTAAATTAACATAATATTATGATGGAAATTTAGTGTGAAATTATTTGTTCTGGGAGGTGTGGTAAACAAGGGATTGAAATAATTCATTTTAACTCTGAAGGGCCAGGCCTGATTCCTGGTGACTTTGGAAAATTTCCAGCTTCACTATGATTCTATTATTTTTTAGGGTGCTCAACGTGCAAACCTCTGGCAGCCCAAGGAAATGAACTGCCTCATCTCCGTTCCTTAATTTTGGCATGATATCCTAATTTGCCAAACACCTTTGCAACCGGGTGTAAGGTTGAACTTTTTAATCCCACATGCTGTAGGCCTTTGTGAGGTGAGCCGCACTCTCATCTTTATAAAAATCAATCTTTGTGCTGATCACGGTAGTTACTCTTGTTTAATCATTTGGTAAGTTTGATTTTCAAATTACTTTCCAATTTGACTTTTAGTATCATGGATTTGGGTGAAACTATAGTACATTTCAAGGTTATGCTGACTGGGATGGTATTTTCATTTAGGTTATCCAACAACATTAATAAACTTGTAGGTTTACTTTGATATACCTCGCCTAGTATAACTGAATTTTATGTGACATTCATTAATCAACAGGGTAATAATGGGGACCTGTTCATTTTCTTGTGCCACTTTGTGCTTTACAAGAAAAATCTGGTACCCAAAAAATTCCACAATGTGGATGAAGGGCAGAGGGTCTCAAGAGGCATCACTCAGAATCAAATCCAGGCCCCTAGGACAGTAAACTAACATGCTACCCATTGGACTACCACACCCCCTGGTTAGTTTGTGTGTAATATATTTTTAAATGAGTTAAATTAAACCAAATTAAAATAATGTCAGTAAAATCAGAATTAGCATTAATTCCTAACCTTAATTTAACAAAAGCATTATTACCCACAGTAAATGTCAAAAACTTGATCAGTTTCTCAAGGATATAAATAAATCATTATGAAAGCTAATGGAAGCTTAAATTACTCTTAATTATGTGAAACTGTCATGTTAAAGTTGCTCTTCATTCATCATTTCTTTGTATTGAAAAATTATTTCAATAAGAATCGCCTTTTGCAAGATGGATTAATTATTAATGTCAATTTTTGCCTAGTTCATTCTTATAAAATGCATTTTGACAAAATGTCAATAGAAAAATAAATTAAATCACTGAAGGTTACTCAACTAAGTAAGTTTTTAACACTTTAATTTTAGATGAAACTATTAAAGTCTCAACATACTTGTGTACTAGTTTAGCAAAAAGACACAGGTCCTTGAGTTTAATTGTGCAATATTGCAAGAGAATATTGATTTCAATTTCAACATGTAATATTTATTTATACATTCAATACCAAGGTTTGAGGTCTACATATTTAATAAACTGGTGTGTAGAATATTGATCTTAATAATCTGCGTTCTGAACTGCACACTTTGATGTACACTATTTGGTTCCTGCATAAGTCTCTAGAGGTATCAAAACTCACGTATCATTCTACTTTTTTCTCCAGGGGGATCATATGGAATAGTGTTCTAGGGATCATCAGCATGCATGTTGTACAAAGTTATCTTCAACCATGTAGGACCCTATTCCAAAAATTTAATTTTCTTACCATTCCTTCATTGTAATATATATTTGCCATGCATATCTTATTCATGAATAATATCCATACCTTTCATGCAAATAGCAATATTCACTCATATTCAATTAGATATCATAACATCCACATAAGTTATCATAAATCAGCAATTTCATTAAAAACCCCAATGATAATGGGTGTAATAATTTAGAACACAATACCAAACTTATTGAAAATGAGTGATAAATTATGTGGTGTCAAATTGAAACTCTGGGAATTCCTTCTAATGAAGTTATTTTTCTATGAATAAATTTTTTAATAGCAAATAATTGTATAATAATAATTGTTCTCCATCTGCATTAGTTGTCTTTTAGTGACAACAATTTTGCTGGCCATCCTGCCTAAGTCTTCAGGTTGAAGGTGTTTTTTGAAGCTTTCTTGTTCAAGACCGAGAAATATTAACATTGACGATGGATATCCATTAAAAAGTGTGTGAAAAAGGACTATTCAATCAGAGTGCAATACTAGACTACCAGTCCTATATAAAATGTACAAAATGTTTCAAAAAAATACCTTCGACCTGAAGATGCAGGCAGGATGGCCAGTGAAACTGCTGTCACCAAAAGACAAGAAGATGGAGAACCTGAAAATGCAAAGAAAGGCAATTCAATACTGTGGAAACGTTACAAACTAAGTAATTGCCATGCATAGTTTTTATTACATACTTCAATGTGTACACCCTTTTTTAAGCATGTTCATAGTGCCGAAATGTATTTTGTAAATTTCTTTGTTTTAAGACTCTTATATGTACATTATTCATATGGTCTGTGGACAATAAAAATATTTTTTGGGCAGTCATTCCTTTAGTTACTGTATGTGCAATTTATTTCTTTCATTCTTTTCTGTTTTTGTGGTAATTTGTGATTTCACCAGATGGTTAAAAAATTTCTCCGATGAATGATGTTCTTTGGTGATGCAGGTATTCTGGTCCCGATGTTTACTAGTGGTTTTCCTCCTGTGATGTACATTCACTTTTGTAAAAGCTGTGATGTTTACTGGGAGTTAGGTTTTCCACCACACAAGTTTAACACCTATGTTCAATTTCATCCTAAGTGTCAACCCTTTCCCTTGATTTTGCCTTTTAATCTAAAATGTCTTCAAGTTATATGCATTATTTTCTTAAATTAATCGACAGTGGTGCGAAATGACCTTAGCTGTTGACACACCCTTAAAACATAAAACTAACTTACTTTCTTCTACCTCACATACCCAGCATTTTCCCTTCTATCACACACATTGAATTTTTATTTCCAGTCAATATGCCCAGCAATAATTCTCACTTTCTTCAAATTATTCCAAAAAACTTCTCCTTCCTCCCCTACTATGCTGCAAACTTAGTGTTTTAATTTCATTCCCATTTGATTTTTTTCCCATCTCCATAGCATTTCATAATATTCCAATATTTGTTCATCACTGTCATTAGTGACCGTTTTATTTAAACACAATTATTTAAACACAATTTGTTTAAATAAGTGCTACTTTCCTCTGTTAAAGGATATTAAGGTCAAGGCAGATGTTATGACTGATAACAGATGAGACATTTCCTTATTTACCCTCGGTGTTTTCCCACCTCTCCTGCCTTAGACTCACCTAACCCAAATTCCTCTACTTTCATTCCGTTCTTATTCTCACATCCCAATCTTCTTCATTCCTTGGTTTATTTGGTCACCTTTTTGGGATGCATAGCTCACATGGGCAGGCGAGGAGGGTGCAAGGGGAGGCTAAGCAGTGGTTGGAGATCTTTTAGAAAAAATTATGAAGCCATCAATAAGCTTGTAAAAACATGTTAATGCATTTTAGATTCAAATTTCCCTCATGGTATTTATGAGTGATGATCTGCAGTTATTCATTTCAGCAAGCTATTCTTAACCATTGTTTATCACAGATTCATTCATTTAAAGGTGTTCTACTCATTAGTTATAGACAAATAAATAAAATTCTGAAATTGTATGAAGTAGCAGTCGTTGTTAATCATGGATTATATGGATGGATTTCAAGTGAAAGCTTCCATTTTTTTTAAATTTAGAAGGGGAACTAATCTTTAAATCTTAAACCAGTAAATATTCCTTTCGCCCTTTTGAACACACAAGTATTTATATTTTTGCTTTAAACATACTAATTGTAGTTTTAAAAAAACCACATTAATTTAATCACATTTCAATTGTTTTCCCTCAGGTCTTTCATTGGATACTTATGCCAGATGAAAAGAGCATCCATGGGAATCGAGGCTGATCGGCAAGCTTTCTTAGCAAAGAAAATAAGGAGCAAATGTGTATATTTTCTTGCTGGTACCAAGTTGACAGTGCTGTCAGCATCTAAAGAAGTGCACTTCATGTGGGTGTCAGCCTTAAATGAGGCCTCTGAATAGTCTGCAACTCCTCCACCGCTAACTATGTGGATAATGACTATGAGAGTATTTCAGTAAAATGTTTTGGTTAAAAAAGGATACACATTTGGAATTCTGATAAAATTTCTAATACAGATCTCCACAATGTATTTATGAGTAATAAAGATGAAAGAAACAAGGTTGTCTAATTTTTAAATCTTCCTCTTTGTGTAACTAATGAAAGACTAATTTTGTCATATGCTGCTCAACAATTAAAAAGAAAAATACAGGAATTCATTTAAAAAAGAATCTTTTTCTGAGGTTAACACTATGAAAATGTTGATTTGAATTGCTGCATAACGTACAGATAAACCGCAAATGAATGTATTCCAATAATCTTAAAGAAATAATGGCAGTCTGAATATATTTACACCCTCTGCCATACTCACTCTCTGCAATGTGGTTTATTCGATTCGTAATGAAAGAAAACAGAATTGTAGGTTTAACTTAAATTAAATGTTGGTATTTCCTATAAATATCTATTCGAAACAAAATTGTTTAAAAGCCAAAAAATCGTGAGAGGCATTATTTTAATTATCAGCTTGAACTAGTTAAGCAGTAGCTTTACTATTTGTAAAAAAATATGTATTGTGTAGCATACGTAAAATATGAAAAGGTGCCTTAATCCGTACGTTGGTAGTATGAAATGTCAAATTATTCTAATGTAATATTGTTTCTCTCCTGCATAGCAACATTGTGTGCTCTCTGAACAATTGTTCTTTGGTTCCTAGGTGTATTTCGTGATTGAAATAAACATGAGCTATATTTGCTCGCACCGGGCCAATAATTACGTCATATATCAAACTGAGCGAAGTCCAATAATTAGAATTAATTGGTCTCCCACACGCGAAAAAGTATGGTAGCGAATGTTTTCCAAGGCCAGGCTCGCGGTTCAAAAAAGAGAAGCTCCATCAATGGCCAACCGCTCACGAGCCGTCTAGGAGTACCGTGAGACCCAAGGTGAGGTGCTAAGCCTCCCCGAGAAAATAAAGTCCCGAGACCACCCAACGAAAAATATTTGAAGTCCAGAGCGCCTCGCCAACCGGGAGAGCCGTCGAGGCAGGCTGATGCCTTGGATTCGTCAGGCGAGAGCCTTGCTGAGTTCATCGACTTGATTTTGAGAAAAATCGGCGAAGTCCGTAGTTTTGCAAGACAAGTACACTTTTGAACCCTCAAATTTCAAGTAACCCGGTAGCCCGGGGGATAAGAGGAGGACTACGGAGGCGAGATTAAGTATAGCGCATGTTACATCAAATCCCTTTTGCCGCCGAAATTTTTTTTTTGCAAAATATTTTCGATTCGTTAATATGCACAAAATTGTCACCAGAGATTTTGACGGCAGCTTCAGGACGCCGCGGGAGACCAGGAAAACAATTAAATATTGAATATTATTGTGAGGAGGGCTACCATTTTTTCCGGCCGGGCGGCGGGGCGCCGGAAAAAATGGTAGCCCTCCTCACAATAATATTCAATATTTAATTGTTTTCCTGGTCTCCCGCGGCGTCCTGAAGCTGCCGTCAAAATCTCTGGTGACAATTTACAAAAAATTAATTAACCGATTGGTTGAGGATCCAGCCAACAGATGGCGCATGCCTTCACTAGTTGAAACCTCCTCAAATACCAGCACAACCTAATACATCCTTTTCCCACTAGAGACACCAACGTGTAATTTTGAAATTCAATTTTTACATGACCATACAAAATGCATTGTGTATTTCATATTTAGCTAAATGGGATTCGTTCGAACTTGGGACACGGTTAATATAAAATATGACACACCCTTCCGATTACTTGCAGCGCATTCTTATAGAATGTGCTGGAACTTCATAATGTATTTAAATATTATCGAAGTAATATTTAAACAGCGAGTTAACTATTAGAGAATGCTAAAATTAAAAATATCGTGGTAACCCTAATTGATTGCAATATCTTGTAGTTCATATTCAGGAATTTATGTATTTTATAAATTTTAATGAAATCGACCAGTTGTGAAGTCTAGAATAATTGTTTAATGCAAAACAAACCTCTGTTAATAATAGCATTTTTCAAAAATTCCTCAAGAACTTGATCTCAACACAGTTTCAACGACGTAGTTGATCAATACAATTCTATCCAATGCACTGCTTGCAACTTTCACATGCTCTTTATTGCTGCAGTCATAGTAATTAACGTTTTAATTATACATAAGATTCAATAATGCAAGAATACATTCAAAACCTTTATTCATTTCAAAGTTATAGAATACAAAAGTGTCAACTGAATAAGTCTAATTTCTTCTTTAACAATGCCGCAAACAAAACTGTTTCATGAAGACTTCTTGGGTGGGACAAAACCCATGTCCCTGATATTTCAGGGATAATATTAATGCATCTCCATTTAAGTTTACTTGGCTTTTACCCTAGTTCAAATTAAGTATATTTAAAAATGACAGAATAATTTATCTACATTAAAAGTAGAAGGAATAATTTACTATCTTACACTATGATATGGAAAAACTATTACATAAGCGTTCAATTGTACCAGAAAATTAACTTTACAAACTATTATCCATACGTCACTTAGTATGTCTTATTCCTTAATTATTTATGTGTACTTATAAATGGGAATCCTATTAAAAACCTAATAAAAATTCATTTTCTTTATGCACAGTCATAAGGAATTTAGATTGTAATGAATTTCCCAACTGCATAATATTAGCCCACTAACTAGGAAGTACAATGAATCATTGGAGAGGGGATTACTGTGAATAATCAGGTAGGAAAGTTGGGTGTAGACTTTTTTAATTAGCAATGGGGTGCTAAAAATTGTAATATTGGGAAGAATGTTAAGAGAGGAAGAGGTAGTAATAGTTTATGCATATTAGGCAGTATGGAATAGGGAGGTATGCATAAATTGAAGAGGGCTATTGTACTGTTGGATGTTGGGTTGTTTAGTTAGGAAAGGCAAGGAAGTTGTCTCTGTACTGTTTGGTAGCTTGTTTTCATTATAAACCTACCTTTACCAGTAGATTAATATAATAATAATAGTAATTATTATTATTACACATATGTTAAAGAAAGGGAAAATGTAGCAAATGAAAATAAAATAGGAATTTAAAATAAAAAGATTTTAATCAACTGGTAGGTTTAATTTGTATGGAATTCAACATCAAAATTTGGGTTAAGAAGTGGGTTACCATTGATCAAAATTTTATGAACTGTAATTTAATTGACTTTCCTGCCAATTACAGAACTACATAATATCTTAGCCAATGGAAGAATTTTAACTGTAATTTGATGGGAATTTTTTTGGGAACTTGTTTGCCAAAACAAAAAATACGACTATAAGTGGAAGGGGATACTGCAAGATTACTTCAAAATGTAATCAATGCTCTTCATATTTCATTACACCTCTCCGTTTAAATTCAATTATCCAGTTGGAAAATTAAGAATTTGGACATTAGAAACTAAAGTGGAAAAAAGAGGAGAGAAAAAGCCTTTGGAAGGATTGAAGACATTAACCTTTGCACCCATTAACTGTTAATTGGAAGAAACATATGAAATAAAGAACAAATGAAAGCAAGCCATCTACAAATGAGCAAGTGATTAAGGTTCTTCGGCTTTATGGGTCTTAAAAGTACCATTTCAAAGGGCCACTCAATAACATTCTTCCCCATGGTTGCTTTTTTGCAATAAACACTTCAATTTAATAAGCTGAACTTGATATTTTCAGCCACAGGCACCCACCTGCCTTTCAGTTCATTTGGTATATTGGTTGAAGCTGGTTTCTGGCAGTTAAAAAATGAATGGCTGAATGTTAAATATTTTTTTAAAAATTTCATTACTCCACCAATAAATAGGAAAATTCTTTATTTACATGGATCATGTTAAAGATTGGATTACATAATGCATGATAAATCTATTAATTATAAAAACAAAATAATTATCAAGCCACATCATGAAAAAACCACTAAATATGTGGATATTTGGCACCACTGTGACATAAACAAAAAAATTGCAGTCAACAACCAAAAGGTTTGTTTGGTGAGTGACGGTTCACTCAATATGAAGCCTGATAGGATGCTAAATTCACACATCAGGGTAGGGGGGGTTAGTGACTTTCCCTGTGCTGTCATGGTTTCCTAGGAAGATCTGGCACCCATAAAAATAACAGCCTGGCTGGAGCTGAGGGTGCCTTAGAGACATGACTTCGAATCGAACCCGGGTCCTCCAGTCAGCAGTCCAGCCCCACTCCTGGACTACCACATCTCCCAATGATATGTTCCTTTGATTTTTCCTTTAGCATCATAGCAGGGTGAATTTTTGACACATCACAAATGTTGGAAGAAATTAGTTTATAAGATGACAGTAACTCAGTTTCTGTAAACAATACATTATAGTGATAATTAAAAACAAAATTGAGCATAACAAATAATCATATTTGAAAACACTATTTCATTCAAAATTCTTCATAGACCATTATGGACCGATTGATTACATGTGCGATTCGTCAGTTAACCAGATCTCCCCGGGAAACCAGAGCTTGCTCAGGTAATGGAAATAGCCCTATCTTATTATCCTGTTGTGTGAATTTCACACATGGTACAAATGATATTTATTAATTTAAGTAGATCCCTCTTATCAAATCAGCCTTCAAGTAGAATTGGACTGTTTTGATTTCAGATCAATGAGCAAGTTTCTCACACGGAAAGTAAAAATTATAGAGCCTGACAGGAAAGAAACAGTTATCAACCCCCTACAAGCCCACCCATCTTCATTTCAATTCATTATTGTGTATTGTCATTTTTAAATATACATGGAGAATCTCTCCTTGCTTGTACTTGGGACCAATTGGATTGGACATGGCACTAAGATTAAGAGATGAAACTTAGCATTGCCACAGTTACCATATTTGCCATTCATCAGGTAGCAAAAATCTACCATTTCACTGTCATTTATATCCCTCTGGAGGTATCACATGAAGAAGCAACCCAAGGTTCACATGAAATAATTGAGATATTCCTTGGCTGAAGCTCTAGTCACCGAACAATATGGAGGGTCTCACCATATTTGCCTGTATCTTGATTAACCTCATGTTCTAGTTGGCCCCTGAGGTTTTACTCAAAATTTCCACTTTTTACATAACTCTTTTGTAAATCCTGTTTTGTATATATGGAATGTTTAAGAGTTCATTTTGGTGAAGTAATTTTAATTACAACTTATGAACTTTCATGAAATACATGTCCTCAACAAGGATGAAAAAAAAATTTAATTGAGCACTTTCAACAGTTGGCATTAAGTTATAAACGATCATTAAACATTTGGATTTATGTAATCAATAGTGAGACCTACTTCCTTCAAAAATTCACCACGATTGCTACAAATACTGCCCACTTGCGACTACTACAACTGCTTGGTTTTAAAACTGTTATATTGCAACAATCAGGATTCAGAAGCAGCTGTAGGACAAGTCATAACCATGACATCATTATTACAAAGGAACAACAGCGATAACTTTCAAAATCAGACCTTGTTGAAGTTTAATTATGATTGCAAATAATTTTTTTAATTATGACAAATACCCTCTTGCCTGTGTATGCCAACCCTTTATTTTTTTCATTGAAATTTTCATTTAATGGCCTACCTAGTGGAAATTTACAGGTATTCAGGGGAACAAGGTTGTCCAGAGAAATTATCTTCGTGGATACCAACAAGGATATTAAAAATCTAAAGTCGAAACTTTTCTCTGTCAAAGAGTCATTATGAAAATAGATCATGATCATATTCCTTGCAGTAATCCAATTGATGCGACACCAAACAGCACCAATCCACTGTCTATCACCAATATTCTCGCAATGAATTGTGGTGATGAAGGGCTTAGAGAAGACAGAAAATACAATATAATGGAGACATGGAAAGAATGGAGAAAAATAACCAGTGATAGAGAAGGTGCCCTGGCAACTGCATCTCATTTGGTCCCTCCAAAGTTCCGTGACAAGTCCTTCCAGCTTCCCTTCTGCCTTCTCCATTCAGCCTTATACCAAAATAACTTGGGTCATGCCCCTCATTCCCTAAGCTATTCAAATAAAACAACACTTCAGTGCTAAAACATTTAAGAACACTTTTGGAGGATATATCCAAGGCAAGTATTGTTAGGAGTAACAAAGAACTCTTTTCCCTCTTAGAAGTAACAGCAAATTTGCAATTTGGATTTTCTTAATGGGTTTTATCAAATATTTTAAATTATGATATAATTCAAACCATGATGCTGGTTGAAATCCAAATTGCTTAAAAACCATTATCATTTTTAGTGAATTTCAGCTGGCAATCCCACATAAAACCCTTCAAAGCCCCATTTGGGGTCACTATTCATTTGAGTCCTGAGAACCTAAGTATTAAGGTCTTTAGTCATAACTGATTTGTAACTTAATGATCCCTTTGGATATCCCCCACAGTAATGCTAGGGAGTATTAAATGCCTTTGTAGTGATTTTATAAATTGAATGGTTTTCTCGGCATTTTTTCTCAATCCTTGAATCGAGCGTTTTATTAATATAAGCAATGAGGATACTACTACAACAGCATGATGATAGTGAAATGCTTCTATGCCTCATTTGTTGAATAACTTGATTGGTATTATATCTTTGAAAAACCAAAATGTTCTCTTTTTAAGTTTGCAATGCTTGTACTACTAAATGTTCTTTTGTTTTGTGTATGTATTAAAACGTCCATATTTAATGGCCAAAGAGTGTGCATGCTCATTAATTGAGACTATTGCATGAAACATACAAAAATGTTTGAGCTGGAGCTCAAGTGGACTTTTCATTCAGTGGAATTTTCAAGTGGTCATTTCAGAGCTCAGGTGGGATATTTAGCAGGATCAATATCATTTATCTATTTTAGTAAAACTACTCGCACACACAAAAAACACTGCACAAAAGTTGTGGCTGTAGCCAGCATTTTCATAAATGGAAGGTTAATAGGTGCTTTTGAAGGTATGCTTAATTTTACAGGTAAAGATAGGAGAAAGTTGTATTCTTCCAGATTGAATTGGATCTCTATACAAAATTTACTGAATTTCATTGATTCCTTATGTACAATTTACTGAATAATACAAGAGACATATCACCCTTTCTTCGAATGCATTGCAAGGCAATGCACATTACATGTATCAAATTTTGCTTAAACAAGTTGCAGCTAAAATAGGACAATCGAGAAAATTTTTCTTATTTCTGTTGAAGTAAAGATTGAAAATAATCGAATAAGAAATTTAGTTATGCTATTTCATATCTATGGCAAGTCTTTAGGTTACATTCTTGTAGCCTGCTTATCATAGTCACTTTGAAGAGAGATTTCCACAAGCTCTCTAAATCTCCTCTTTGCATAGTCATATACACTCACTCAATGTTCTAAGACCTTCGATCTCTCTTCCTCCACCATTGGCAGAATGCATAGCTGCTTAATGCTGATACGATTATTGCTCCAAGGAAGCATCCAATTCCAATAGCCACATAATCTGTGCCATGGTTAGGTTTGCAAATCATCTCTGAAATAATCATAATAATTATTATGACACACACACAGTATGTAAAATTTACATCAGAATCCAGTAAAATCCTACAGAAAAACTTAAAAAGCTTCTTATGACTATTATTTAAAAATTTCACCTTTTAACATAAGTAATTTTTAGACAGTACTAATACAACATGCATTCAAGTTATAACACAGTGTAAAGGGAAAATTGAAACCTCTGTAACTTCTAAACAGTCTAGATCAAAGATCTTTTTGAAATATACATTTTTCAATATTTTGTTACCAAAATTACAATACCATCACCACATCACTCACTCAATTGACAATGAATTTTGATGGTCGCTAAACCACATAATTGGAGCAAATGGATGATTACATGTTATTCCTGAGCTTAACCTTGTCATCCTATCCATTCCCAGTCCTGAGAAATAAATGTGTGACATCAGGACTAAAACATAAATTTTAAGTCATAATATTTGAAACTGACATTGAAGAAATTTTTTGGTAATGATGACCAAAGTTTTGGCTACAAATATATGGTCTAGTAAGGCTGTGAAGGAAAACTGAGGTAAAATAGTTTCATATCTTGTTGTCTCCACAGTATTTCAATGAATTAAGGCTGAAATACTGATTAAGAAAATTTAAAGGTGCTTAGCTCAAGAGGCAAGGTTTGTGTTTAATTTTCTTCATACCTTTGGAAAAAGTAGATCCACTGGTGTAGGTTTGAAACTGCACATCCTTGAAGACAACAGTTATAGGACCAATAGGGTCATTTGTTTTTAGGTTTGACTTGACTTGCTGGCACTTGAAAGATTTATTTAATGGTACTTCAAAAATATTCTTGTTTTCCATTAAAGCTGTCAGATTTCCAACTGCATATGATAATAGGAAGTACATTACTCAGATTCATTCACATTTTTCAGCTAAATATTTTCATTTAGTATTTATTATTGCATTGATATGAAATGTGAAAACACTTTTTGCTTCACAACCCTGCATTTAATGTACCATTAAAATATATATCTCTTGGATTAAAAAAAAATAATTTTAATTTAAAGTTTCATTGGAGCAATTTTATTATGTTACTCACTAGGATGCAGCATTTTTGGAAACACCTCTTCATCAATTTCCATTCTCAATGATACTTGATTGACAAAGTATTTGTGGATATCATCCACTTGGAATGATGATATTTTTGGATTGGCTTGGATTTTTAAGCTTCTTGAGCTACCTTTGGCTCCTTTCCAACTTAATTCCATCCATTGTGGACTTTTACAGGACCCAGTCACATGGGCATTAGGTGGGATGTTTACAAAAGTTGTTAAGTCCTTGGGAGATAGAATTTGGAAAATGTTTTCTTAGAAAACTGAGGATTTCAAATCTCAGGGACATTGTTAGCCTCATACCATCTAAATTAATTAATAATGCAATGCTTCACATTTTTAATCCTCAACTACATTAAGGCCAGAAGTGTCATTCTGAGCTTTGAGAGTTAAAAAATCTCATTTCAATGTTTTTCAAAGCCTTCATGACAAATGTTTATTTTCCTATTTACATGATGATTATGTTTCTTATTTTAAATTGCTTGGGCTCTGGAACAGAAAAATACGAAAAAAAGCTTTGGGATTCACCTTTAAGTTAGTATTAGAAAGCTTTCTTTACTTTTTGGGAGATCTATGAAGTAGAGAGGAGAAATTTTCATCCTTGGCAGTAAATGGAACCAGAATCAACATTTTTGAAAATTAAAATATATACATTTTTCAAGATAAAAAATAAATACTTATTAATGTGATACAAATTAATAGTTTTTCTATTTCAGAATAACCATAACCTTATGCAACAATTTCAGAGTAAAAATCATTCGCCTTGACCGGGATTCGAAAAGTTACCGTTGCGGCATCTCCCGAGGTTTCTTGAAACCATATTCCTCTATTTCCTAGTTTGCATATACTAACCTCTTATTGAAAATCTAAATTTTGCTAAATGGCAGAAGGAAAAGTATACTGACAATATTTAGTAATATAAAAATGATACCAAAGATTGGCTGGTACATTAAGACAAGAAAATAAATAATGTTTAACAATTTGATAAATTGCAGTATGCCCTGCAGTGTGTGATGGCAAAACACTTTCAGCAGTGCTTCAGAGATTGCAATTGTGCTGGTACCGATGCATTTATACACCATTTACCATAACCAATGGATAATTTTAATAATAACTCCCTTTCAATATTTTTTCCATGCCACCTCATCATTTCATACTTTTTTCACTCTTGTCAGTCATAAATGTGAATGGCTCATTGTTCAAACAAATTTTTCTAATGAAGACATTTTCTGTGAGAATTGACTGGCATATTCACATTGAGTTCTCTTAATTCGAGGGTGTCAAGCTCAGCCTTGTGATATCTCATCTTGAGGACACAGTGGAAAAACTCTCCAAATTAAATGAAAAAATGATTACATTACATAGGTGACCTTGAAGAGGATAAAGTCATTTTTTTGTAAGTCCATCATGTGTTGAAACTTTTTTCCCAGTGGTATATGATATTAAAACTGCAAGGAGTTCTTTAAAAAGTTTGCAGTGCAAAAATCATTTTACTAGAGAGTTATGATGCCCTTCACCAGAACTGTGCACCTGAGCTGCTTTCCAGGATCCAAAAATACTGGGTCTGTACATTTATAATATTCTTTCATTTTATCTATGATACATCAATGATTATGAGCTAATTCATGTCATGAGTGAAGCTGTTTCTTCACTCTTAACTGTATTATTCACTTAATGAATGCCTTCAGGACACCTCTATTTGAATTTTCCTCCTGCATTTTGTGCTGTATAATATTTTACAATTGTTTTATTGACAAATCCTCTCCCAAGATTGAATGAAATAAATGCTTTGGAGAATAAACTTTTATTATTCTGTAATAAATTTTGAGATCTTTTGGTTAGCATGTAAAGAGTTCTAGATATAAGTTTAAACTGTATTATAATGCTAATGTGTCCTGCTGTGGCAAATCATACCCCATTTGGTATGATCTTTTACACTTATAATTCAATCACCTACCTCCTCATCCAGGTTCAAGAACTCAACCTTGATCTGCACCCCCATTGTGGCCATGATGCATGGCTCACCCTTTTCACCACCTCCTGGGTAAGTGAAATTCACGATTGTGGGGGAATCCACATGGGTTTGACCAATGTGACACTTGACATCATACGTCTTGTGAGTCACAGTATACTCCACTGGGTCTGATCCAGCTCCTGGCAGTAGAGGAGATGTGACTGTGTGTTATTAACTAGATTCATCCAAAAAGGATAAGGTCCGAAGTCTTTCAGAATCCACTCATTCACAGATTAAAATCATGAGACCAGAGCAAAGACCAGACCAGAAATGTTGACAACAGGATATCTATGCTACTCCCATGTTGCTCCAACCAGCTGGATGACAACTCTGCTGATACTACAGTTAGAATATTCAGATATATGTGTAAAACCATTAATGGAGGAATGTAGAAGTTGAGTAGAAAAATTATGAGTGAGGAATAGGAGCCAGGTAAAGGAGAAGAAAGATAAGAACTTGATACAAGGGTATAGAAAAAATAGATATCAAAAGCCCTGAAGGAAACTGTAGGAATATATATTTGAGGAATGACAAAGAAACAATGGATTACAGAGGAGATAATTCAGAAGATAGACGAGAGGAGGATATGGAAGAATGTGAACTGAATTGGGAAAAAGGAAGTACAAAGAGTTCAATAATAATCTAAGGCAGGAAAATAATAAAGCATAGGTGAAGGTGAAGTGCAAGGATGTGGTTAGTTTACAAAGGATAGGTGAAATTGGTGCAGAATTAAGGAATGTAAAAGTGAATCGGAATTGGGAATAAGAATTGAGAATCCATGAACAATAAAAAACATACGACAGAAAAATAACCAACTTGCCAAGGAAAGATCCAAGAGAGATGGAAAGAATACATAAAGAGGATCTATATGGTTAAGATATCAGACCAGGAAGTTAGACCCATGTACATTTGATTATGAGAAAGAAAGGGCATTAAGGCAATTGCAATCAAATAAAGTCATGGAGATGGTGCCACAATGAGTAACTAGCGAGTTTAGGAAAATGTAGGAGTTTTTATGGATTGATTTATAGCATCTACAAGAACACAGTTTTGCATGAAATTTTATCAGATCAGTATTAGTTCCTATTCCAAAACATGGGAAGTCAGCCATGTGTGAGGACTATAAAACACAGTTTGATTTTGCACACAGCTTAAGTGATACCAAGGATCATCAATAAATGAAGTCCAATGGAGCAAATTAAAAATGATTACTTGGGGGATAATGAGTTTTGGTTCAGGAAGGGGAGGGGTCATTGCCATCTGCCATAGCAGTAATTTTCATCAGGCAATCTACCATTTAACTTAGGTTTCGAATGGACACAAACTTAACTCCTACATTTCTACTACATCTCATAGCCTTTACTAACAAGAAAACTTGACAACCGACAGAGCAATAAATCCTGCTATTCCATAAAAATTCAAACTTCTTTCATATGCCTGATCAGTAGTGGACAGCCTTAATGAAATCACTAATAGAAAGAAAGACTACAGTCAGGATGTATTTGTTCTTTATGGATTTTGGAAAGGCATTTGGTAGAGTATATTGGGTACCAATAATGAATTTATAACAGAAGATGAGGATAGATTAGAGGAATATAATTATAATACTTTTATCATTTTGATAAATGGTTCAACCATATTAAATATCGTAAATATAATTTGATTCGATATTTAAACAAAATCTTAATGGTGATGAAGACTGTCAAGAAAGAATTCATCAATAGATAAGACAGGTCACCTGTTCAAGTCTCCAACTGCTCTGGTGCATGTGGTGGGTGGAAAGTTGGGCTGGGCAGTACTAGGCAGGCAAATGAAACAGGGATGCCCACTATTACCAGCTCTTTTCAACATATTTGTGTAGATAATGGTAAGGGAGGGATGGGAAGCTCTGGAGGCAGGAGTGAGAGTAGGAGTGGGAACCCTGATGATCAAGCTTCAACTAGCCAGTTATCCAAGTACATAAATATATATACTTTTGGAGGAAACACTGAGCAGTGACAAGATAGTAAAATTTAAGGGCACCACTTTGAATATAGAGACAAATGAAATTTAACATTTTCATAGATATTTGTTACATTTTGTCCATCATCGTCGAATGTAGAAGGGTTAATTTATCAGAGTGAAAGCTTGCAGGGAGTTGATTTCTTCCTTGAAAGAAACGATAGTACTGCCTGCTGGAATAGGGGAGATGAAGTATGCAAGAGAAAATGAAAGGGGACAGGGGAAGGGGAGATTGGGAGGCGGGGGAGGGGTGAAAGAAAGAGTTGGGGGCAGGGAAAGGGAGAAGAAAAGGGAGTGGAGATAGGGAAGAGGTGTGGAGGGGGTGAGAGGGAGGAGGTGAATTTAATGAATGACCGGAAAAGAAAACAATTCATTCCCCCACATATATTGCAACATCCAAGACCCAGGTTTCAACTAACAAAGTCATAATCAGGACTTCGTAAGTTGAAACCCGGACTGCGAACAACAAAATACATGCGGAAGAACAAAGTATTTTCCTTTCTGATGTGAATCGCTTCCGCAAAGTGATCCTTCAGCCCATTCTTATTAATGAATGACTGAGTCCCAGATGTTGATAGGCCTTGAAAAGCCATATATATGCCATTTATAGAGTTTTTCATTCCATGGGGTTGGAATGGAAACACTGTAGAACTGGTTGATGGAGGTGTTATGATGGGAGGCATGTTTTGGGATGGGGAGATGCAGATAGGGAGCAGGGATTGCACGAGGCGTGATGATTGTTTATCCTGAGGTTTAGGGGTGTGGAATATTGACCTAAGTAAAAGACTGGGCAGAGTTTACAAGCCAGACAATAGACAACATTTTTGGATGTGTAGGAGTGTGGGAAGGGCAGGAGAATGTTAAAAGGTGGGATGGAAAGGGGTAGAGTTGTGAAAATAGGGCAAGTTTTGCATCTCCCTCAATGACGTGGAGTAGGTCAGGCTCTGTGGGTAGGAGGGGATTTTCAGAGAGGCTTGATGGATTTAAGGAGAACTGCTAGGTTGGCGGGCTGTTTGAAGGTGACAGAAGGGCATTTGGGAAGAAGTTTGGAGGAAGTTTTTTTAATTTTTGAGGATGGGGTATAGGTCTTTGAGGATGAATTTGAGGGACTGGATCCCAGGAAAGTAGGTAATACAGAATGAGAGAGGGTGGGAGCCAGTGGTTGAGGGAGACTTGGGGGTGTAGAAATGAGAGGATTTTTTTAGTGAGGAGATAATCTGGGTATCCTTGTTGTAGGAGGAAGTGGTGAAGGTTGTTAAGGTTATTTGTTATAGGATTAGGGATGGTTGCAAATACGGTGCCCATGGATAGAGAAGGATTACTTAGGGAGGGAGCGTTTGGTATGGGAGACTATTATAATGGAGGTATTGGTGTTTATTGGTAGGTTTAGTGTGGACAGAGGTCAGGAATTTGTTATTGATTAAGGAAATTGGGCATCAAGGAAGGTAATCTGCGAGAATGAAATGGTGCAGGTGAAAGAAAGAGACAAGGAAGCATAAGTTGGGAGATGAAGGAATTGAGAGAATCTATACTATGTGGCCAGAGTAGAAATATGTCGTCAATATATCGGAGCCACAGGAGGGGTTTCAGAGGTTAATTGGGAAGGAATTTCTCTTCCAGAACACAAAGGTGGAGGTTAGCATATGAAGGGCAGAATCTACTTCCCATGGCACGGCCCTTAATTTGAATTCAAAAGTTATTATTGAAAGAAAAAGAGTTACGGGTGAGAATGAAATTAGCATGATCAATGAGAAATTCGTTGCTGGGGATGTGAGGGGAAGGGCATTTGGATAGGAGTGGCATAGGGAAGAAACACCTTCTTGCTGAGGAATGGAAATGAATAAGGATGTGACTCGATTGTGGCCATAGTGATTTGGATGTCAGGAGGGAGGGAAGTTGAGTGGAGCAATCTGAGAAAGTGGTAGGTATCTTTTGCATGGGAGGGTAGGGAGTGAAATAAAGTTTGGAGATAGTAGTCTACAAAGGCGGAAATTCTTTCAGTCAGGGAGTTACGGGAGGAGACTAGGGTGGCCTGGGTTGTTAGGTTTGTGGATCTTGAGAAGGATTTATGAGTAGAAGTGGGGGGGAGTGTTGTTGGGAAGGGGAAAGGAGGGAGATGTCACTAGAGGATACATTTTTATTAGGGTCATTATCTCGGAGGAAAGAGATTATTTCCTCTTGGAAAGCTAGGATCAGCAGGAATATGTTTTTAGGAAGAAGTGTCCGAGTAATCCGTTAGGTTCTTGGAGGTAGTCTGCTGTGTTTAGGACCACTGTCGAACCTCGGTTGGCAGAAGTGATGACTAGGTTGGGATTTTGCATGAGTTTTTCTAACTAGGCTACTTCTGCAGGGGAGAGATTAGATTTCGGATTCAGAGAGTTAAGGAAAGAAGGACTGAATATTTTGGACAAAAGAAGATTCATAGACTTCGACCAGGTGATTTGGAGGGAGCTGCTTATGGTTCTAGATGGGAAGGTGGCCGGAACTAAGAGCAGGCACTGTGTATGGTTGCGGAGGATTGAGGAGTGGTGGGTTGCATTGCCCAGAAATGTTGCTATCTTTAGATTTCTGGCGAATTCTATGGCGTCTGAGAGGATGGCCATGTGATTAACCTTGAGAGTGGGAGAGAATGAGAGGCCTTTTCCGATAAGTGAAGTTTGCTGCTCGTTCAGGGCAGTGCATGAGAGGTTTAGCACCTGTTCGGCGGTATCTATTATTTGGTCGACTGGCGGGGAAGGGGCGGAATGGGAATGGTTTTGTTGGTGGTAACGACTCGGTAGAATTCTGGGTATTGGTGGGGGAAGTGGAAAATTGTCATTTCTATATAAAAAAATTAAAAAAATGTATATATGTGAATATATATATATATTTATGAATTTATATTCATATACTACCTTGAACAAAAAGTTCCCGGAATAACCACCGTGTGGCGCTCCCATCGTTCCGATTTGAGTTCTGTTTTTTTTGTTAAATTGGTACATCTGTTGTTGATATTCCCTTTAAATCTTAGTGTCATAACTTGACATTTGCAAAAGTTACGTAGCCAAGAGTACATCTATCTCTGTGTGTGTTGGCGATTTTTTACAATTGCAGAAATGGATTTAAATTTGCAACAACGAACTTGTATTAAATTTTGCGCAAAAAAACGGATTTAGTGGCGCAGGGACGTTGGAAATGTTGGAAAAGTGTTTCGGCAACGATTCTCTAAAAAAAACGGTCGTTTACCAGTGGCACGAGCGGTTCAGAAGTGGTCGTGAGTCAATCGAAGATGATGAACACAGTGGCAGACCATCGACATCGAAAGTCGGTGAAAAAATTGATAAAGTAAAAGAAATGTTGGTCAATAACCGCAAAATAACCATCAGAAAAATAGCGGAGGACTTGAACATTGCCTATGGATCCGCCCAAGACATTGTGGTTAATGATTTGGGTTTCCGTCGTGTAGCAGCAAAGTTGGTGCCAAAAGACCTCAATTTCATGCAAAAAAGAGACCGTGTTGACGTCGCAAAAGACATGATTTGCGAGGCTGAATCCGATCCCACATTCATCAAAAGGATCATTACTGGAGACGAGACGTGGGTTTATGAGTACGACACGCAATACAGACATCAGGCAAGTGAATGGCGTTCACCAAATGAGCCGAGACCAAAAAAACCACGTCGTTTTCAGTCAAAAAAGAAGGCAATGCTGACGGTTTTCATGGATTACAACGGTGTAGTGCATCATGAATTTTTGCCAGAAGGCCAGACAGTAAACAAAGAGTATTATTTGGGCGTTATGAGACGTTTGCGTGAAGCAATTCGCCGAAAGAGACCAGAAATCGTCGCACAGTGCGTCGAGACCGTCGCACAGTGCTATCATTATTCGTAATTTTTTGACGAAAAATGCAACAAATACCATCCAACAGCCACCGAATTCACCTGATTTGGCTCCCTGTGACTTCTTTCTGTTCAATCGAGTTAAAAAACCATTACGGGGAACGCGTTTTAGCAGCCGAGAGGAAGTAATGGAAAAATCGCAGGAAGCACTGATGGACATCCCGAAAACCGAATATAAAAAATGTTTCGAGGATTGGATCAAGCGCTGGCATAAGTGTGTTGCAGTCGATGGGGATTACTTTGAAGGGGACAATATAGATTTAGATGAATAAACTTGTATTTTTAATTTTCTGAATAAATTCCGGGAACTTTTTGATCAAGGTAGTATATATAAATATGTTTTTTTAAATATATATATAATTAGGTGAATTACCATGCATACCATAAACACAGTATTCAACCCGAAGATCAGTTGGGTAGATGATGGTTGAGTTCACCCAGCACTAAGCCCGACGGCATGTGAAATTCACACATTCAAAGTTGTCGCCAAATTCGGTTCATTCACTTCACTCATGTATGTATGTGTGTGTGTACGTGTGTATATATATGTAAAAAATATATATTCATATATATATATATATATATATATATATATATATATATATATATATATATATATATTTTTGAAATTCACACCAATTGGTTTTGGACCAATACGGTCAAAGTGGTAGGGACGTAAGGAGAAGAATTGCGCTAGGCAAGGAGGCTTTCTCAACGAGGAGGGAGTTGATGACGGGGACGTTGAGTAGGGATGTTAAGACAAGACTCGTAAATACTCTGATATGGAGCGTAGCTATGTACGGCGCGGAAACGTGGTCGCTGAAGCAGGAGGATAGACGTAGATTGGAGGCTTTTGAAATGTGGGTGTGGAGAAGAATGGAGAAGGTGGAATGGACCGAAAGGAAAACAAATGAGGAAGTACTAGAAATGGTGGGGGAGGAGAGGGGTTTGTTGAGAGAAATCCTATGGAGGCAGGAAAAATGGATGAAAGGCGTATTGAGCGGTAGTGGAATGTTGAAGAGGGTAATAGAGGGGAGAATGTTGGGCAAGCGAGGTAAGGGTAGGAACAGGATAGGGATATTGGACGGGATGAAGGGAGGAAAGAAGTACACCGAGATGAAGAGGGACCTGATATAGATTAGTTTGCTAGGTGGGGAGTCACAAAATGTTTATTTGATAGTTGTGTCCATCCAAAAACCTACCTTAACCGGTAGATTACCTAATAATAATAATATATATTCATATATATATATATATATATATATTCATATATATATATATATATATATATATGAATATATATATATATATGAGATATATATATATTGAGATATATATATATATATATATATATATATATATATATATATATATATATCTCTCAAGGTAAATCGGGTTTCCCTATTAGCTCAACTGGTAGAGCATCCGCCCGGAAAGTGGAAGGTCCGTGGTTCAAATCCCGGATAGGGAAATATTTTTACTTTCGTGATCTGCTCAAAAACCGCCTTCCCCACATGTCCTGTCTTCGCCTTTTATGTGTTTTCCTATCCCCTTTCCTTATACCTATTTCTGTTTGAATATATTCAAACTTGAAAATCCCGCCATACGGCGCACAAATATTAGGCGGTAGGGAAATATCCCGGATAGGGAAATATTTTTACTTTCGTGATCTGCTCAAAAACCGCCTTCCCCACATGTCCTGTCTTCGCCTATTATGTGTTTTCCTATCTCCTTTCCTTATACCTATTTCTGTTTGAATGAATATATATATATATATATATATATATATATAGGATTGGATTTTTTCGGGTACCAGATTTTCCTGGGAAACCATAACCGGCACAGGGAAAGGAACTGGCCCCCCTACCCGGATGTGTGAATATTCACACGCCGTCGGGCTTGGTACACGGGTGAGCTCTACCATCACCTACTAAACCGACTTTCGGGTTGATTACTGTGTTTATGGTATGCATGGTAGTTCACCTATATACATATAAATACATATATGGGATAGGTGATGGTTGAGCTCACCCAGTACTAAGCCCGACGGCGTGTCACACATCAGGGTCCCAGAAAGACCCGAAAAATCACATAGTTTGAGTGGAGCTGCAGGTGCCCAGAGTGCCTTGCGAACCCCGGACCCTCCGGTCAGTAGTCGAACGCTCTACCCCCTGGACTACCGCTATATATACGAGTGGAAGTGAAGAGGGGAAAGAAGTGCCCAATTGGTTGAAGTTGGTGTGGGTGTTGGTGAGGGGGCAGAGGAGGTGGACGACGGCGATTAGGGAGAGAGGTCGGAGGTGGTCAGGAAGGTTCACGGCTGGGGGTCATAAGGCGTGTTCTTAAATGAGAGGGTTTCCATCATTGGGGAATATCTTTCAAAGACAGTAACCAGTGTCATTAAGCATATGACCTTCTTTCACTTGTCTTATCTACAGCTCTTCTAGTATGTCCATTTTACACCCTTTCCTGATAAGGTGCAGGAATTCATGGATGAAGTCACTTGCGTGTCCCTCCTCCAGCGCATGACTAGCAAAGTGTGAATGGGATGGTTTCCCGCGAAGGAAACTTCATGAGTAACTTTGTACCCGAGGATGACGGTGATGTGTTGAAACTAGTCGTGCCTAATAAAACATTTTATGGAAAGATGTTTTTTTTCAGTGAAAATGGATTTCCACAAATTCAAGCCTGAAAACATCGAATATACATGAGCTATCATTTTGTTGTCGCTGATATAGCTGCCAGCATCTCAATCAGGAAGGTTAACAAAAATTGTCTTGTCAGAAAGGGAAAACCGTTCATCAATGACCAGATAAGGGTGGGGCTAATGCTATTGGTTAAACTGGCCAAGGGAAGTAGCTAATATGCCTTGGACGGCTCCGGTTGAAGGAGATACCATCGTATGCATCGCCACTCGTATTGTCAGCACAGCCCCATCTGACTTGCCCGGTCGCAAGTTAAGAGGTATGTTGCAGAGCGGAATACCACATTGAATTTGAATGACCTGGAAACCCTTACCTATCACCAAGTCCCAATAGGAATAAGGAAAGATTAAGAATTTTTACGTCATTCAAATGACATCACTCAATTGCACTGCCTGTCACAAGCACCAGACAAAATCACACAGGAGCCTTGGGCCGCATTTTTCCGTAATGGAGAAAAAAAATAAAAATGCGATAATTTCGAAAAAAAGGTAGCACCAAATATTAACTATCAAACCCATCGTTATACGACTAACTGGCAGTGATAATGGTAATGTAGATAGCGACGATGAAAATGAAGATACCGAAGGCGATTCTGAGGTCTTCGCTTGGCCTTTGGATTCCTAAATGTAAGAACTAGTACATTCATTGTACTTCGTAGGAGAATTAAGATAGAAATTGTTTATAAAATGAACAGATGTGTACATGAGTTTCATTATATAAAAATGCTTTTGCAACCTGCGTATGTGAAATTAATTTGAATATACTGCATTAAATGTGATACGGAGAACTATAAAAATATTACAATGATATTCAGCAGGTTTCAAGACATTTTTTACTACCCTTGCAGTAAAAATTGAAGTCAATGCAACGTATTTTATTTGTTTTCCTTATTACTTCCCGGTCCTCTTTGAGTGCCCGCCTATCACTACTTTTAGAGGATAGAAAAACCATATATCTCAAGCTTGAAAGGGTGGGACTGTAGTAATGTTATCTATAGTTTATCAAGGGCGATGTTCTCCCTTTCCGGGTTCCCCTTTCCATCCCCCTCAGGGTTCCTTCGAACGTTTTAATAAAGGCATTTGATTGGCTCTTAGAGAAAAGTGGCAATGCTGGCCTTAAGCTCGCCCCCTTCTCGGTGTACTTACGAGTGCGCTCGACAAGTTCCAAACTCGTACCCAAGGCCAGTATCAAACATACTGTAACAGATGATAAGGAAACCAGTTCGGAAAGTTTCTTGTCCAAGAAAGATGAGAACCATGACTTTCTAATTAATCCAAATACATACGCCATGCTAATCAAAGGTCACTGGGAGATTAATTAGCGAGAGACAAAAAAACCAGGAGGCCTAAAATAAATTAATGGAAATATAAAGAAGTCATGAGTCAAATGGACACACTTTAGTACTGTGTTTCCTTATGATATATGAACGTTCTCATTCATTGCATTCTTTTGCTCTGCCAATTTTTTCACACTTACATGACTATAAAACTAGATAAAGTATAGATCTGGTGTCAATTTGTATCCATTGTTCCGTCTTTCGCGAATTGAGAGCTACACGTAAGGTTCGATATCGGGATGCTGCGATACCTATCATTAATCACTACATCATCTGGATCCGGAGCCATTCTTACATTTAAAAAGAAGACGTTCCTTCGTTAATGCTAAACTTCCACGGTAAAATAAACTTATCTCCAGCAATTATAGCTCAAAACAATAGAGACCGAAAAAGTACGTGGTGCTGTATTCTCAACTCATGTTTGAGAAAATCAAGTTTGAAACTTTTACAGTGCTATTAATTAAATTATGAGATTATAATTTAGAACTAACCTAAAGATATGACACGATTTTTATTCAATACCACTAGGCTATTAAACTTAATCATATTTTTTGGTAGTTGTGTCCATCCAAAACCAACCTTAACCGGTAGATGACTTAATAATAATAATTTAGGAATTACTTTAGTGCATAGCCAATCAAAGCCATATTTTGTGGATATCCAATTCGCTTATGAACCATTCAATTTTAGCAGCCGCAGATGACAGTTTGAATAAATAAACAGGTTAAATAATTTGGACCAGATTGCAGTCGAGATAATCCAAGAGCAGCATAATTCACTCGATGATTCAGTAATTTTCTTTACGGATAATGTGACTTAGCTGAATAATTGCGCGCAACGAAAAAATTCCCCCAATGTTGTAAATTTCAAATTTGGACGCCACAATCAGCTTAACTATAAATTTAATGATACCCATCTTACTGAGAGACCTGGGCACCCGTAGTACATACTCCCCAATGCTTTGCGATACATTGACGGGCTTACTATTACTTACTTAAGACCCGTATACTGTTCAATTACGGGCACGTATCGATTCTATTGCACTTTGAAACTTACCTGAAAGCGGTGGAGCGAATGAGGCGATGGTCAGGGCGACGAATATAGCAAAGGATATTCGGTGAGCGTAGTCTCTCGCCATCTTCCACCAAGGGTTCACTCGGACTGGCAAAAACGAGAGAAAAGCAGCGCACAAGGCAATAACAAAAGACGTGAGCGTCCCTTCGAGGCGATCGTCAACTGTCTGTGGCCTCTACTCCCGCCATGCGGCTTCCTTCCTTCAGGATATGTCCTGTCATCTGACCGTTGACGGGAGTTCGACCGTGGGAGCTTCCTCATCTTCTTTCCGATCGTCTACCCTTCTCTTACCGCATATTCTCGCACCGATAGCGCCACCGAACAATGCTTCGTCCAGATTGTGGAGAGTGGGGGGGCAGGGAGAGATTCATCGGTCACCCTTTCCCAATTCAATCGAACCTCAGTCCTCATTTAACTTTCTCTCACCTGTAGTTTCAACACGTCCTCTCCACTATCTTTGGTTTTATCTCCTCGTAGAAGGGCAAGAGGGGGTGGAGGCGTGCGTGATTTACTAGGAATGTGAGCAGATATCGCGCTTTTGTTTTCATGTTTTGTCGGCCTCATTTAACGCCTCTTCCCGGAATGCGTGAAGTTAACGATTAAGCGTGCATTTAGTCCAAGGCAATTGATTTTATGCATGAATATTATACACAATGGCTATAAATTGTTTCCCATATGCAAGTAAGGTGTAGACTTCCGCAGGGCTTATGATGATGAACTCGCCAGTAACCTGGGAATTCATCATCATCCATAGTTCTTGATAACTCAAAATCACAAAAGGTCGGATCGCTGTGGACACACGTATACTTATGATTGCATGAAAAAAAAATTTTTAATTTAGATAGAAATTCTCTTTATTCCTGATGCTTGCATGTTGAGATAGGCCGTGGGTCACATAGAACGCTTTTGTGACAGAAATGTGACAAAAGGTGGCCTTATGCTTTGAAAGCCACATTAAATGCATTTTTAAGAAATGTCACAGCATGGGAGATTATTGCATCGAAAATTTTACTCCTGGAAATTTTACCAAATTATTACTGAAAAAATCAGGGAGTGCGAGTGAAAGTCACTGGAACTCAAATGTTCGTGGCATCTTTCGTCGGTCAGGGACGTAGTTACCGTTATAAATTCATAGGTATCGAGGGTTTTTTTTCTTATTAGCAACTTCAGGGGCGGGTGGGTGAAATACATCAGGGAGAAGAGGAAGAATGGATTTCCTAACCCATTGCAGCATTAAGTAGATGTAGATTGCAGCTTACGGTAGTAGTATCACTGCTGTACCTGACTGCATTTTTGACGTGTTCCGATGTCCTGTACAATATCCCAGTCGTGATTTTTGGGTAGGTCTTGGGAAAGAACGCACTCGAATACAACCCCAAGACGCCAAGTTTCGAGTTTCGTATGGAGCTAAAGTGGTTTCTTAACTGACGCTACTCGGCCCCTTGGGTCCTGGTGGTGAGTAAAATGGATTGATGAAGATCGCAGTGGCGTTTCATCGGTAGCGTTCGGAGAACAAAAAAGGTCTTAGCTTAGGCAAATTCAAATACGACGCTGTAAAACATGGCTATCGCGAATTGGAGCAGGATTCTGAGGACTTGGGAAAAGAATTTGGTTCGAAGCCCTCTGGTTGGTCTGCTAGCTCGTCACAAGGATTGTGAAGTTAGGGTACCAGTTTATCTTCCATGATGAATTATCTGCATTATAACGATTATCGTAAAGAATGCATTCATTCATTTCATTCAATTAAAAGTAGTCCATCTTTTTGTGTTAGTAGGTTTTGGAGGGTTCCCAACGACTATTATCTTCCACGCATCGCAAGAACTTCTTACTTATTTGAAGATGTAGATGAGTTTCTGATGAGAATTCTCGTGAATGGTCGCCAATAATTTCACATCATATTTCGAAGCATAAGAGTCACTGTTGAAGCGCTTAATAATGTATTAGCACATTTTACGAAGCATCAATAAACCTTTATCTGGTGGCATTTATTTCTCGATAGAGTTAAAAAAAAAGGAGATCAACCATGATGCGCAAACGTTTGAATTTTTCCAGGTGAAAACTAAAGCTCGATTTCGGAAAATTGAATAAAATTTTCATGGATTAAATAAAGATGACAAGTGGTAGATTTTCCTGATCTCAAATGTACTTAAACTCATTATGTACCATACGTACGGTTATAACAAATTTCAGAGAGACTAAATAATTATAATTTTAGGGATACAGGTCTGCAAGAGAAACTAAGTTGGTTAATCACTTTATTTTGAACTTACAGGAAGCACTTTAAACAAATCAGGATACAAAGGACATAAGAGCGCCAAGCAATAGGCCACGCAATCTATAGCATCCGTATAGCAAAATCTGTTCTGAAACTGAATAGTAATTTTCCTTTCACCAGACGTCCTCCATGTATTTCTTTCTTAAACAATGAATTACGCCAACTTCATTAGTTAATAAATTAAGCAGGCCATCAATTAGGTTTCATCATTTTAAAAAATAAATCAAAATTAATGATCTCGCCGCAGTATCCAGGTTTGTCTTGATCAATTCGATGTTTCTTTCTTTACTCCATGAAAACATGTGCAAAATTAGAACGGTTATTTCAACGCAGATGACAATCGAAATTCTGATGCACGAGCCTATATCGGGCTTGTCCATCTCGAGGGCTACGATTGAGCGTAAACGCAGGACGCGCCGCGGGAAATAAAAAAAAAGATTCCATCAGCGTGAATCGGCATATATTTTTCTTGGGTGTAAACATCATTTTCATCACGGGGATGTCAACCTGTTTCGATGGAATCTTCTTTCTCAAAGCATCAAATTTTCATCGGGAGCGGGAGGAGAGTGATATACGAGCAGATGACGGATAGGTGTGAGAGAGGGATGACGGCTCGCGTATTTCCAGTCCCCTGTGATTGGAGGCACCGGTGGCCTTGGGAACCTGCGCCAAACTCTACGGCTGCGGATATTCGGATAATTAACTTGCTCAATTCGCTATCTAAGGTTTGTTAATGCTCATCTCCGCTCGATAACACTCAGTGAAGTGACAGATAAGACGAATTGATAGGGTGATTTCGTCACAGTGCTTATGATTCTTAAACAATAGGAGACATTGATTTTACATTCGCCCACTATCGCTGGAAGCTGTTATGTACAAGTATCCAGCTCGAGCATTGCGAAGTAATTGTGAAATCAGTGGCTTTAACTTCAACTTGCGAAGTCCCTCTTCGCACTAATTCCTCTCATTAAATCCAATGCCTTATCCTAGAGTAACATTATGAATTTTTATCATTAACGAAGAACTTCGGTGTTCACCACTATCTAGACGCACAGGAGGCACAGATGAGGGGTTGATGGGTCGTGCGTGGTGTTAGTCTACGTAAATTCGGGTTAACGTTATACGTCATACTGTCCACCTTAAGGAAAAAGCAGCTAACATCTGCATCTTGACCGGCAAGCCGCCATACGGGTGTGTGGTAGGGGGTGTTAGATCAAGTCATTAGAGTAATAATAAGAGACCATTACGCAGTGATAGGCAGTAATCTACCGAGTTGGAGTATGTTTTCGATGAATCCAGACACTGAATATTACTGTACTTACAAGCTCTTTCTAACAAGTTCGTTACACACATCAATCGGTTCGCAGTGAAACTCCTTTAACTTCCCAACGTGGTCCCGCCTCTTACAATACTCAGCATTATCTCCGTCTCGACGTACTCGCCTTATACCCTCGATGGTTTATTCCTCCCGTCTCAGTATTAAACACGAGTGATTTAAAATTTTCTAAAAGTATGTCGCGTCTGAGATATTGTTGTTTCCAACGTCTCCGAACCAAGGCCATTCAATATAAATGTGAGGTTTTCTGATCGTCAACAACAATTCTTTACGAAATGATCAGCTTCTCTTTGAATTTTTTTATTTTGATTTTTTAAATACCCTATAAGCCACCGTTAGGGTGTTTGGCAGGGATTGATTGCATAGCAGACTAATTTTGACTCGAAACACCTTTCCCTCTCAGCGCGGGTGGACAGCAGGGATTCCTCTGATTCCTTATCGTTCGTGGGAAAAAAAGACATCTGAAATCTATCCGTTCTACACTTAATCTCTATTTTTATTGGCATGATCCCTCCTACCGTAGTAAGATGGGTCTAATAACACATTTTCAACATTATCGCTAAGGAGACCTACTTCCAAATTACAATTACAAAAAGAAATGTAATCTGTAATGTAAACTTCACTCCGTGAGGGATTCCCAACCTAGCCAACACAACGACACACGGCCCCTTGGGCCGAGTCCCGCAATTTCCAGGACTCAAATTTCTCTATACTGTCAATCATAAAAATCTTGGGAATAATAATTGAGGGGGTTTCCCGTTGCCTTCCTCAATAGTGTTTTTAACGTGACACCGTCACTTAATGGCCGCCCCACTGGGGTCAGACGCCTTTGCAACCGCCTCACTGAGGAACAGACGCTGCGTGGACTGCCTTTCGTCTGGCTCCTAACCTTCGACCTATCTGGCATGGGTGACCTTACCAGGAGCAATTATTATTAGTCCCGCCAGTACAGCTCTAGGGGTCATCGGAATGCACAAGCCCTTCCACCACGTCTAGGTTGTATATATATATATATATATATATATATATATATATATATATATATATATATATATATATATATATATATATATATATATATATATATATATATAATATATATATGTATAACCATAATATATATATATATATAACCATAAACGCAGTAATCAACCCGAAGGTCGGTTTAGTAGGTGATGGTAGAGCTCACCCATGTACCAAGCCCGACGGCGTGTGAATATTCACACATCAGGGTAGGGGGGCTAGTTCCTTTCCCTGTGCCGGTTATGGTTTCCCAGGAAGATCTGGTACCCGAAAAATCAACTAGCTTGGGTGGAGCTGCAGGTGTCCACAGTGCCTCGCCCGGGAATCGAACCCGGGACCCTCCGGTCTGTAGTCCAACGCTCTACCCACTGGACCACCGCGACGCGTTATATATATATATATATATATATATATATATATATATATATATATATATATATATATATATAACTTTTGGACGGCACAATAGAACACAGAATAAAACAGATAGCACGTAAAAGGACACTCACACTGTAGATGATTTAAGCTTTCGGCCTACTCCGAGGCCTTCTTCAGGTCAGACTCTGAAGAAGTCTGACCTGAAGAAAGCCTCGGAGTAGGCCGAAAGCTTAAATCATCTACAGTGTGAGTGTCCTTTTACGTGTTATCTGTTTTATTCTGTGTTCTATTGTGCCGTCCAAAAGTTATATTGCTCTCGTGAGTACTTCCGCATCATCTATATATATATATATATATATATATATATATATATATATATATACATACACTTTTTTGGAAAACCCACAAACGTGTAATGTAAATTCACTGATAGTCATAACAAACACAGAAACCAAAACACACAAAAGAGGGACTCACTGGTTCTCGAATTTTCGGTGGTCCAACCACCTTTCTCAAGAGGAATTAGGAACAGAACTGAGGCAGAGGAGGGCCCGAAAGCAGTGGTAGGAAGGAGAAGGGGAAATGGGGGAAAAGAGGGGAAAAGAAAGGAAAAGAGGGGAAAAGGAGGGGGAAGGCATTCGAGGTGAGGAGTTTGGAGGGGTAGTGTATGGCGCGGGAATTTTAAAAAAGGTGGGGATGATATGGAAGTTGTTGGGGGCGGAGGGGGATGAAATTATATGCATAAAGGGGGCAATTAATGTCTAATATTAATACCTGGGCGATTCCAGGAATCCAAGAGCCAAGCGGCCAAAGCGGCCGAGGAGCGGCCAAAGCGGCCGAGGAGCCAAGAGGCTCTTGGATTCCTGGAATCGCCCAGGTATTAATATTAGACATTAATTGCCCCCTTTATGCATATAGTATAATTTCATCCCTCTCCGCCCCCAACAACTTCCATATCATCCCCACCTTTTTTAAAATTCCCGCGCCATACACTACCCCTCCAAACTCCTCACCTCGAATGCCTTCCCCCCCCTTTTCCTTTCTTTTCCCCTCTTTTCCCCCATTTCCCCTTCTCCTTCCTACCACTGCTTTCGGGCCCTCCTCTGCCTCAGTTCTGTTCCTAATTCCTCTTGAGAAAGGTGGTTGGACCACCGAAAATTCGAGAACCAGTGAGTCCCTCTTTTGTGTGTTTTGGTTTCTGTGTTTGTTATGACTATCAGTGAATTTATATATATATTTAATCCTACCATGACGTTATGTCTAGACGTGAATTTACTTATTCTGATAATATTTTTAATATTTTAGTAACCTGAAAGCCACCGCTAGGTTATGTGGCAGTGGGTGAATTCACACCAGACTACTTCTACAAGATTGTATTATACTTTCAAAAAATATCATTAAAGGTAATTACTTTAAGGTAAATTATATGCCCTGGAATTACATGAGTTTTTGAGATAAATGCATTTCTTTGCAGTTGACGATATGCCGTTGGTGTATTTTTTTAATCCAACAATTATCGTGAGTTCAAGAAAACTTTAATAAGAACAAAAGCCATAATATAGAAGAAGAGCCTTAGGGTTTTTATTACAATATAATTTTACAGACATAAATGAAAATATTCATGAATAACCTACATTTCTAAAAGATCCGGTGATTTCCTGGCGTAATTGCTTGATGAAGTTTTCTCGGGTCTTCCACCGTGTCAGGGTTTGGCCACCATATTGGCCGACGTTTCGATGCACGACTCGTGCATTGAAATTTCGGCCAATATGAACCCCCTGACCCGGTGGCAGACCCGAGATAACTTCATATAAATTTCTATACTTTAAGTGATAAAATATCCACTTTATTTGAAATGAAAATTGTAATGAATCTGACCCATGCGTAACGTATTCCTCATAGATAAGGAAGGTGTTTACATACCATTACGAATTTTCATACTTGACACCTTGCTAGTTTGTTTTTTCACAGTATTAAATTGAAATAATTTGCGTGCGTAGGGAAATGGTAAAGAATGAATGAGATCCTTGGCTTCAGATGCAGTAACAAAATAGAATTCCCTCACACTGGTCAGTAGTCTTATTTTGTAACAAGTTTTCATTTGATGGCAAGAATTACAGTCGCTGAACATTTGTGGCACCGAAAGTCTTTGAATTACGGGCACATCCCCTACCTCAACGACATGGGCGTGGTGGCTGAGGAATGTATACCGCAGTGGTGCTCATTAGTCTATAACATTTAATTTCAGGAAAACTGTTGTCTTCAAACACTTTGCTTTATTAACTATATTCACAATGGGCAAGGTTGATCTTAATAGAGATAAATTAAAAACAAAATTTCACGTACAGCGAACATTTTGAAAGATTGACCTTCTACGCAAAACGTTTGGAAATAAAAATGAATTATCTTTTACACAGTTGGTGCAACCAATGCCATTTTTTCTAATATCCAGCTTACGCCATCTTCTAAATCATGACCACGTACTCTGGGGAATTACTCCGCAGAACTAACCGCATCTCACGAGTGTCGCATTGAATGAATCGGAAGAACTAATTGACGGCGTGACCATGCGTTAAGAACCCAAGAAATGAAATATGAATGTGTCGAAGTAATGAAAGTAAAACATGATACGGCTCTCAACCATACCCATTTTTCTCCACAGAAGCATGTCGAGATATCAAGCCGTTGTATTTCAAAGTATAGCGTTCGATGCGAGTTGCCAAGTATTTTACTTCTCAGAACCTCAACACTAACAGCCCCTAATTTGAAGCACAAAGGAATGGGATAAAAATAATCCTCGATGCCTGTAGGGTAACACAAGAACTTATGATATCAATGGTTAATGGAGCAATTAATAGGGAAAGCGATTGGACATTTAGGAAAAAAATAGAAAAACCTCTGTCAAAAGGGATAATTCGCATGCTCATGCACAAAGAGCGGTGATAAGATTTAACATTTTTAGTCTAGTTTGCTTTAATCTATTCAAACACTTATCTAGTGTAACAGATAGTATATGATGGTATTGTATACCGATTTGATAGTTCATGTCTTAACTTCATTTTAATATTTAAAATTCTGTTATCCTTCGTTGGATTTTCTCCATGACTGTACAAACTTGGAAGACATAACCTGAATTAAAAATAAAACAATGTGCCCAGGAATAAATAGTCCCACTTCAATATAGCTATTTTTTCCAAAGGGATTCTAGAGATTGAGACGGTATCATTCAATGTCTTATTTCATTAGCTTCTTTTTATTGGGTGTTAAGTTCGCCGTTCTCTAACTGGAATAGTTCTACTAATTCGACGTCTCCGTTCCTCTTCTTCGGTTGAAGTGAAAAAGAAAAGAAAACACAATGCTGTTCGATCTGTGAGAAGGGTGACTGGAGTTTACTCCCGCCCGACGAGAACCTCTCCCCACCGCGTCTCACCGACGCGCATTGGGATTGCGGTTTGCTCCCGCCGAGCCCAGCCATTGCTGGGTTTTAAGCGTCCGCCCTTGGGGGCTCAAGCATATGATTCCCCGAGGTTGAATCCCCCCGCGCGTCGGCGTCTGATGAAGTAGGCGGTGACGGCGAGGGCCGCCACGATGATGACCACGGCCGCAGCGGAGGTCCCCGCGATAAGGGCTACATCGGTGGTCGGGACGTCCTCTGGGCACTGGTACGCTGCGGGAGACGGAAAAAAAGTGATCGCCTCAATACCACTTTTCGTTCAGTCGTGCAGAATGCAAACTAGGGTTGGAAATTATTGCGAGGGCGATTGGAAACGCGTTCTAGCAAAAGAAGCATTCAACATTTAAGTGGAAATGAATGTGCCTTCAGTAAACTGACAGTTCAGAGGGATGGGAGCATGGCCGCACCCTCTTGAAGAACATTTTTCAAATCAATACAATTCAAAATAAATACTACTTTTACGGTGCCCGGTACTCATTTTGAATTCCTCCTATAGCTTGAGGATAAACTTAAGCTATGGTGTGTTGTGGTCTCTCAGTGAGTGCGATTATTAAAAAAAAATATGAATGATATCCTCGTAATATAATATTCAAGTGTCTTAGATTTTTTATGCTAGAATACAAATGGTACTGGTACACTGTACAAATACATTATTAGTGGTTTTGTCAATTAAAATTATGAAATTGTCCTCACCTTCACCGAGGGCACTGGTGTGAGACTGGAACTGCACCTTTGAGAAGGACATGGAAACTGAGCTAAAAGACGCCATTCCAGTAGTCATTGAAACCTTCTCGGGTCTATCACAGACAAAGGCCCGGTTGGGTGGAGCCTTGAACAACGACAGTCCTCCTTGCAAGGCACTCAGCGTACTCCCTAAATGAAGCGATACGAAGGGATTCGAGAAGTGATTAGTAGGATTAGAACAATTAGAATTTTGCGCGGTGGCATTTATTCTATGGTTCGCTTGATTTTTGTGGAGACCCCGATTTTCGAATACAACCCCAAGACGCCAAGTTTCGAGTTTCGTATGGAGCTAAAGTGGTTTCTTAACTGACGCTACTCGGCCCCTTGGGTCCTGGTGGTGAGTAAAATGGATTGATGAAGATCGCAGTGGCGTTTCATCGGTAGCGTTCGGAGAACAAAAAAGGTCTTAGCTTAGGCAAATTCAAATACGACGCTGTAAAACATGGCTATCGCGAATTGGAGCAGGATTCTGAGGACTTGGGAAAAGAATTTGGTTCGAAGCCCTCTGGTTGGTCTGCTAGCTCGTCACAAGGATTGTGAAGTTAGGGTACCAGTTTATCTTCCATGATGAATTATCTGCATTATAACGATTATCGTAAAGAATGCATTCATTCATTTCATTCAATTAAAAGTAGTCCATCTTTTTGTGTTAGTAGGTTTTGGAGGGTTCCCAACGACTATTATCTTCCACGCATCGCAAGAACTTCTTACTTATTTGAAGATGTAGATGAGTTTCTGATGAGAATTCTCGTGAATGGTCGCCAATAATTTCACATCATATTTCGAAGCATAAGAGTCACTGTTGAAGCGCTTAATAATGTATTAGCACATTTTACGAAGCATCAATAAACCTTTATCTGGTGGCATTTATTTCTCGATAGAGTTAAAAAAAAAGGAGATCAACCATGATGCGCAAACGTTTGAATTTTTCCAGGTGAAAACTAAAGCTCGATTTCGGAAAATTGAATAAAATTTTCATGGATTAAATAAAGATGACAAGTGGTAGATTTTCCTGATCTCAAATGTACTTAAACTCATTATGTACCATACGTACGGTTATAACAAATTTCAGAGAGACTAAATAATTATAATTTTAGGGATACAGGTCTGCAAGAGAAACTAAGTTGGTTAATCACTTTATTTTGAACTTACAGGAAGCACTTTAAACAAATCAGGATACAAAGGACATAAGAGCGCCAAGCAATAGGCCACGCAATCTATAGCATCCGTATAGCAAAATCTGTTCTGAAACTGAATAGTAATTTTCCTTTCACCAGACGTCCTCCATGTATTTCTTTCTTAAACAATGAATTACGCCAACTTCATTAGTTAATAAATTAAGCAGGCCATCAATTAGGTTTCATCATTTTAAAAAATAAATCAAAATTAATGATCTCGCCGCAGTATCCAGGTTTGTCTTGATCAATTCGATGTTTCTTTCTTTACTCCATGAAAACATGTGCAAAATTAGAACGGTTATTTCAACGCAGATGACAATCGAAATTCTGATGCACGAGCCTATATCGGGCTTGTCCATCTCGAGGGCTACGATTGAGCGTAAACGCAGGACGCGCCGCGGGAAATAAAAAAAAAGATTCCATCAGCGTGAATCGGCATATATTTTTCTTGGGTGTAAACATCATTTTCATCACGGGGATGTCAACCTGTTTCGATGGAATCTTCTTTCTCAAAGCATCAAATTTTCATCGGGAGCGGGAGGAGAGTGATATACGAGCAGATGACGGATAGGTGTGAGAGAGGGATGACGGCTCGCGTATTTCCAGTCCCCTGTGATTGGAGGCACCGGTGGCCTTGGGAACCTGCGCCAAACTCTACGGCTGCGGATATTCGGATAATTAACTTGCTCAATTCGCTATCTAAGGTTTGTTAATGCTCATCTCCGCTCGATAACACTCAGTGAAGTGACAGATAAGACGAATTGATAGGGTGATTTCGTCACAGTGCTTATGATTCTTAAACAATAGGAGACATTGATTTTACATTCGCCCACTATCGCTGGAAGCTGTTATGTACAAGTATCCAGCTCGAGCATTGCGAAGTAATTGTGAAATCAGTGGCTTTAACTTCAACTTGCGAAGTCCCTCTTCGCACTAATTCCTCTCATTAAATCCAATGCCTTATCCTAGAGTAACATTATGAATTTTTATCATTAACGAAGAACTTCGGTGTTCACCACTATCTAGACGCACAGGAGGCACAGATGAGGGGTTGATGGGTCGTGCGTGGTGTTAGTCTACGTAAATTCGGGTTAACGTTATACGTCATACTGTCCACCTTAAGGAAAAAGCAGCTAACATCTGCATCTTGACCGGCAAGCCGCCATACGGGTGTGTGGTAGGGGGTGTTAGATCAAGTCATTAGAGTAATAATAAGAGACCATTACGCAGTGATAGGCAGTAATCTACCGAGTTGGAGTATGTTTTCGATGAATCCAGACACTGAATATTACTGTACTTACAAGCTCTTTCTAACAAGTTCGTTACACACATCAATCGGTTCGCAGTGAAACTCCTTTAACTTCCCAACGTGGTCCCGCCTCTTACAATACTCAGCATTATCTCCGTCTCGACGTACTCGCCTTATACCCTCGATGGTTTATTCCTCCCGTCTCAGTATTAAACACGAGTGATTTAAAATTTTCTAAAAGTATGTCGCGTCTGAGATATTGTTGTTTCCAACGTCTCCGAACCAAGGCCATTCAATATAAATGTGAGGTTTTCTGATCGTCAACAACAATTCTTTACGAAATGATCAGCTTCTCTTTGAATTTTTTTATTTTGATTTTTTAAATACCCTATAAGCCACCGTTAGGGTGTTTGGCAGGGATTGATTGCATAGCAGACTAATTTTGACTCGAAACACCTTTCCCTCTCAGCGCGGGTGGACAGCAGGGATTCCTCTGATTCCTTATCGTTCGTGGGAAAAAAAGACATCTGAAATCTATCCGTTCTACACTTAATCTCTATTTTTATTGGCATGATCCCTCCTACCGTAGTAAGATGGGTCTAATAACACATTTTCAACATTATCGCTAAGGAGACCTACTTCCAAATTACAATTACAAAAAGAAATGTAATCTGTAATGTAAACTTCACTCCGTGAGGGATTCCCAACCTAGCCAACACAACGACACACGGCCCCTTGGGCCGAGTCCCGCAATTTCCAGGACTCAAATTTCTCTATACTGTCAATCATAAAAATCTTGGGAATAATAATTGAGGGGGTTTCCCGTTGCCTTCCTCAATAGTGTTTTTAACGTGACACCGTCACTTAATGGCCGCCCCACTGGGGTCAGACGCCTTTGCAACCGCCTCACTGAGGAACAGACGCTGCGTGGACTGCCTTTCGTCTGGCTCCTAACCTTCGACCTATCTGGCATGGGTGACCTTACCAGGAGCAATTATTATTAGTCCCGCCAGTACAGCTCTAGGGGTCATCGGAATGCACAAGCCCTTCCACCACGTCTAGGTTGTATATATATATATATATATATATATATATATATATATATATATATATATATATATATATATATATATATATATATATATATATATATATAATATATATATGTATAACCATAATATATATATATATATAACCATAAACGCAGTAATCAACCCGAAGGTCGGTTTAGTAGGTGATGGTAGAGCTCACCCATGTACCAAGCCCGACGGCGTGTGAATATTCACACATCAGGGTAGGGGGGCTAGTTCCTTTCCCTGTGCCGGTTATGGTTTCCCAGGAAGATCTGGTACCCGAAAAATCAACTAGCTTGGGTGGAGCTGCAGGTGTCCACAGTGCCTCGCCCGGGAATCGAACCCGGGACCCTCCGGTCTGTAGTCCAACGCTCTACCCACTGGACCACCGCGACGCGTTATATATATATATATATATATATATATATATATATATATATATATATATATAACTTTTGGACGGCACAATAGAACACAGAATAAAACAGATAGCACGTAAAAGGACACTCACACTGTAGATGATTTAAGCTTTCGGCCTACTCCGAGGCCTTCTTCAGGTCAGACTCTGAAGAAGTCTGACCTGAAGAAAGCCTCGGAGTAGGCCGAAAGCTTAAATCATCTACAGTGTGAGTGTCCTTTTACGTGTTATCTGTTTTATTCTGTGTTCTATTGTGCCGTCCAAAAGTTATATTGCTCTCGTGAGTACTTCCGCATCATCTATATATATATATATATATATATATATATATATATATATATATATATATATATATACATACACTTTTTTGGAAAACCCACAAACGTGTAATGTAAATTCACTGATAGTCATAACAAACACAGAAACCAAAACACACAAAAGAGGGACTCACTGGTTCTCGAATTTTCGGTGGTCCAACCACCTTTCTCAAGAGGAATTAGGAACAGAACTGAGGCAGAGGAGGGCCCGAAAGCAGTGGTAGGAAGGAGAAGGGGAAATGGGGGAAAAGAGGGGAAAAGAAAGGAAAAGAGGGGAAAAGGAGGGGGAAGGCATTCGAGGTGAGGAGTTTGGAGGGGTAGTGTATGGCGCGGGAATTTTAAAAAAGGTGGGGATGATATGGAAGTTGTTGGGGGCGGAGGGGGATGAAATTATATGCATAAAGGGGGCAATTAATGTCTAATATTAATACCTGGGCGATTCCAGGAATCCAAGAGCCAAGCGGCCAAAGCGGCCGAGGAGCGGCCAAAGCGGCCGAGGAGCCAAGAGGCTCTTGGATTCCTGGAATCGCCCAGGTATTAATATTAGACATTAATTGCCCCCTTTATGCATATAGTATAATTTCATCCCTCTCCGCCCCCAACAACTTCCATATCATCCCCACCTTTTTTAAAATTCCCGCGCCATACACTACCCCTCCAAACTCCTCACCTCGAATGCCTTCCCCCCCCTTTTCCTTTCTTTTCCCCTCTTTTCCCCCATTTCCCCTTCTCCTTCCTACCACTGCTTTCGGGCCCTCCTCTGCCTCAGTTCTGTTCCTAATTCCTCTTGAGAAAGGTGGTTGGACCACCGAAAATTCGAGAACCAGTGAGTCCCTCTTTTGTGTGTTTTGGTTTCTGTGTTTGTTATGACTATCAGTGAATTTATATATATATTTAATCCTACCATGACGTTATGTCTAGACGTGAATTTACTTATTCTGATAATATTTTTAATATTTTAGTAACCTGAAAGCCACCGCTAGGTTATGTGGCAGTGGGTGAATTCACACCAGACTACTTCTACAAGATTGTATTATACTTTCAAAAAATATCATTAAAGGTAATTACTTTAAGGTAAATTATATGCCCTGGAATTACATGAGTTTTTGAGATAAATGCATTTCTTTGCAGTTGACGATATGCCGTTGGTGTATTTTTTTAATCCAACAATTATCGTGAGTTCAAGAAAACTTTAATAAGAACAAAAGCCATAATATAGAAGAAGAGCCTTAGGGTTTTTATTACAATATAATTTTACAGACATAAATGAAAATATTCATGAATAACCTACATTTCTAAAAGATCCGGTGATTTCCTGGCGTAATTGCTTGATGAAGTTTTCTCGGGTCTTCCACCGTGTCAGGGTTTGGCCACCATATTGGCCGACGTTTCGATGCACGACTCGTGCATTGAAATTTCGGCCAATATGAACCCCCTGACCCGGTGGCAGACCCGAGATAACTTCATATAAATTTCTATACTTTAAGTGATAAAATATCCACTTTATTTGAAATGAAAATTGTAATGAATCTGACCCATGCGTAACGTATTCCTCATAGATAAGGAAGGTGTTTACATACCATTACGAATTTTCATACTTGACACCTTGCTAGTTTGTTTTTTCACAGTATTAAATTGAAATAATTTGCGTGCGTAGGGAAATGGTAAAGAATGAATGAGATCCTTGGCTTCAGATGCAGTAACAAAATAGAATTCCCTCACACTGGTCAGTAGTCTTATTTTGTAACAAGTTTTCATTTGATGGCAAGAATTACAGTCGCTGAACATTTGTGGCACCGAAAGTCTTTGAATTACGGGCACATCCCCTACCTCAACGACATGGGCGTGGTGGCTGAGGAATGTATACCGCAGTGGTGCTCATTAGTCTATAACATTTAATTTCAGGAAAACTGTTGTCTTCAAACACTTTGCTTTATTAACTATATTCACAATGGGCAAGGTTGATCTTAATAGAGATAAATTAAAAACAAAATTTCACGTACAGCGAACATTTTGAAAGATTGACCTTCTACGCAAAACGTTTGGAAATAAAAATGAATTATCTTTTACACAGTTGGTGCAACCAATGCCATTTTTTCTAATATCCAGCTTACGCCATCTTCTAAATCATGACCACGTACTCTGGGGAATTACTCCGCAGAACTAACCGCATCTCACGAGTGTCGCATTGAATGAATCGGAAGAACTAATTGACGGCGTGACCATGCGTTAAGAACCCAAGAAATGAAATATGAATGTGTCGAAGTAATGAAAGTAAAACATGATACGGCTCTCAACCATACCCATTTTTCTCCACAGAAGCATGTCGAGATATCAAGCCGTTGTATTTCAAAGTATAGCGTTCGATGCGAGTTGCCAAGTATTTTACTTCTCAGAACCTCAACACTAACAGCCCCTAATTTGAAGCACAAAGGAATGGGATAAAAATAATCCTCGATGCCTGTAGGGTAACACAAGAACTTATGATATCAATGGTTAATGGAGCAATTAATAGGGAAAGCGATTGGACATTTAGGAAAAAAATAGAAAAACCTCTGTCAAAAGGGATAATTCGCATGCTCATGCACAAAGAGCGGTGATAAGATTTAACATTTTTAGTCTAGTTTGCTTTAATCTATTCAAACACTTATCTAGTGTAACAGATAGTATATGATGGTATTGTATACCGATTTGATAGTTCATGTCTTAACTTCATTTTAATATTTAAAATTCTGTTATCCTTCGTTGGATTTTCTCCATGACTGTACAAACTTGGAAGACATAACCTGAATTAAAAATAAAACAATGTGCCCAGGAATAAATAGTCCCACTTCAATATAGCTATTTTTTCCAAAGGGATTCTAGAGATTGAGACGGTATCATTCAATGTCTTATTTCATTAGCTTCTTTTTATTGGGTGTTAAGTTCGCCGTTCTCTAACTGGAATAGTTCTACTAATTCGACGTCTCCGTTCCTCTTCTTCGGTTGAAGTGAAAAAGAAAAGAAAACACAATGCTGTTCGATCTGTGAGAAGGGTGACTGGAGTTTACTCCCGCCCGACGAGAACCTCTCCCCACCGCGTCTCACCGACGCGCATTGGGATTGCGGTTTGCTCCCGCCGAGCCCAGCCATTGCTGGGTTTTAAGCGTCCGCCCTTGGGGGCTCAAGCATATGATTCCCCGAGGTTGAATCCCCCCGCGCGTCGGCGTCTGATGAAGTAGGCGGTGACGGCGAGGGCCGCCACGATGATGACCACGGCCGCAGCGGAGGTCCCCGCGATAAGGGCTACATCGGTGGTCGGGACGTCCTCTGGGCACTGGTACGCTGCGGGAGACGGAAAAAAAGTGATCGCCTCAATACCACTTTTCGTTCAGTCGTGCAGAATGCAAACTAGGGTTGGAAATTATTGCGAGGGCGATTGGAAACGCGTTCTAGCAAAAGAAGCATTCAACATTTAAGTGGAAATGAATGTGCCTTCAGTAAACTGACAGTTCAGAGGGATGGGAGCATGGCCGCACCCTCTTGAAGAACATTTTTCAAATCAATACAATTCAAAATAAATACTACTTTTACGGTGCCCGGTACTCATTTTGAATTCCTCCTATAGCTTGAGGATAAACTTAAGCTATGGTGTGTTGTGGTCTCTCAGTGAGTGCGATTATTAAAAAAAAATATGAATGATATCCTCGTAATATAATATTCAAGTGTCTTAGATTTTTTATGCTAGAATACAAATGGTACTGGTACACTGTACAAATACATTATTAGTGGTTTTGTCAATTAAAATTATGAAATTGTCCTCACCTTCACCGAGGGCACTGGTGTGAGACTGGAACTGCACCTTTGAGAAGGACATGGAAACTGAGCTAAAAGACGCCATTCCAGTAGTCATTGAAACCTTCTCGGGTCTATCACAGACAAAGGCCCGGTTGGGTGGAGCCTTGAACAACGACAGTCCTCCTTGCAAGGCACTCAGCGTACTCCCTAAATGAAGCGATACGAAGGGATTCGAGAAGTGATTAGTAGGATTAGAACAATTAGAATTTTGCGCGGTGGCATTTATTCTATGGTTCGCTTGATTTTTGTGGAGACGCTCTCTGAATCCTGATCAAGGCGAATGGTTTTGACACTCTGAAATTGTTACGTTGAATAGCACATTTAGCGGAAGACTTCATTGAAAGTTACTGTCGCGGTATCTCCCGAAGTTTCTTGGAATTTGTTTTAGTGCAAATACTTCGGTATATCAACCTTAGATATCAACTTATAAATACGATCTTAGACAATGTTGCCAAAACTACAGTGCCCTAGTTTGATTAGGTAGTTTATTGCAGACATCTCCTATGCTTTACGATAGGTATACAATGGGGTGGGGATTCCTCTACCCCCCTTGTGAAATATTTTGGACTTAAAAATAGTCAAAAATTAACATTACTTGCCCGAAAATACTGTTCAAATACAAATGTCCATTAATCATAAAGTTATGTAGAGAAAATTGCGCTACGTTCTCTAAATAATTGCGATTCATTTTTTTTCCGAAAAAAAAGACTATGCGTAAAATTATTTTTCGTCACGTGAAAATGTTCCCTCTCTTCTTGTTTAGCTTCAGTATTTAGCTTTTAGCTTTAGTATTTAGAAAATATGGCCATAGTTCAGCTCTTTGCTAGATATTTCATCCGAAAAATGACGCTGCTAGACTGGAAAATGACGCTGTCTTGAATCCAGAGCCGACATTGAACCTGGGTCCTCCAGTTAAAAGCTGGACGCAAGACTTCTCATGACTCTCGGATTAAAAATATCAGAGCCGTGGAATTCGGAAGCTAGTCACTTTCACGTAAGGCAAAGTAAAATACGGATTTTTAAGGTTTCAAATATCCGACGCAAATTTATCATAAGAGTTTGCATGGATAAATTTTCACAAGAGAAATACTCGGAAAAGACCGAAGGGTAAGGCAAAATGAGTATCTTGCAAAATTCTTCGTCAGTCGAATGAGGTCTGCAGTGATGGTGTTATGGATGTGAAAAATGTGCTTTCGTGGATGCGACTATTCAAAGATGACAACACGTCGTTTAACAACAAACCCAATAAGTTTTTGCCACGGCCCAACCGGTTTTTCCGGTGGGCAATATGAATTAGGTTTTTCTACTTTATGGCGTTAGTAGTTTTTCCCGTAAAAATACGATACTTCAGAACTTGAACGCGCATAGCATTTTCCGCTCAGAGCGTGTGCTTATCAGTAATTGTGTTGTGCATAACTACCACATCCATTGCACCTTCAACCCAGGGCAGCTCCGATATTCGCATGCGATGAAGCCGACGTTTCCAACCCCTTTCCCCTTGGCGGGTAACAAAGGCGCGTTACTTTCATAGGTACTTACCTACATGTTGGCAGTAGGGAAACGTATATTGATCGAGGTACGTGTTCAGTTGGACGCTTTGGATGTAATGGGCGTCTGTGGCGGCCCTGCGACGCCTCCGACTCCCAGGGGCGGCGTCGCTGCCCGTGTGTACTGTGACCGCCCTCGCTTGCCCGTGGCTCTCCGTCCACTGGAGGACCATGTACTGTGGCTCTTCGCAAGACCCGGAGATGTTGGCGTTCTCCGGAACATTGATGTAGGTCGTCAGTACTTCCTTCACGGAAACGAAATGCTTGACTTGATGAAAGAAAACTGGGGGAATTGATCCGTGGGGGTGAGACAATACAGGGATTTTAGGAAAGATTTGTTTTAGGGACCTTTTTTGTCATTATGGGTGTTTAAATGTATATTAGTCCATCCAGTATCTACTTATCGAATATTTGATATAATCATCGCAGGAATTGATGGAAATCATGCAGGAAAACCTATTTCTGTTGAAGGGTTAATTTCATGGGGTGTAAAGAACGCTTTAGTTAAAATATTTCTTTGCACTCCGTGACTTCTCGTAAAAAAAACTCCTTCAGCACTGAGGAGAAAGGCTGTTGCCGCTCGTGTACACCAGTTTATCTGCGGTCGATTTCCTTCGCTTTTATATTTTAAGCTACACTCAATATAATTTCCTCGTAGCGAAAGTGCTGCAAAATTCAAACGTGAGCATTTCGGCACCTCTGCCTGCCGCCAGCTACTACCTCTCCTCTCTGGCTTCACTCTTCGCGCAGGCTCGCGCCACCATATTCTGTAGTGTATTATTTATCTCCCTTCACTTTCTTTTATCTCCAACCTAATACTGTACCTCTAAGAATCATTTTAATCCCAATAACGTATTAAAGAAAGGACAGTCTCAGGTAAATGGTGTATATTGAAAATGAATCGACACAGACGACACTCATTAGCACTTTTTATTTTGTCGGAAAGTGCTAAAATCTCTTTTTAAATATGAATACCTTCCACCACATCAAACCGGAAATAATGAATCTTTATTTTATTAAGAACACAATGTATACATCCACTGTTCTTTACTATCGTACAACTAGTTTCAACGCTTACCCAAGGTACCGCAAGGTACCTGATGATGACGCCTAAGGATTGAAACTAGTTGTACGATAATAAAGGACAGTGGATGTATACATTGTGTTCTTAATAAAATAAATATTGAAAATGAACTTCCACAAAGTTGAGCTTAAAACAATAGAAAGCATAATGAATCTTACTCAGAACTTATCTAATATAGAGCAGTTGTCTTTGTTACGCTAAATATTGCAAATTCATGAGGGAAGGCAAAGAAATACTAATTCTACAAAAATATTAAATTGAACATAATTATGGCTACGGTAATAGGAATCATATAATGTGACAAAATACTTTTGTAAATATCATTCATTGTGTTGACAGACAATGGGAATAGGGAGGGAATTGGTAATCATCGGAAGGAAAGTTGAGGGTAAGATTTTTGGTTGCCCCAGTATTTCGCAGGGGGCTGGACGCAAAGATTATAGATTTTTTACAGATGGTATTAAAAATTTTGAGGCTTAAAAGAATTTCCAAATTTTCCATGGTTAAAAACCTCTCTCCTTACCCTGCCGTGTCTAAGTAAATGTTAACGGAAATTTCCCTTATTTTTTCCGTTATTCTGCTGACATTTGTAAGGACTTTTGCTTATGTACCTCTTCACTTAATTATGAGGTATACCATCGAAACCATAGTGATTTCAACAAATATTGCTTCGTAATTGCTGTTTTTCTTTGCACTCCCTCAGTTATGAAATATTTATATTATTGAGTAGTTTTACTAAGGTAAGCCCAGGTCTCAAGTGATTCGATACCCTTGACCGAATAATATCGAAACCAATGATGGCGTCAATAAAACTTCGACAGTTATCTTAGCTGGTCTCCATGAAATTATAATTAAATTAAGATGAATAATATGAAGGGGACGAATGAACAGAGCATTTTATCTGAAACAATCTGGAACTTTTGCACTTGCAAGCAGGACAAAGTTTGGAGAAGGCATACTTATCGGAAAAAGGATTTTAAGTGGAGTTTACAACCAAATATTGTTTTTAAAGTGGGCGGTAAGCTAAGTGCACTGGGTTCTATTATCCGAAGGTCACACGTTTGCATCATATTCGTTTACCGCTCCAGCTATTACTGAATCCAGTTCACACAGAGGCCGTGATTTTCAATGATTAAGGATGATGCTGCGTATCCATTAAGGGATGCCAACCCCCCTTTTTACTCTGAAGTGGAACTATCGGTTCTGCCCCAAAAATAAGTAGAATTATTTTTTCCCGCGAAAAACTGGGGTGGAGTAAATGGCAGCGGGGAAGGTTGTGGGAGATCTCGAGAAAAAACGCGACCCACGTCAGTTATCTGCGGGCCATAACAGTGGGCGGATCGCTGCTAGATTGAATCCCTGCTCGAGGGTTGTGTCATGAATTCACGATTCATGAAGCAACGATACACAATAAAATTTTGTGTTAAGCTCAGAAAATTGGGTTCGGGAGACGAAGTAATGTCCCAAGAAACGGTTTCTTTAGTCATAAAATTTGCAATTAATTTCTAAAACTAAATTATTTACTAGTAACCCAAATGAGCGGGCAAGGACCAAGTCACGTTAGCACTCCAGTTCCCATATTATGAGCCACAGTTCAGCAATGTTGGGCCCAGATAGGGGTTGAATGGGTAATCTCTATACCTTTTCATAGGTGTTCTTGGCCCCTGTCTACATGTGGGGTTCAGGAAGGTTCAGTAACTGTTTGCACAATTGACTAAGAGGAATAAGTGCCCGGGGCTTCTGTAGAAGGACCCAAACCCAGCCGTAAACTCATTAATCAAGCTAAAGGGTTTTATTCCATTTTAGAGAATAGGAAACTTTCAGCGTCTGGTTAATTTCCGTTCCAGTATAAAAAAATGGGATCAATGATAGAAGAAAATGTAAGAGACGGGCCAAAATAGAATAAATTTAGCTTAGAAAATTATCTAATGATTTTCCTTGCGACTTTGTTTCGCCGAGGAAACTAATGCTTGCTATTTCCCCAGAACTGTAGGAAGTCATCATTCTTCACGCCATTCGTGCATGAAACAACTCATGCTGTCTTGAAAAATTCGCAAAACATTCAGTTTCAAGGACTTTACCCCGATAACTATCGTTTTCTGGTCATTCCATCGAAAATTCTAATAGTTAACCATGCGTAGACAACCGGTGGGACGGTGGATATAGAAACACGAATGGAAATAACTGAGTCTAGTACGTCATCAAATTTCATTTATGATTTTACTCATTTGGGAGAACATATTTTTTTTCTAAAACTGATGCAGTCATATAGACATTGAATTTTGTAGGATTCTACTCAATACCCTGCAAGCCGCCACAAGAGTTAGGGACTTCGCGAGGATGTGTATACATGTGTGTATGTATGTATGTATATGTATGGGTGTATATATACATATATATATGTATATATATTTTTTTTCCTACAGGTTCCCCCCACCTTTCCTCACCTAACTCCCAACCCCCTCAACCCTTACCCTTCCCTCATGGTGCTACACCCCCTGCCACACACCTTTTTGGTGGCTCGCAGGGTACTTATGTAGATGTAGATGTAGAAGAGCGTGTGGCGGAGGGTGTTAGGGCACCACCCGTAATTTTGAAAGAAAGAAAACATGCAGAAGCCACAAATTTATAGTCCACAAACAAAACATGGTATACATTCATGCAAGAACCCTTTCACCTCACACACATGCAAACACACAAACTACCAACAAACATACACATGCCCCTATATTTAAACCTAATATAAAAATGAGGAAATTGTCAAAATATTGAGTAGAAATAAAAATGAAACGTTATAAACAGCGAAATTGAATGCAAATATGATACTAAGTTAACTTGAATAAAAGCTATTTTAGAACCAGAAAGTACATACAATCGTTCACCAGCAGGAAACTATAGTAACCTAGCACAAATGTGCCTTAGTCTATGAAAGGTAAGTGGAAGGCCTAAGCTCCGAAAATTGACCCACGGAGATTTACTGTGAAACACTGACTAACAAGTGGTAGTGGGAAAGTTTGGATTGGAGGGTTCTTTTACTCCCTCTACACATGATGAAGATGGGGCTACATCAAAAACTGTTAAGTAGCAAAGAATCACCCAATGCATGTAGAAGAATAATTCTTACGATTTTAACGCGGATGTGAGCTTGCAGCTACTTCCTTATTTTTCCTGAACCAAGGTTGCTGACCTTGATACAGTCCACCAAATGAATCCACCATTTCACAATATCCTCGGTGTCCACTTACATTTCAATTTCTAGATCAGTCGGAGTTCCGTTCGTGTATTGGACATCGACAGATTTTGTAAATAAAAAAATCACGTGCGACTTCAGAGAGTAGCCAAGTGTACTGACTACGCCGTTTAACTGACAATTCGATTGAGAGCATGCCTACATAACCATGACGCTATTCAAAGACTGACAATGTAATACTTTGCAACACTTTTATAATCCGCTGGAAGGGAGACCAATTAAGTCAAACCGGTGAGTTGAGGCCGGCTGCCCGTTAATCGGGAAACAATAGAATTAGCGGGGTCCTTGTAAGTCCTCCCCTGTTGTCTCGATTTTCTCAAATACCACAACGAGAACTTCAAGTAGCCTTCGTCGCAACCTTTCACCACAAAAAAATAATTGAAGTAGCATCTATGGTGAGCGATCACCGAGAGCGAAATTTCTTCTCCAATCGAATTTGCTAGATTAAACGGTGATACTTCAACCAATCAGGTCTCACTGAACAACAGAGCAAAAGAGGGCAATCTGCCGAATTATTTTTGCATAGCTATACGGTAGGTTTCTGGATTAGTGCCAGCTAGGCTCGCTTACAATACCAAAATCACTTGGTGGCAACGTGTTAAAATTTGTCGACAGCAGCTCACACCTCTGTCCGCTGCTACGTCATAACCTCGACCAAATGAAACGAATGCCGTGGGATCGATCCTCTGTCAGTACCATTCGTCTGGTTCTTGACTAAATAAATCGTACTAAAACTGGACCTAATCTGGGGACCTAAAATCCGAAGTGGATCGTGTGCGGGAGGCATCTGGTGTGGACTTACGGTTATCCATATGTAGCATTGTCCCGCGGACTGACTGCGGTGCTTACGTTTGGAGTCGTTTTGAGTCTCTGAACGGAAGGCTGTGGAAATTCTGTCGGGACATAGGGGCCGAGTTTGTGGACTTGAGACCGGTGCTCGGGTCGTGTCCCACTCGCTTGAACCGTTCCGGGGTTCACTACACCCCTGAGGCGTCGGTTCGGGTGGCTCATAGGATCTTCGAGCACTGTAGATATTTTTTAGGCAAATTCGTAGGTTAGGTAGTGGAGCAGATTGCCTAAATAACGATATAATAAGGTGTAGGTCAATTAGTGGGTCTAACAATACTAGGTTGCCAGAAGAGATTCTTCCAAGTACTTGCACTGCTAATGAGACAAAAGATAAAATTACTAATCAGAATATAGGCCGATCGCATACTAAGACATCAAAGAGATTAAATAACATCCCCAGAAAGCAGACCGCAGAGAAGGTTTTAGACGAGGATATAATTTCCGTAGTAGTAGTTAACTGCCGAAGTTTAAAAAATAAAATACCGGAATTTCACCATCTCATTCATAGCACAGAGTCGGATATCATTATAGGAACTGAAAGTTGGTTAACAGATGACATCGCAGATTGCGAAATATTTCCCAAGTCCTTCATAGTTTATAGAAACGACAGAAAAAATAGAGCCGGAGGAGGAGTGTTTATTGCGGTTAAGAACTCTAACGTCAGTAGAGCCGAGTTATTTCCTGATAGCTGTATAGAAAGTGTATGGTGCTCAGTGAAAACACCCAGATCGAAAAGAATATATATCTGTGCGTATTATATACCACCCCACGTTAGCATTAACTCAATACCAGACCTAGAAAAACAGATACAAAGCTTTACATCCCACAACAGTGAGCATAGCCTAATTATCGGAGGGGATTTTAATATTCCCACAATAGATTGGGATTCGTACAATTTTATAAATGGAGGTAAAGACAAGGATCTATGCGAGTCCCTCTTATTCGCGTTCACCTCGAATTCCCTACATCAATTAGTCACTTCACCAACAAGGGGAAAGAACATTCTTGATCTGTTAGCCACAAATATACCCGAAAAGGTCTTAAATATAGAAGTTGTTGACGGAATCAGTGATCACAGGGCTGTAAACGCTAAATTTTCTCTAAGTGTAGATAAAGTCAACAAACCTAAGAGAAAGGTGTATTTGTTCAATAAAGCGGACTATGATGGCTTAAAATGTGAATTAAAAAGTTCTTTTTTTATATTTGACGAATTAAGCAAAACTAGTAGTGTCGAGGATACTTGGAATAATTTTCTTAGGATAACACGTTCAGCAATACAGAGGTTCATACCTAGTAAATATATAAAAGAGAATAAGGAACCCCGATGGTACAACTCTGAAGTACGGAAATCTCTTAGGCGGCAAAGGGTGTGCCATGCCAGAATGAAAAACGCAGTTAAAGATTCCTCCCCTGATAAAATCAACGAAACCATACAGAACTACAAAGCATCTAGGTCCACTGCCAAGAAGGCCTTCCGGAAGGCGCTAGCGGAATTCAAAAGGAAAAAATTAGGCGAACATTTGAACGATAACCCAAAGATGTTTTGGTCCTACGTCAGGGAAGTGCAGGGAAACAAGTCCACCGTAAACTCATTGAATATCGAAAAGGGGGATAAAGTAACGAGTAGTTTAGATAAAGCCAACATATTAAACTCATTTTTCCAGAGTGTTTTCAACATATCCTCACAAAATACACCCGAGAACCTTCCGAAAATATTTCAGCATTCAATGGAAGCAATCAATATTTCCACCCGCGGAATAGAATTACTCCTTAAAAACATAGACCCCAACAAATCTCCGGGACCTGATGAGATACCGGCACGTGTGTATAAAGAACTGTCGGCTGAAATTGCCCCATATCTAGATATAATATTTAAGAAATCATTAGCAGAAGAAAGCGTGCCAAACGGCTGGAAGGTAGCTTCGGTAACACCCATATTTAAAAACGGAGATAGGGAGGACCCCAGTAATTATAGGCCAATATCGCTGACTTCCATTTCCTGTAAGATTCTTGAACACATCATTGTTAGTTCCATGATGAGGCACCTCGATAGCCAAGATTTATTAATTAATAACCAACATGGCTTCCGTAAGGGTAGATCCTTAACTCAACTCGCACTTTTTGTACATGATGTATTAAACTCCGGTGAAAGTAATATTCCAGTTGATGCGATATTCCTAGATTTTAAGAAAGCTTTCGATAAAGTCCCTCATTGCAAATTACTGGCGAAATTGGAAACCTATGGAATACACGAAAGTATTATTAACTGGATTAAACAATTTTTAAGTGATCGTGTCCAAACAGTCGTCCTGGACGGTGTATCATCCGATACTGTCAAGGTCACGTCGGGGGTACCACAAGGAAGTGTCATAGGTCCCCTCCTTTTCCTTATTTACATAAATGACCTCAGTACCGTAGTTAATAGCAAGCTCCGTCTTTTCGCCGATGATGCAGTAATTTATGGGGACATCCGAAGTCACGAAGACAGAGTCGTGTTAGCCAACGACCTAGATGCAATTCAAAATTGGTGCGATACATGGCAATTGGAATTGAATTTTAAAAAATGCGTAGTAATACATTTTTGGGAACAGAGTAATTCCCTCCCTTATAGTTACAAAGTGAAACAAACCAATATCAAGAGGGTAGATTCCTTTAAATACTTGGGTGTAACAATTACTCACGATCTGTCCTGGGGAAAACACATACGAGAAATATGCGGTCGTGCTAATAAAAAATTGGGATTTGTGAAAAGAGTGCTAGGTAAATGCGACGAAAAGGTGAAAGAACGATGTTTCCTTGCCTTGGTCAGGCCCCACCTAGAGTATGCTGCCAGTATATGGGATCCTCATAACATAAATTTGGTTTCGGAATTAGATCGAGTTCAGCGGAGGGGGGCTAGATTTGTCAAACATTGTTATGACCAACTCAGCAGCGCATCCACTTTGCTAGACAATTTAGGTTGGGATTCTCTTACACAGCGGCGTTTCCAATATAGATTAAACTTATTAAAAACATTTAAAGATGGGCCCTTTTCCGATGACATCAAGGATATAATACGAACCCCAACGTATTACGGTCGAAGGGATCACGAATATAAGACTAGAGAGATAGACTGCAAGACTGACAGGTTTAAAATGTCATTTTTTCCAAGAACGATAAGGGACCAGAATGCTCGTAGTCGAAATTCCCCAGGACTTAGTTCATTACAATAAGTATTAACGTACAGGTTAGGGACTTCGCGAGGATGTGTATACATGTGTGTATGTATGTATGTATATGTATGTGTGTATATATACATATATATATATGTATATATTTTTTTTTCCTACAGGTTCCCCCCACCTTTCCTCACCTAACTCCCAACCCCCTCAACCCTTACCCTTCCCTCATGGTACTACACCCCCTCCCACACACCTTTTTGGTGGCTCGCAGGGTACTTATGTAGATGTAGATGTAGACAAGTATTAAGTGCAACAAGAACTAATTCTCCTAGTCCAGGACTCGTCAAAAGTCGGAACGATGCGGGTAGCTCGGTTGACATAAGATTTTCGGATTAACCGTGGGGTCACGGGTTGGTACCCTACCTCGAGCCTGAAAGTTGCGTTGTCAGATAGTTGATATCCTAACGTTAAATTTGAGGCTCAAAATGACCTCTGTCATTGTTTCACCCTAAAATACTTAATAACAACTACTAGGAGAGATGGAAAGTCTAATTACTGAATTAATGGTACTTTTTGAGGCGCTTTTAAAATCTAAGTTCAAGCAACTTTTTCTCGAGATTGGTATTCGATAGATAAGAGCTGTTGAACTTGAAACACTAAGGTACTCTTTATGAATAATACACAGAGATGGCTGCACTGTCATTGATACAAGGTTCGTATAGCTGGTGTCAGTGAAAAGCGTTTTCAATACTTAAAATTGCGTCGTTCAGTGTGCAAGAACATTACACGGTCTCTCCTAAAAATAAGTAGAATGATTTTTTGCCACCAATATAGATGGCTGGAGTGGGGTGTTTTTTTTGGTTCGAAAGGTAATGGCAGATCTTGGGAAAGCAGCGCAACCCACGTCAGTTAACTTTCGGCATTTGCAATGTGCGATTGCTGCTAGACTGGACCCCTGTCTGAAGGTCACGTCACGAATTCACGATGTCACTTTCCATGGAGCAATGATATGCGGTGCAATTGTGCATTAAGCTTGGAAAATTGTGTTCGGAGACCATGACCATGGTTAAGGATGCTTCTGAAGATGAAGAAATATCCCAAGTGATGGTTTTCTGCTTGCACAGGATGTTCTGAGAGGGTAACGAGGAGGTTGACGATGAAGGAATGCCCTGGACATCCATCAACAACACAGTGTAATGAAAACGTGCAAAAGTGAGACACATACTTAATTCTGATTAACTTCCAAGTGTCACGATGTTAGCAGAAGGGTGCAATATTCTGAAAACCACACTGATTACATTCTTAAAAAAGATTTAGCTATGAGAAAGGTGTGCCAAGATGGTCCCCAAGGTGCTGTCAGAAGACAGCTTCTGTGACAATCTTGCATTGGACGTCTTGGACCACGGTGAAAGTGGCCCTAATTGTTTATAATAGGTATAACCCCTTTGAGTACCATTTTGGACCACTGGACTATGTCAAAGAGGCCATGACTAGGTGCCTTAACGAGGGTACTGTTGATGCCTTACAGGAAGCATACCACACCTGGCAGAGGCACTGACGTTGGTGTGTCGATACATTTCCATTATATTAGATTTCAATTTTCGGCATCGGTTGACCGGCACGATTTGGTAAGCTATCGGAGGCATTCGGTAAGGTATTAATGAAGACGCTTTGAAAGAAGGAATTTAATAAGCTAGAATTTAAATATACAAGGAACGTAGCTAGATACCACCATAATATTTAAGAAGTCGCTGATAGATCACAAGGTTCCCAGAGATTGAGAAACGGCTAACCTAACAGAAATATTTAAAAATAGAGGCAGAGAGGAACTGAGCAATTATAGACCTATTTCTTTCAAATCCATTTTGTGCAACGTTATGGAACATATATTTGTTAGTTTGATCGTGAGACACCTCGATAATCAGAAGTTATTAATAACAAATCAGCATTTTTCTAGATTTTCGGAAAGCCTTCGACAAAGTACCTCATAGTAAACTACTCGCAAAGCTAGAGGCACACTATGGCATAGAAAAAATATCCGGGGTTGGATTATAGACTTTCTGAATGGTCGGGTTCAAAGAGCAGTGATAGCTGGAGTTAGCTACAATGCAGTAGAAGATAATTCAGATGTTCCCCAGGGAAGTGTCATCGGATCTCCTTTATTCTTACTTTACGTTAACCACATTGACCCTGTATTCACTAGTAAGATACGTTTATTTGCCGACAATGCGGTAGTTTACCGTCCTATCCGTCATCCTGAGGACACAGTAGCTTTGTCACATGACCTTCATGTTATACAACGCTGATGCGAAACTTGGCAATTATTAAACTCAAAAAAGTGCTAAGTCATACATTTTTGGAAAAAAGAGCAATTCCCACCTGAACCTACTGGCAATTGCATTGGAAAAATCGAAATGGAATGTGTAGACTCAATTTAATACCTAGGCGTTACCTTCACTCACGATCTCTCCTGGGTGAAAGATAAACTGGGAGTATGTGGACAAACTAACAGAAAATTAAGATTTAATAGAAGAGTGTTTGGTAAATGAGATGAAAAGGCCAAAGAGAAATGTTATCTGTCGTTGGTTAGGTCTCATTTAGAATATGCTGCAATTATCTGGGATACTCACGAAGTTGGATTCATTGCGAAATTGGATCGCGTGCAGCGTAGAGGAGTCAGATTTGTAAAACGTTATGATAAACTTAGTAGCGTATACTAAATATTAGAGAAGCTAGACTGGGAATCACTCACCGAGGGAAGGCTAATTTACAGATTGAAGCTCTTGCATAAATTGGAAGGAGGTATCTTTAGAAGTTGTGGAAAATGAATGATTATCTTGATGTTGCATGTGTTGTTGATGTTGAAAAAATTTATTACTCCCATCGTACTACTATAGTAGAGATGATGCCAATAACATTAGAGAGATTAAGTGTAGAAAGGAAATATTGAAGATGTCTTTTTCCACGAAAGACATGGGATCATAATAACATTGTTCGACCGCGGTAGGGTCATGCTCGGGTAAAATTATTCTAGTGTGCATTCATCCTCTGCCACACACCCTGGCGGTGGCTTGCACGGTAATAAAATAAATAAATAAATAAACTCTCCATTCGTCACTCATTTCTCTGTTGTTAATGGCATTTACAGGTAAAGGATATCTACAATCCCTCCAATCTGCAAGTATTTTATGGAATGCAATACCCCCAACGTACTACGGTAGGTGAGATAATGCTAATAAAATTAGGGAGATTAAGCGTGGAACAGATAGATTTAAGATGTTATTTTTTCCACAATCGATAGGGGATCATAATAACATTGTTTGACCACGGTAGGATCATGTCCGGGAAAAATATTCAGGTGTGTATTCATTCCCAGCCACACACCCTGGAGGTAACTAGAATAGGGGATATATAAATGAATATGTAAGCCTTTGGAGATGACTAAACACGTACAGACACACTATATTATTATTATTCGGTAATCTACCGTGTAAGGTAGGTTTTTGGATGGACACAACTATCAAATAAACATTTTGTGACTCCCCACCTAGCAAACTAATCTACATCAATAAACTATATATGAATTTGAAAACACGAGTACATTACATATGGCACCTAAGGATTTAAATAGAATTTCGTCCGTTAACAATACAAGGCGTAGTAGAAGTGCATAAAAAACTACCAAATCAAGCATTAATTTTTAACATTACTCTATATTTGGTCACCATAATTTGAAATGTTTCCTTTCAAACAAAAATTTCTCAGCGAAAGCAAAAGTCCGACAAACACCAACAATGAAGCCATTGGTGAATGAAGAACATTACAACAGGTTTAGCCAGAAAGAATATTAACCAAAAAACAGACAATGATTTTTAAATAGTGAGAATTAACGATTAAAAATTAACATTGATTAACTCTGTTCAAAACAGGAGAATACATAGCAACATTAGTATTTTTACCAAAAGATCAATCATTTACGGGGTTGTACGAAATTATTCCCGATAAAATAACATGTAAACTAAAATTACTAGGAAAAATATACAACAGAAATTAGAAGAAAAATAAAACACACACAATAGGAGAAGAAAAAAACAACAATATACTAACCGAAGAGTCAGCAGTCACATATTGCAGAGTGACTTGGACGGCCATTGATGCAAATAGGCAGGGTTCACCATCCTTCGATCTGACTTTAAAGTTACCGACCGCCGGAGGAGGAAGAGTTGGAGGAGGTACAATAGTTCCAGGCGGTGGGGTGTAGATAGTCGTCCCAGTCGAAGACATATGGGAGGTCGTGGAAGAATGGTGCCCACTAGCCGAGGTTGGAAATACAGATTCCGTTCTCGCAGTTGTTTGTGGGGTAGAGGAAGCGTGTGCTTCTGATGGGGAATGCGACGATAGATCCGTAGAAACACCAGATTGAGTTGATGATGCGGTTTCTGTAGTGGAACTTTTTACATTGGAGGTCGGACTAACAGTTTCCGTTACGGCAGTTGTTTGTGGAGTAGAGGAAGTGTGTTCTTCTGAGGTGGATTGTGACGTTAGATCCGTAGAAACCCCAGATTGAGCTGATGATGCGGTTTCTGTAGTGGAACTTGTTTCGTTCGAGGTCGGACTAACAGTTTCCGTTACGGCAGTTGTTTGTGGGGTAGAGGAAGTGTGTTCTTCTGAGGTGGTTTGTGACGTTAGATCCGTAGGAACACCAGATTGAGTTGATGATGCGGTTTCTGTAGAGAACCTTGTTTCATTCGAGGTCGGACTAACGGTTTCCGTTACGGTGGTTGTTTGTGGGGTAGGGGAAATGTGTTCTTCTGAAGTGGAATGCGACGTTAGATCCGTAGAAACACCAGGTTGAGTTGATGATGCGGTTTCTGTAGTGGACCTTGTTTCGTTCGAGGTCGGATTAACAGTTTCCGTTACGGCAGTTGTTTGTGGGGTAGAGGAAATGTGTTCTTCTGAAGTGGAATGCGACGTTAGATCCGTAGAAACACCAGGTTGAGTTGATGATGCGGTTTCTGTAGTGGACCTTGTTTCGTTCGAGGTCGGACTAACAGTTTCCGTTACGGCAGTTGATTGTGGGGTAGAGGAAATGTGTTCTTCTGAAGTGGAATGCGACGTTAGATCCGTAGAAACCCCAGATTGAGTTGATGATGCGGTTTCTGCAGTGGACCTTGTTTCGTTCGAGGTCGCACTAACAGTTTCCGTTACGGCAGTTGATTGTGGGGTAGAGGAAATGTGTTCTTCTGAAGTGGAATGCGACGTTAGATCCGTAGAAACACCAGGTTGAGTTGATGATGCGGTTTCTGTAGTGGACCTTGTTTCGTTCGAGGTCGGACTAACAGTTTCCGTTACGGCAGTTGATTGTGGGGTAGAGGAAATGTGTTCTTCTGAAGTGGAATGCGACGTTAGATCCGTAGAAACCCCAGATTGAGTTGATGATGCGGTTTCTGCAGTGGACCTTGTTTCGTTCGAGGTCGGACTAACAGTTTCCGTTACGGCAGTTGATTGTGGGGTAGAGGAAATGTGTTCTTCTGAAGTGGAATGCGACGTTAGATCCGTAGAAACACCAGGTTGAGTTGATGATGCGGTTTCTGTAGTGGAACTTGTTTCGTTCGAGGTCGGACTAACAGTTTCCGTTACGGCAGTTGTTTGTGGGGTAGAGGAAATGTGTTCTTCTGAAGTGGAATGCGACGTTAGATCCGTAGAAACACCAGGTTGAGTTGATGATGCGGTTTCTGTAGTGGACCTTGTTTCGTTCGAGGTCGGATTAACAGTTTCCGTTACGGCAGTTGTTTGTGGGGTAGAGGAAATGTGTTCTTCTGAAGTGGAATGCGACGTTAGATCCGTAGAAACACCAGGTTGAGTTGATGATGCGGATTCTGTAGTGGACCTTGTTTCGTTCGAGGTCGGATTAACAGTTTCCGTTACGGCAGTTGTTTGTGGGGTAGAGGAAATGTGTTCTTCTGAAGTGGAATGCGACGTTAGATCCGTAGAAACACCAGGTTGAGTTGATGATGCGGTTTCTGTAGTGGACCTTGTTTCGTTCGAGGTCGGATTAACAGTTTCCGTTACGGCAGTTGTTTGTGGGGTAGAGGAAATGTGTTCTTCTGAAGTGGAATGCGACGTTAGATCCGTAGAAACCCCAGATTGAGTTGATGATGCGGTTTCTGCAGTGGACCTTGTTTCGTTCGAGGTCGGATTAACAGTTTCCGTTACGGCAGTTGTTTGTGGGGTAGAGGAAATGTGTTCTTCTGAAGTGGAATGCGACGTTAGATCCGTAGAAACCCCAGATTGAGTTGATGATGCGGTTTCTGTAGTGGAACTTGTTTCATTAGAGGTCAGACTAACGGTTTCCGTTACGGTGGTAGTTTGTGGGGTAGAGGAAATGTGTTCTTCTGATGTGGAATGCGACGTTAGATCCGTAGGAACACCAGATTGAGCTGATGATGCGGTTTCTGCAGTGGACCTTGTTTCGTTCGAGGTCGGACTAACAGTTTCCGTTACGGCAGTTGTTTGTGGGGTAGAGGAAATGTGTTCTTCTGATGTGGAATGCGACGTTAGATCCGTAGAAACACCAGATAGAGTTGATGATGCGGTTTCTGTAGTGGAACTTGTTTCGTTCGAGGTCGGACTAACAGTTTCCGTTACGGTGGTTGTTTGTGGGGTAGAGGAAATGTGTTCTTCTGAAGTGGAATGCGACGTTAGATCCGTAGGAACACCAGATTGAGTTGATGATGAGGTTTCTGCAGTGGAGCTTGTTTCGGTCGAGGTCGGACTAACAGTTTCCGTTACGGTGGTAGTTTGTGGGGTAGAGGAAATGTGTTCTTCTGAAGTGGAATGCGACGTTAGATCCGTAGGAACACCAGATTGAGTTGATGATGCGGTTTCTGCAGTGGAGCTTGTTTCGGTCGAGGTCGGACTAACAGTTTCCGTTACGGCAGTTGTTGGTGGGGTAGAGGAAATGTGTTCTTCTGAAGTGGAATGCGACGTTAGATCCGTAGAAACACCAGATTGAGCTGATGATGCGGTTTCTGTAGTGGAACTTGTTTCGTTCGAGGTCGGACTAACAGTTTCCGTTACGGCAGTTGTTTGTGGGGTAGAGGAAGTGTGTTCTTCTGAGGTGGTTTGTGACGTTAGATCCGTAGGAACACCAGATTGAGTTGATGATGCGGTTTCTGTAGAGAACCTTGTTTCATTCGAGGTCGGACTAACGGTTTCCGTTACGGTGGTTGTTTGTGGGGTAGGGGAAATGTGTTCTTCTGAAGTGGAATGCGACGTTAGATCCGTAGAAACACCAGGTTGAGTTGATGATGCGGTTTCTGTAGTGGACCTTGTTTCGTTCGAGGTCGGATTAACAGTTTCCGTTACGGCAGTTGTTTGTGGGGTAGAGGAAATGTGTTCTTCTGAAGTGGAATGCGACGTTAGATCCGTAGAAACACCAGGTTGAGTTGATGATGCGGTTTCTGTAGTGGACCTTGTTTCGTTCGAGGTCGGACTAACAGTTTCCGTTACGGCAGTTGATTGTGGGGTAGAGGAAATGTGTTCTTCTGAAGTGGAATGCGACGTTAGATCCGTAGAAACCCCAGATTGAGTTGATGATGCGGTTTCTGCAGTGGACCTTGTTTCGTTCGAGGTCGCACTAACAGTTTCCGTTACGGCAGTTGATTGTGGGGTAGAGGAAATGTGTTCTTCTGAAGTGGAATGCGACGTTAGATCCGTAGAAACACCAGGTTGAGTTGATGATGCGGTTTCTGTAGTGGACCTTGTTTCGTTCGAGGTCGGACTAACAGTTTCCGTTACGGCAGTTGATTGTGGGGTAGAGGAAATGTGTTCTTCTGAAGTGGAATGCGACGTTAGATCCGTAGAAACCCCAGATTGAGTTGATGATGCGGTTTCTGCAGTGGACCTTGTTTCGTTCGAGGTCGGACTAACAGTTTCCGTTACGGCAGTTGATTGTGGGGTAGAGGAAATGTGTTCTTCTGAAGTGGAATGCGACGTTAGATCCGTAGAAACACCAGGTTGAGTTGATGATGCGGTTTCTGTAGTGGAACTTGTTTCGTTCGAGGTCGGACTAACAGTTTCCGTTACGGCAGTTGTTTGTGGGGTAGAGGAAATGTGTTCTTCTGAAGTGGAATGCGACGTTAGATCCGTAGAAACACCAGGTTGAGTTGATGATGCGGTTTCTGTAGTGGACCTTGTTTCGTTCGAGGTCGGATTAACAGTTTCCGTTACGGCAGTTGTTTGTGGGGTAGAGGAAATGTGTTCTTCTGAAGTGGAATGCGACGTTAGATCCGTAGAAACACCAGGTTGAGTTGATGATGCGGATTCTGTAGTGGACCTTGTTTCGTTCGAGGTCGGATTAACAGTTTCCGTTACGGCAGTTGTTTGTGGGGTAGAGGAAATGTGTTCTTCTGAAGTGGAATGCGACGTTAGATCCGTAGAAACACCAGGTTGAGTTGATGATGCGGTTTCTGTAGTGGACCTTGTTTCGTTCGAGGTCGGATTAACAGTTTCCGTTACGGCAGTTGTTTGTGGGGTAGAGGAAATGTGTTCTTCTGAAGTGGAATGCGACGTTAGATCCGTAGAAACACCAGGTTGAGTTGATGATGCGGTTTCTGTAGTGGACCTTGTTTCGTTCGAGGTCGGATTAACAGTTTCCGTTACGGCAGTTGTTTGTGGGGTAGAGGAAATGTGTTCTTCTGAAGTGGAATGCGACGTTAGATCCGTAGAAACACCAGGTTGAGTTGATGATGCGGTTTCTGTAGTGGACCTTGTTTCGTTCGAGGTCGGATTAACAGTTTCCGTTACGGCAGTTGTTTGTGGGGTAGAGGAAATGTGTTCTTCTGAAGTGGAATGCGACGTTAGATCCGTAGAAACCCCAGATTGAGTTGATGATGCGGTTTCTGCAGTGGACCTTGTTTCGTTCGAGGTCGGATTAACAGTTTCCGTTACGGCAGTTGTTTGTGGGGTAGAGGAAATGTGTTCTTCTGAAGTGGAATGCGACGTTAGATCCGTAGAAACCCCAGATTGAGTTGATGATGCGGTTTCTGTAGTGGAACTTGTTTCATTAGAGGTCAGACTAACGGTTTCCGTTACGGTGGTAGTTTGTGGGGTAGAGGAAATGTGTTCTTCTGATGTGGAATGCGACGTTAGATCCGTAGGAACACCAGATTGAGCTGATGATGCGGTTTCTGCAGTGGACCTTGTTTCGTTCGAGGTCGGACTAACAGTTTCCGTTACGGCAGTTGTTTGTGGGGTAGAGGAAATGTGTTCTTCTGATGTGGAATGCGACGTTAGATCCGTAGAAACACCAGATAGAGTTGATGATGCGGTTTCTGTAGTGGAACTTGTTTCGTTCGAGGTCGGACTAACAGTTTCCGTTACGGTGGTTGTTTGTGGGGTAGAGGAAATGTGTTCTTCTGAAGTGGAATGCGACGTTAGATCCGTAGGAACACCAGATTGAGTTGATGATGAGGTTTCTGCAGTGGAGCTTGTTTCGGTCGAGGTCGGACTAACAGTTTCCGTTACGGTGGTAGTTTGTGGGGTAGAGGAAATGTGTTCTTCTGAAGTGGAATGCGACGTTAGATCCGTAGGAACACCAGATTGAGTTGATGATGCGGTTTCTGCAGTGGAGCTTGTTTCGGTCGAGGTCGGACTAACAGTTTCCGTTACGGCAGTTGTTGGTGGGGTAGAGGAAATGTGTTCTTCTGAAGTGGAATGCGACGTTAGATCCGTAGAAACACCAGATTGAGTTGATGATGCGGTTTCTGCAGTGGAACTTGTTTCATTCGAGGTCAGACTAACGGTTTCCGTTACGGTGGTAGTTTGTGGGGTAGAGGAAATGTGTTCTTCTGAAGTGGAATGCGACGTTAGATCCGTAGGAACACCAGATTGAGTTGATGATGCGGTTTCTGCAGTGGAGCTTGTTTCGGTCGAGGTCGGACTAACAGTTTCTGTTACGGCAGTTGTTTTTGGGGTAGAGGAAATGTGTTCTTCTGAGGTGGAATGCGACGTTAGATCCGTAGAAACCCCAGATTGAGTTGATGATGCGGTTTCTGCAGTGGAAATTGTTTCATTGGAGGTCGGACTAAAAGTTTCCGTTACGACAGTTGTTTGTGGGGTTGAGGAAATGTGTTCTTCTGATGTGGAATGTGACGTTAGATCCGTAGGAACACCAGATTGAGTTGATGATGCGGTTTCTGCAGTGGAAATTGTTTCATTGGAGGTCGGACTAACAGTTTCCGTGACGGTAGTTTTTTGTGGGGTAGAGGAAATATGTTCTTCTGATGTGGAATGCGACGTTAGATCCGTAGAAACCCCAGATTGAGTTGATGATGCGGTTTCCGTAGTGGACCTTGTTTCATTGGAGGTCGGACTAACAGTTTCCGTTACGGCAGTTGTTTGTGGGGTAGAGGAAGTGTGTTCTTCTGAGGTGGTTTGTGACGTTAGATCCGTAGGAACACCTGATTGAGTTGATGATGCGGTTTCTGTAGAGGACCTTGTTTCATTCGATGTCGGACTAACGGTTTCCGTTACGGCAGTTGTTAGTGGGGTAGAGGAAATGTGTTCTTCTGATGTGGAATGCGACGTTAGATCCGTAGGAACACCAGATTGAGCTGATGATGCGGTTTCTGCAGTGGACCTTGTTTCGTTCGAGGTCGGACTAACAGTTTCCGTTACGGCAGTTGTTTGTGGGGTAGAGGAAATGTGTTCTTCTGATGTGGAATGCGACGTTAGATCCGTAGAAACCCCAGATTGAGTTGATGATGCGGTTTCTGCAGTGGACCTTGTTTCGTTCGAGGTCGGACTAACAGTTTCCGTTACGGCAGTTGATTGTGGGGTAGAGGAAATGTGTTCTTCTGAAGTGGAATGCGACGTTAGATCCGTAGAAACACCAGGTTGAGTTGATGATGCGGTTTCTGTAGTGGAACTTGTTTCGTTCGAGGTCGGACTAACAGTTTCCGTTACGGTGGTTGTTTGTGGGGTAGAGGAAATGTGTTCTTCTGAGGTGGAATGCGACGTTAGATCCGTAGAAACACCAGATAGAGTTGATGATGCGGTTTCTGCAGTGGAACTTGTTTCATTGGAGGTCGGACTAACAGTTTCCGTTATGGTGGTAGTTTGTGGGGTAGAGGAAATGTGTTCTTCTGAAGTGGAATGCGACGTTAGATCCGTAGGAACACCAGATTGAGTTGATGATGAGGTTTCTGCAGTGGAGCTTGTTTCGGTCGAGGTCGGACTAACAATTTCCGTTACGGTGGTAGTTTGTGGGGTAGAGGAAATGTGTTCTTCTGAAGTGGAATGCGACGTTAGATCCGTAGGAACACCAGATTGAGTTGATGATGCGGTTTCTGCAGTGGAGCTTGTTTCGGTCGAGGTCGGACTAACAGTTTCCGTTACGGCAGTTGTTGGTGGGGTAGAGGAAATGTGTTCTTCTGAAGTGGAATGCGACGTTAGATCCGTAGAAACACCAGATTGAGTTGATGATGCGGTTTCTGCAGTGGAACTTGTTTCATTCGAGGTCAGACTAACGGTTTCCGTTACGGTGGTAGTTTGTGGGGTAGAGGAAATGTGTTCTTCTGAAGTGGAATGCGACGTTAGATCCGTAGGAACACCAGATTGAGTTGATGATGCGGTTTCTGCAGTGGAGCTTGTTTCGGTCGAGGTCGGACTAACAGTTTCTGTTACGGCAGTTGTTTTTGGGGCAGAGGAAATGTGTTCTTCTGAGGTGGAATGCGACGTTAGATCCGTAGAAACCCCAGATTGAGTTGATGATGCGGTTTCTGTAGAGGACCTTGTTTCATTCGAGGTCGGACTAACGGTTTCCGTTACGGTGGTTGTTTGTGGGGTAGAGGAAATGTGTTCTTCTGAAGTGGAATGCGACGTTAGATCCGTAGGAACACCAGATTGAGTTGATGATGCGGTTTCTGCAGTGGACCTTGTTTCGTTCGAGGCCGGACTATCAGTTTCCGTTACGGCAGTTGATTGTGGGGTAGAGGAAATGTGTTCTTCTGATGTGGAATGCGACGTTAGATCCGTAGAAACACCAGGTTGAGTTGATGATGCGGTTTCTGCAGTGGAACTTGTTTCGTTCGAAGTCGGGCTAACAGTTTCCGTTACGGTGGTTGTTTGTGGGGAAGAGGAAATGTGTTCTTCTGAAGTGGAATGCGACGTTAGATTCTGTATGAGCCCCTGCGCTCGGACGGTCATACCCTCCTTGTCTCTCGTATTTGAGGAATTGGAATACACAGATTTTTTTAAATTTACAATGCGAACTGTTTCCATGGAATGAATTTTTTTCATTAAATCTTCATTGCCACTAAAAACATCCAGGTTCATATTTAACTTGATAAATTCATATGACTTGTTTGGACGTATTTCCTCTGGTTTAGTGTAGAAGTTATGTTCTGCCTCTCTCCTTACAAATTGAGATTCAATTGCCAAGGGCTCTTCACCGTCTTCTATTATTCCTGTTTTAACGAAGGAATATTAATTTTAATCACCAGGACGTGAACTAATTAAGAGTTAATAGATATATCTCTGGACAGTATATCCTTTGAGGATGATTTATTGTAAAAATTAGAATTCATATTTTATTCAATGCCTCGTTTAACACGGAGGAAAAGCCTTTTAAATAGTGTTAGTAACCTTTTCAGTTAATCCAATGTTAAACGGAACATCTACGGTATACTCAGGACAGGTGTCATAGTTATGCTTTTATAATGTCTTGAGTTGTTTGGCTAAAAGTATTGCCTCTCTTTTAGTGTAAATTACTATCAACATTTTTATAGCATACACATCATGCTCAATGCTTGAATATCAATCAAAAATGTTTTCACTTAGTTCTAATGTTAATACGTTGCACTATCAATTAATTGTGATATTTTTAAAGCCACTAATTCTAGTTTGCTCTTCTCAAAGTTTTTTAGTGCTTTGAAGTATTCAGGATATTATCCGTTGAACTGAAAAATGCTTAGCCTAAAACAATGCTAGAATGATTTACTTTTAGACCTATTGTAGTTTATTTCCATTGAATACAATTTATTTAATTGAATTTCATGTACATTCTTAGAAAATATTTCTCTCTCTATAAAATGAATTGCTGTTAAATCAGATAAAACAAATAGCTACTTTTGTGCTTTGTTTTGTACTGTGTATTCGAAATATTTTATCCGCACTTGAATTGCCTAGATAATATTTAACCAGACTAATACGAAGTCTGTAAATTAAGTGAAGAGACTGATTTAAAAAAATTTTTTCATTCATACAGAATTACAATTTTAAATTGCCACTCTCAAAATAACCTCCTTCTGAAGACTCACAGCGCTGGAGACGGTTCTTTCACTCCTAATAGTAGTGTTGGAACTCTGATACTGGAATAGCCTTCAGCTGGTCGGTTAAAGCCATTGGAATGCTTTAGACTGTCCCAAAATTAGACCCCTTGAGGTGGTTTTTCAACTTCGGGATGAGAAATAAGTCACAAGGACCCAAGTTAGGCGAATAAGAAGGCTGAGGAGCAAAAGGAATGTTTTCACTGGCCAAAAACTCGTTTATTGGAATTTCTGTGTGACAAGGAGCATTATCGTGATGCAGCACCTAATTGTTCTTGACTTCATATGATAGATCTTTTTTCGAAGTTTTTCAGCATCCTCTCGGTAAAAGTGTTGATTGACCGTTCGTCGATTCAGTGGATATCGAAAAAAACAAATCAGCACGCATTTGATCTTCGACTACCTCATCATTGCTTTTTTGGGCCTTGGAGAGGCTGAAGGGGCTCAATGCTCAGGCGCTTGGTTTCTGGGTCGTACTCAAGCACCCAAGATTCGTCACCAGTAATGACACAAAATGGGGGTCATTTTCAACCGAATCTAAAATTTCAAAGCACCTCTCCCTCCTGATGTCCTTTTGGTCTTACGAAAGGTTTTTGGAACCAGTTTAGAGCAGATTTTTCTCATCCCCAATTCATTGGTAAAAATCTGAGGAACGGTGGTGTGAGTCAAATCCAACTCTTCTCCAATCATTCTGACTGTCACCCGACGATCTGAACGCACAAGATCCCGGATTCTGTCGACAATTTCATCCGTTCTTGAAGATGAAGACCTTCCGCTTCGTGGTTCATCTTCAATCGACTCTCTTCCTGCTGAAAATGCCTTAAACCACCGAAAAACCTGGGGTCTTGACAAAACACTATCTCCGCTAAGTTTAGCAAGAGTTTCCGTTGCACTGCGCCCAAGTCTGAAGGAAAACCTGATAGTACACCGTTGCTCGAATTGAATTGTCACTCATTTTTAGCACACAGTAGAAAAAACAGTTTCGCCAAAAAATCGCTACGGAGAACCAAATGACTGGAACGAGTTCAAACCCTTACTGAAGGCGGATCACATATTGCTCTTTCGCCTCTCCAAGTCCAGCGCCTCCGGTGTTGCCAGATCAAACGCTACGGTGCCAGTCTCATTACTTAATTTACACACTTCGTATTTCGCCACATCTAACTACTACATACATCAGGTAGTTTTAATCAAGCATTTATAAAGTTTATCCAGGGGAATAACTTGCGTGAAATGTTATTTAACACCGCCATCGAAACATCTATGCTTGACATCTCAACTCTGTAGGACACACTACAAAGTTTTCCTTAAGTTCATATTGGTGTTGAAGGTTATTCGCACTCCATAATACGAGATGCGAATGCATATTAATTTTGGTATAAAATAATAATTAATTACTAGACCTTCATATATTATAATTAAAATTAAAAATATTTAGCTCTAATGTTTTTGCCTACTCAAAGTAGTATTTTGAAACAAAATATCGACTACTCTACCATGGAACAATAATTTAAGTGACCTATATTTAAATTAATAAACCATCTCGGTTGTATATTAGAGTAAATATCATCTGAATGAGTGAAAGTGATTATAATCATATAAATCATAATCATATCATAATATAATAATAAAGGTGAATAATAATTATCCTTTAGGGATGCGGTTGAGCCAGGGATAATGTATCTTCGGGGTGAATTCTTCCCGCTAACATACAGGGTTCGTCCGGAAAATAAGTGTACTGAGCTCAGGAAAAAAAAATTATTATACTTTTACATATCTTATGCTAATATTCCTCAAAATAGGACCCTTGCGAGTCGATACACTTGTTCCAGCGGCGTTCCCATTCCTGGAACGCTCCCGCGAAGGCATCATCGGGAACCTCTCGAAGACACGTCGTCACGGCCTCTTTGACGGCGTCCAAAGTCCCGTATCGCGTTCCTTTCAAACTCCTCTTTATCTTCGGGAACAGAAAGAAGTCCGGTGGTGCCAAGTCCGGGCTGTTGGGCGGGTGCGGCAGCGTTGCCATGTGCTTGGCCAAGAAGTCCGACACGACAAGCGCGGTGTGAGACGGCGCATTGACGTGATGCAGCCGCCAGATGTTTTTGATCGCTGGCCGGACGCGGGCGACTCGTTTTCGAAGCCTGTCGAGCACTTGTGACGTAAAATGCAGCATTTACAGTTTGTCGTTCAGGTACAAATTCGTAGTGGACGACTCCCCTTTTGTCAAAAATCCGGAAAAAATCAGTACACTTATCTTCCGGACGAACCCTGTATGCATATATCCATACACTGACTAAGCGTAAAAAAAACTTCTTTTCGATAACATGGTTTTTAGAGTCCGTAAACAATGAAACACAAAGATAAGTAGTTGACTAAGAGCGTAGTTATTAAGAGCATCACGCCTCGTGACCTGGCATATTGGACTTCACGAGTTGCATTTCAATTCGACTGATATATGGTTTCATAAATCATTGAAATAACAGAAAATGCACCTACGAGTATGTATGGAAAATATAAGATTTACCGATTTTTTTATTCCGAATTGATGCAGCCGGCCAAAATGGTAATTCCTTAAATGTTCTCAGCAATTTCATGCAAGCATCGAATAGGTAACTTTCTCCAGTAATTATTTCTGAGAAAAGCCGTCCAGGTTGCAGTTCATAAGGAAGATTAAAAAATTATTGGGAACATTTTTTTTCACAAGATCTCGTGGAGTATAAAAAAATAAAGAAGTCCTCAATTATTTACTGATATCATCAACACCACTTTTCTCCTTTAGAAAAGCAAGGAAAAGGAAAATAAACCAAAATTAGAATATTTGAGCATAAACGTCACTCTTTTGCCCGAGCATTTCAGTAAAAGATCATTGAGTGCGAATTATTTCGATCATTCTAAAGAAAGCATCTTGATTACATTTATGCTTTTCGTTTTAAACGTTGGATATTATCGTAAAAGACCCCTTCTTAATGTTTAAAAGTATTTTCGTCAGCATGTACAAATAAAACAGTGGATGCAATAATTTTTCTACAAGAACTAGTCCATTTGCCCATATTGTGGAAAAGCCATATTGCTTAACCAAAGTGACAGAGCTTTTTTTCAATAGGGGCTCCCAATCAATTTAATTGGATTCTGGATCCTTGATTTAAATGTCATGATATCTACTACATTTGGTGTAGATCTGGTCTGAGGGTAGAAGGGCAACACGTTTGAGTGGATGACGTGGCAGCTGACAGTGCAACATCCACCTTTTTCGTCTCTATTTTTTTTTAAGAATGACAATTTGAACCGCTCACACCAACCTTCAATTTCGATTATATCTCATCACGTTTGACACGTTCTCTGGTTACCTATAGAGACTATCTGCATGAGTTTCAAACATACTATACTCTCTCAAATGCATAACGTGGCGGCAGATCCGTAGAACGCAATCTAACGTTACGAGTTTTAGTCACCTGGTGCATGAACTTCTCTGTGGTTACCAAATAGTGATTATCTCGACATGTTGTAAAGAAAAATTCCCCCGTCCATGTACTTGCCGGTGGATTAGGGGGATTTGCGACTTCGTGTACGGCAACTGAGTAATGCTGTAAGCGTACTCAGGGGCAGGGATGCTAAGATCTCCATTTCGTCTCATCACTTATATTTCTAAAAATAATGCAATTTTCATTTTAATCTCTTTCTTTTTTTGAGGGATTGGATCATTAATGTGAACATGGAATAAAATTAACTATATGCTCATTAAATGAAGAACATAATGTATATTTCCACTGTTCTTTATTCTCGTACAACTAGTTTCACCGCTTAGGCGTCATCATCAGGCAACTGATGATCACGCCTAATCGTTGAAACTAGTTGTATGTGAATAAAGCATAGTGGAAACATTCATTGTGTTCTTCATTTAATGAGCACGAACTTCCACAAAGTTGAGCCTTAAACAATTGAACTATATGCTCTCCCAGAATTTAATCAGTTAAACTCAGTATCACAAGGGATTATTAATGTTTATACGGGTAGGCGACGTTTTCATAGAAAAAATGTAGGGCCCCCACCATCACCAGCCCAGAAAAACTTTACAAAATCACACAAATTATGAGTAAATTTTTTATCCCTGGAGATCACGCCAGTTAATTGAACTTTTCCGCACCAAAGTGAAATTCTTTGGAAAAAATAATTGTGACTTTTGTCCAATATCGAAATGTCTGAATTGTTGTGCCCTGAAATCACATTAGTATACCAAATTTGACTATCAATAAATGGTTCATTTGCTTTTACATCAATGTACCAAAAGCTTATGTCAGACTATCTCGACGTACGAGAAATAACATTAAAAGAAGAATTTCGTGAGGTGAAGAAACTTTCACATGAAGGGGGATGCTGATGACATGACTGATGTGTAAAGAGGTTAAGGCGAAATTAGTGAAAACTTTAATATGGAGGGTGCACTTATATGGCGAGGAAATATGGTCGTGAAGCAACAGGATAGGCTTGAATTAGAGTCTTGTGAAATATGAATGTGGAGAGGGTGGAAAAGGTGAAATGGACAGAAGGTAAAACAAACGAACAAACAAATAGCCTGGGTGGGGGGAGGAGAAGGGATTGTTGGAAGAAATCCAAAGGAGGCAGGAAAGATGGGTGCAGAGCATTTTAATTGGCAATAATGTGATGAACTCTGTGATAGAGTAGTGGAAGTTAGATAATAGAGGGCGGGGAAGGACAAGAATACGTGTAGTATTGGATGGAATGAATGAAGGTAGAATCCATGCGGAATTTAAGAAAAGTTTATTTTAGTGTGGGGTCAGTTTCTATCTTGGGCAAGGCTGAGAAATATAGGGTTGCATTCAAACACTAAAACCCACGAACTAGCAAACACACATTCATTCAAATGGAAATTAATGTAAGGAAAAAGGATAGGAACACATATCAAAGACGAAAGCAGGGATGCTGAGCAAGGTGGAATCCAACAGATCACCAGCGCAAAAAGGTTTCCTTGACCGGCAGTTGAACCACGGATCTATTACTTGCCAGACCAATGCTCATACCACTTGAGCTATCGAGGAAACGTAATTTACTTTGAAATATTCGATGGGTTTATGCAACCAACTGCCACGATTTTTTGGACAGGAAATGGCGTTAGGGGGCTATTTCCTGTGTTCGTCTTTTGTATATCTATTTCCACGTGAATGAATACCGCTATTTGGCGGGTTTTTGTGTTTGAATGTGTACATGGAGAACGTGGCTCGCTGTGGAATGGGATGGTTTGTGGCGGGAAAGGGGGAGGGAGGTCTAGGAAAAACCAATGCGACCCACGTCAGTTTTCTGTGGGTCGAAACAGTGTGCAGATCGCTACTAGACTGAAACATTGTTCGAGGGTCACGTCACAAATTCTCGATGTCACGTTCCATGAAGAAATGGTACGCGATAAAATTTTGTGCTAAACTCGGAAAATTGGGTTCAGGAAACAAATTAATGTCTGAATATATGGTTTTCCTCTAGAAAAAGATGTTCCGGGAGGGTAAAGAGAATGTTGACAAGGAGCTCCCTGGACGTCCATCAACGATACAGTGAATGTGAAAATAGTGAGAGGCATACTGAATTCCGATCGACGCCTGAGTGTCAGAGGTGTAGCAGAGCAGTGCAATCAATACTGGGAAAATCACAGTGCATCGCATTCTTACGGCAGATTTAGCCATGAGAAATGTGAGTGCCAAGATTGTTCCCAAGACGCTGTCGGAAGATCAGAAGGGTGTTCCTCTGGCAATTTCGCGTGATCTCTTGGACCGCTATGAAAGTGACCCGAATATTTAAGATGACTTGGTCACTGGTGAAATTTGCTCCCAAGAATGAAAAGAACCTTGAGAGGGAACCATTTTGGAATGCTGGGTATCGTCAGAGGGGCCGTAACGAAGTGCCTGAATGAGGTTCTCGTTGACGCCTTCAAGGAAGTGTGCCGCGACAGGTAGAGGGGTGTCGATGCACAAGGGTAGTATTTTGAAGAATTTCAGTAATTTGTACTTAGATCTGCAATAATTTCTTCCCGGATTTTTCTACTTATTTTTGGAGAAGACGATTTAAGTTGAGAATATAGTATGTTAGGGTATTTTTTCTACTCGAGGCATAGAATGCCGATTTCGAAGTCTTGTTGTTTTTTCCTTTGAATGGCCAATGGATCTCTATTTTATTTCAACAAAACGACGAAGGGAGGTTTTATCCATGGTATACTTAAAAGTACGCGTGTTTTCAAGGGTATTTCAATTGGGGTTCCTAAGTGTTTTGGACCAATACGGTCAAAGTGGTAGGGACGTAAGGAGAAGAATTGCGCTAGGCAAGGAGGCTTTCTCAAGGAGGAGGGAGTTGATGACGGGGACGTTGAGTAGGGATGTTAAGACAAGACTCGTAAAAACTCTGATATGGAGCGTAGCTATGTACGGCGCGGAAACGTGGTCGCTGAAGCAGGAGGATAGACGTAGATTGGAGGCTTTTGAAATGTGGGTATGGAGAAGAATGGAGAAGGTGAAATGGACCGAAAGGAAAACAAATGAGGAAGTACTAGAAATGGTGGGGGAGGAGAGGGGCTTGTTGAGAGAAATCCTATGGAGACAGGAAAAAGGGACGAAGGGCGTATTGAGCGGTAGTGGAATGTTGAAGAGGGTAATAGAGGGGAGAATGTTGGGCAAGCGAGGTAAGGGTAGGAACAGGATAGGGATGTTGGACGGGATGAAGGGAGGAAAGAAGTACACCGAGATGAAGAGGGACCTGATATAGATTAGTTTGCTAGGTGGGGAGTCACAAAATGTTTATTTGATAGTTGCGTCCATCCAAAAATAAACCTACCTTAACCGGTAGATTACCTAATAAAAAAAATCCTAAGGAAATAGTCTCAATTTCTCCATTGGACGAGTAACAATCACTGTTGGAATGGGTTGAAGGGTGAAGAGAATGGAACAGAACAAGGCCAATAAAAGAAAGCTGATTTGAATAAATCACAAAGTTGATGATCAGAATTTCAACGGAACACCTTAAAACACCCAAATTGGCCCAGAAATCTAATGGAGCGATATGGCATGCTTATCTGACTGGACCACTTTGAATATTATTCTCTTAACATCCGATTCACAATAACTTTTTAGTTTGGTATTGTGCAATGAATCATGAAATAAAGAATGATTTACTGCGTCAGTCTCTCTCTAAAAGTACTGGAACCTTTATCGGAACTCCCTGATAAGAAATGATAAGGATTAATTCGGTGGAGGTTTATGGCAGCGATGCCCACTTCATCCGGCAAAAATCAATGTCAAACACTTGTGTAAGCATTCATGGGTAGCATGGCCGAGTGAGGATGTCGCAATATTGTGTAAAATATTTCCCCTCTGAATTATTATTTCTCCTTATTTGCTTGCAACCTGGAAAACCAGACGTAGCATTATCAGTTTACAAATTAACTATGAGTTTAATAGACTTTTGTAATCGTTACCTGAAACGGTTAGTTTTGGCATACTTTAGGGTTTAAGGATATAAATACTTAATCTTATATTTGCATCTATGTATATCAAATTCAAATGTATTGCTCATTAATGACAATTCATTGCTAGTAACAGTAGTATTCCTAGTGCTTTACAAATTAATGATCGTCATAATGTAATTATTCCTGTAAGAATTCCTTTGCGTTTCCACCTTTACACATGAGAAATTATAATTTCCCTGAAGTAAAATATCACTCTAAACGGTTGTAAGACAATAGGTTGACGGTAAATATGTCGTAGATGTCTCCCGATACTCGCAGAGTTCAACCAATCGTGAGTGAAATTTAAACCTACGCTTCTACAACTCTGGGGAAAATATTATCTTAAATTTTTACGTAAAGGGTCCCATAATGAATTCAAGTATTCCAGAACCAAAAGGAAGGGGAATTTATCAGCACATTAATCTATATTAACTCAACGCCCTGCCGACGAGTATGATTTGCTTAATTGTGATTGCGTTAGCTAACTTCACTGCCAGCGTTGACGTTGGATTTCTCTATTACAATATTTGACGGCATCAGCATTAAAACAAACATAGTAGCAACAATATGCATCATAAAAAGATAGTCGACGTCGACTGCCACAGTGATAAAATCGACAGATGGCAGGGTAGAGCTCATTTCATGCAAAGCACTGAGGCGTGTGACATTTACAAATCAGTCCCTCTTTTAGCGCCACTTACATATTCATAGAATAATGGACCGGATAAATGAACCGCAGAACCCAGGTACTCCGGTTAGCAGTCCAATATTATGCGTACTTCGCTACCACGATGCCAATAACATTGAGTTAGAACTTAATTTACGAGGGTAATCCAGGGAGTAACCTCCGCTGTCGTGTAGCGTGAGAACTAGTGGAGAGAGCACAATGGTCGCTGTAATGACAGACACAGTACAGGGTTCGTCCGGAAAATAAGTGTACTGATTTTTTCCCCCGCCGCTCCAAGCGCGCCCAGCACCGCTCTGACGGGCTGCGATTGGAGGGGGGTATGTTGGAAAGCGACGCTGAAAAAGGCAGTCGGCTCTGAGCTGTGGTGTAGTGAGGAGCTCTGTTAACGCGAACCTCCACGCTCGACCCACGTCACGGAACGCGATGCCGAAGTTTTTGGAGCAGCGTTATCCCATCAAATTTGCGGTAAAGCTTGGGAAATCGTCTACCGAAACTGTCGGTATGATTAACCAGGCTTACGGAGAGTCAGCCATGTCCAGAAACATGATCTTTCGGTGGCACAAGATGTTCGTGGAGGGCAGAGAAGAGGTCGACGACGAACTACGGCCTGGACGCCCATCAACGACACTCACCGACGAAAATGTGCGAAAAGTTCGCGATGTACTGAACTCTGATCGTCGTCTTAGTGTTCGGATGATAGCAGAGAAGTGTAATGTGCCAAAAACAATAGTGCACGAGATTATTAGGGACCAATTACAGATACGAAAAATGTGCGCAAAGTTGGTGCCGAAAGTGCTCAGTGATGATCAAAGACTCAATCGTTTGGAAATCGCGACACAACTTGCGGATCACTGCAAAAATGATCCACAGATCCATATTTTTTAGAGAACGTTTCTGTTCCCGAAGATAAAGAGGAGTTTGAAAGGAACGCGATACGGGACTTTGGACGCCCTCAAAGAGGCCGTGACGACGTGTCTTCGAGAGGTTCCCGATGATGCCTTCGCGGGAGCGTTCCAGGAATATGAACGCCGCTGGAACAAGTGTATCGACTCACAAGGGTCCTATTTTGAGGAATATTAGCTTAAGATAAGTAAAAGTGTAATAATTTTTTTTCCTGAGCTCAGTACACTTATTTTCCGGACGAACCCTGTAGGTCAGTACGCCTCGAACTGCAGTGGTTGGAAGGTCGCTCCGCTTGTCGTTTTTTTTACAATAGCGAGTCAAAATGAACAATGGAACTGAAGTACCCGCCAAATTTGAGGTTCGTTCCGTGATAAGGTTTTTACTGATAAAAAATGTTCAAAACTGCTTAAATTCATCGGAATATAATTGATCTGTACGGGCCACATGTGATGAATGACAAGAGTTGTGCGTCAGTGTTGTCGTCCGTTTCAGAGTGAATCCAAATCTCCATGGCCTGTGGTGAACAATGAACTGCACCTGAAAATTGATGAAAAAGTTTGTGAAAACCGTTTTGAAATTACTGAAATATTTAGAAAGTTTTCCACAGATTACTAGGACTCTGTTGCATGGAAACACGACTGAAAAGTTAGGCTACTACGTTTCTTGTATAACAAAGGACAGGCCATTCGGCGGGAATTTCAATTGTGTTGTTCATTTTGACTCGCTATTGTAAACACACAAGCAGCGAGACCTTCCAACCACTGCAGTTCGAGGCGTACTGACCTAATGTGTACGTCAATACAGCGACCATTCGGCTCTCTCCACTAGTTCTCACGCTACACGAAATCGGAGGTTACTTTCTGGATTATCCTCGAATATTCTTTTGCGAGGCTATGCACTGGGAAGAGTCGGCTTGGAAAGAACGAAGATGTGAAGTGTAACCGTTTCCGTATAGTCAGTCTTATATTTTCCCCTAATGGTTCCAATCTGCTGCTGAATTTTTAGAGGAAAAAACAAAGTTTCGCAATTTAACGCAATATATCTTTTTCCGACCCAGATGCTGCTTCATTCTACCCGGAGATTAAACGCTTGCGTTGGGGAAACCGGATAACGAGATAGTTTCAATTGAATTCTTGATATGGGTTGCACAACTTGAATTTAAGTTTCCATTAAATGCAAATGATTGAGGTGAAAGTTTCAGATTTGCGAAAATTATACTAGGAAGAAAATGCAGAAAGGGAAAGTCTTCTTTGCAGCCATTCGGCAGCCATATTTATGGCACGCCATTTGCTGATTCTCCCATCTACTACTACTTTTGTGATATTGAAATTGAAATGGCCTACTTAACAGTGACAATGGTTGTTTGTCGATTGGCTGATAACGTCCGTTAGCAGCTAACATTGAAAACGTTGTATTGAGATGTCAAGTAGATGTCATTTCGAGCAAATTCGAGTGTAGTTATAGCCTTAAGAGCACTTCGTCAATCAAGATTTTCCCTTTCCAGTTTTTATAGACATTGACATCGAAAATACAAGATTTGATACACACAAGGCATTGTATGCTTCAAATCTTGTATTCTAACGGCAGTGAAGAACTCCCATTAGAATAGCGACGGGTTAAAGGTGCAGAAATATTTTTTATTCTCACGAAAAAATATCGTATGCGAATTAATTAAATTTATAAGAGTAGTAATTATTAAAAAATAACGGCACCAATTTTCAAAAATCGGCGCCTCAAAACTAGTTCAAAAAAAGCTTTGGAGCACGTTTAAAAAAATAATAAGAAACTCATTGTGCTTAAAAACTGTATATGCACATTTAATTATTAAAGTAAATTGTTGCAAGCAGGCAGTTTAATTGCTGGCAACTTTCATTCAATTTACATTCATGTACTATATACACTTTCATACATAAATGGACTTTTCCCAGAAATTTTTTGCACCTTTTCTTAAAAGTGTTAACACTGTCTGGGAAGATATACCAATAGAACTAAAATAGTTCTTTGGTAAACAGTTCCATTCAACGATTGTTTTAATAAGAAAATAAATGTTTTTATTATAAATCCCTTGAGTCTAGCATTTTATTAGGTATTGGTGATCATTTATCCCTATAACATTACTTTTTCTCACATCATTCCTTAGTTCCCCACAAACTTTTCTCTTTTAAGTATTTGGGACATTTCACAGAGTATGCTTCTTTTTTTCCTAAATTTCAGTTTCCTAGCTCAGTGTTTTTATAATTTCTGTGAAACAACCTCCATTCTCCTATGCTTTTCCCATTTGGTCGCCTCCCTTAGTACCTTATCTAATATTTACTATGCCATTTTTCGTACTAGAGACGAGCACTCGAAAATTTGTCTTACTAGTGACATATACGATGCTAGTACGATACGATACATATCTCATACTTTTTCCTTAGAACACGTAAGCCTTTTTCTTAATACGGCACGTTTAGCACGTTTTTCTTAGCACGTTTGCCTTTTACTTAATACGGTTCACCATAAAGTTTCCTATCGCCCAATTAATGGTTTGAATATCTGTTTGCGAACTACCCTCTATCTATAGGTCTTACATAATTTCACCAATCGCCATTAATGCATGGGTTGAGAAGGCACTTTGACACCTGAAGTCACGATCCAACCTCCTTAATCACATTTTCTCGGTTTCTAATTTATTGAAAAGGCTAGGTATGCTTTTAAAAGTCCACTAACTTTTTTTTGAGAAACACGACAGAAAACAAAATACTTATAACCTGATTTTCCTATCTTCATCACCACAGAAGAAGGCGCCTGCACTCATCAATATGTTGCCGTGAGTCAACAGTATCGCAGCAGTCTCGTACAGTGCGAACAGTAGATAGTGCATCATTGGGGTCACCTGGCATATTACCGAGGGCCGAAGTTAGAGCTTGATTAGGTTTTATCTTTACGTAGCCACATGCGCCCGCTTCAAAATTATGACAACCGATGGGGGATGCAGGGTTTCATGATCTTATGCGTTGGATAATCCCCCCTCGCAACAGTGATTATGAGGAAGGTTTTGCGCTTCGAGAGAGATAAACAACCTCTCGCCCACGCGTATTGGCCTCCTCATTTCGTCAGTCCGACTTGCAATTTTTTTTTCGTTGGACGGGCTTCTAACTCGGTGAATAATAATGTTTAGGTGCAGAAAATTATTGCATTGACATTCACGTCGAAAAATATATGTGTACGTCGCATGCCAAAATTTCGCTGGCTAATATTGTCCCTAAACTGGTAACTTTATCCGGTCAAAAGTGAACCAAATGATCAGTTTTATTACTAATGTATTCCCTTGAATAGGGTTGCCATGGTATGGTAATCACAAACTTTGTATAGTTTCAGGTGTGATATGGGGGAACTCGAACACAATAACGACCAAATGATAACACCTTTCCGCTAGATATTGATGTCTTACACGACCGGTTTCGATGTACCACATTACCTGAAGTTGATGTAGTACATCTAAACTGGTGTCCTAGTAAATTTATCACAAGTGGAAGAGTTTTATCATTTGGTCATTGTTATCGTGTGCAAATCAGTTGATGGGAGTGTACTAAATGGAAATTATCAGAAATTGGCCAGTTCGACAAACAAAAACGATCAAGTGCAAACATGTGGTGAGTACAAGGGCAGATGGATCAGGTTTTTGTGGCTGAGGTGAATGTATTGAACAAGTCTCAATGCCCACTTAGCCTAGCAAGGACATGAATTTTTCTCAGTTCTTTCGGGAGAAGTTAGTGCAACTAGTTGTGTGTGTATGCGTAGATATTTTCACACATCTACATGGTACCATGCAAGCCGAATGTGTGTGTCAAGGGGTGATTACACACGACGTATGAAACATGCAAATTATGCATTACTTAATTTTAAATACCAACAATTACGTTAAACAGAAATAATGCTGACAGCAGAGAATGCGCCAAGATTCCAAAGAATAAAATAGTTTACTTTGCATAGGAGACGTGCTGCTAGTAACTGGAAGAACCATAAAATAAGGGTACAAAACCATGAACACAGTAATCAACCCGAAGGTCGGTTTGGTAGGTGATGGTAGAGTTCCCGGTACTAAGCCCGACGGCGAGTAAAATTCACACATCAGGGTATAGGGGCCATTTCCTTTCCCTGTGCCGGTTATGATTTCTCAGGAAGATCTGGCACCCGAAAAATCACAGTCTGATGAGGGTAAAAATAAGGAAAGCTTAACACTTCCACACAATTTTAATGCAATACGACCATGGTTTCGATGCTACGCATCATCATCCTGCCTGGGTGGAGCTGCAGGTGCTCAGAATGGCTTGCCCGGGAATCGAACCCGGGCCCTCCGGTCAGTCCCACGCTCTACTCCCTGAACTACGGCGACCCACAAATTAACATTTTGAATCTGTTGGTTCCAGTGTTGATAACTTCTGTAGCAATGGGGCTAAAAGTCAATTTTCAACATCATGAATAGATTGATTCCAATTTATGAAAGAGATTAAATCTATAATTGAACTTTCGCTGCGTGAGTGATTCCTAAGGCAGTTCTCAGGTTATCGTAGGTTTTAATAATATATATACGCTAAAATTCTGTTACAAAAAATCCTAAAAACGTTCAACAAATTTGGCTTCTCTTCGTTTCACACTAACTAATGCAGCAATCAAACCGAATTCGTGAGAAACCCATGCACTAGCCAAATATACTTAATCTAGGCCTAAATATCGAAAGATAGCATTGCTCTTGATCCCTCCCATATTTCTCCAATGCTCAGTAGTAAAACCAAATATTTTGCTAGCTTTTAAACATTTTCCCTACAGATGTTGTCCGAAAGCGATGTTGTGAGTAACTTCTAAATTAATCAAACTTACACTAGCTATTTCGATGTTTTAATGCACTAGGCATTCAAAGGAGAACCAACTACACTTATTACAAAAATTAATCATCGCACGCTTCTTTAATTTTATTTCTGAATACCAAATGTCGCACAAGCACTTTATTGCAACAGGGAAATCTTCCGATGGTCCTCTATCCTTGAGACCAAAGGAATGTCCCTGTAGTTGACTGAGTCATCAGCAAATAATTGAATTTTATCATTAGCCACGGCTTATTGTTATTAAGGAAAAATCAGTAAACATGCATTAACACCAGAGTCATATCTCCGTGCGTGTGTGAGGACAACGTGAATTTGTTTTTCTTTACAATTTGGGGCATTACTGAGACTTTTGGTGGGCACTTTCGGTGAGTATTACTTCTGACCGCTTCATCTAACTACAACTGCCACAGCATTATCTGGCGATGAAATACATTGCAGAGGTTCAGGGAACGTGAGGGTGTAGACGTTAGTGTTTTTCCCGGTGAAGTTAGGGGTAAAATAATTTCAAAACACATTCTCGAAAGATAAAGATTGCGGTATTTCTTTTTTCCCGTTTTGGGTGGTGACCTAACACCCCCGCCACACGCCCTTGCAGCGGCTAGCGGGGTATTATGTAGATGTAGATGAAAGATTCAAGTGTCACTTTGTAAAAACTCGCAATATCCATTATAATAAGAAACCACAGTACATTTTTCACGCTATTATTTCAATTCACCGACCATGTTGATGGCACAAGCTGTCGAAACCATGGTCAGCGAATGGAAATTATTGTGTGAAATATTTACAAAGTTGTTCTTGTTACAGACTCTTATTTCCTATAAAATAGGAGAAATGACGGGAAAATTTTAGTGAATGGTTTAATGCATGGTAGAATATGGCTAAAAATCGAAAGAAAAACTTAAAAATAACTTTTCGAGCGATTATTTACATTAGTAACTTCGAAATAACTTCCCTTGAAAAGATCAACCCGTTCCTGCAGCTTTCGTAATATACTAACATGAAGTGTGACTCCCCATTTCTCTCTCGTAACGAAATGTTTGAATTGTGTTTTAAAGGAGTGGTGTTTGGTGAGAAAACGGAGGTGGCAACTTATCAGTGTACAATTCATAGTTATGCCAAAGAATTCTGCCCATGTGACGTCATGCGAACTTATCCCCAGCATTCTTAGCCCCTATCACCGAGCAACTCTAATTATTGAAAATAAAACCTCGCCTAATGCTCTTGCGTGATAAAAATGAACGGTTACAGTAAAAAATTCCCGTATTTAAAAAGCATACCTGTGGTCCAAAAGGACCTGCACTCATAAACCGTATTTATTATAACAAATAAGGACCCAGCCATTTCGCAGCGCATCTAATTCCGTGGATAAAGCAACCATTTCAGAGAGTAAAAATCATTCGCCTTGACCGGGATTCGAATACTCTCTGAAATGGTTGCATTATAATGCACACATAGCGGGTGACTCCGTTAAAGTTACTGTTACAGTTTCTTGAAATTTGTCTAAGGTATGAACAGCCTAAGTGTTTGAAATTGGCTTTATTAACATCGTGAACTGTAGCGTGTCGCGCACGACTACGAATGCCTGTGACATTGTATGAACGGTATTTCGTCATAACATCTTGTTCCTTTAAAGCCCCAAAATTTCAGAGTGTAAGAGGACGTCTCGGTAGCTTAAGTGGTTAAAGCACTCGGCCGGATATCGAGGGATCCGGGTACGAATCCCGGCCAAGGCGAATGATTTTTACTCTCTGAAATGGTTGCATTATAATGCACACATAGCGGGTGACTCCGTTAAAGTTACTGTTACAGTTTCTTGAAATCCGTGGATAAAGTTTCCCCTCACCCACAGCCTCCCCTACCTATCTGTCTAACACGACAGTTACATTTCGGCGACCAAAAGTTATTTCACCATTTCGGATAAGGACTTTTTCTGTAAATAAGATAACGTTTCCAAACTCCGTTTCTTTGATATAACCCTCCTTCCTATTTAGGTATATTGAGAATCATCTAGAGTTTGAATTAGATACACAGATTTTACATGGGGCAATATTTTCACCACAATTATTTAGATACTCTGCAAGAGCATAAATTAGAGGAATTTTTCCTTTCTGGTCTTTGTAATTAACAAGCTGGAAAAGAAAAAGGGTAAATGCTGTTTTAAATTACAATAAAATCAGTCTGGGCGTTTTTTTTACAGAGGAGCTCAAACTCGGGGGATCACGGTGAAAAAATCATATATTAACATTGGATCAAAAGAGAAAGCCAGGTGGAGGCCTCGTAGGAAAAAAATGAGTAAGTAAAAATGAGAAAATCACCTTTTTTTACTAGTTCATAAGATCACGCACCTACGAGTACTTCCAATTTCTCATTCCTTCATTACCATTTGTATCGCATCGTATTTCACATTCATCAATCATCATAATCAAACGCCATTTCATTTATTACAACCACCCCATTTCATCCGTTCTTTACGTTAGGTTGTTCTAACTGTTCAAAACGACCTAATACAATATCCCTGTCCTCGTATAACAATTTCTCTTCAGCCTTATTGCTCAGTTCACCACGTTCAAATTGTTCTCGTTTTCGGCCTATGAGAATGTGGTCGACCTATGAGAAAGTGGAGATGTAACCTGGCGTGTAGCGAACAGTTTGCGAAGGCTAGATAAGCCGAAGTGTGGACAATAAACATGCTCTACGCGCACGGAAAATTCCTTCTATCAGAAAATCAATTCAGAAACCCTCTCCTACATTTTTCCCGACGACATAAAAAATGCTCCGTGGGAAATGAAAATGAAATTTAGAAGCTTATATAGCAGCGGGTTCGTTACTGAGGGTAATTTTCCAGGTTCAAATCCATGTGATGAGAGATCATGTTGAAAACCTGGCGAGGAGATGTTCTCCCCTGGCATCAGAAACTTCCTCGATTTCAGGTCAGGGTTCTTAGTGTGGATCGCCAGTGACGGTGGATGTCGGGGTCAGTTTTAGAATGACGTCACCCTTCCCTCACCCATTTAAGCTAACATTCGGGTGGAAAAGTTAGCATCTCAACAAAGGATCTAATTTAACTTTAAGCTATTTGCAGTCCTGGATAGTTATATTGTAAAAATAAAATTTTTCATGAAATAATGACGAAAAAAAGTAAAAATTTACCCGCATTACAAAAGTGAAACAAGATTACGTAAAAGGTGGATTAAAATGTTTCTAAAACTCTAATTAGAGAATTAAACACCGATAAAATTGTTATTAACCCCAATTTATCTTTGGTCATAAATTATTTTTTACCTTTTTGTTTGATTAGCAATGCGCTTTCAAGTTCTACATTTTTTTCACAAACCACTTACACCAGAAAATTGAAACTTCTCTTTCATCTCAACATAATGTCCATGTCGACGTGCATACATTTCACGTTGGCGCCATGATTCCACGACCACTGAGAACACTGCTCTAGGGCACTTTTACCCAATTGAAAATTTCAGAAGGCAAAAACGGCCCGAGTAGAACTGGTGTGGCCTCCTTTGAAATATCTCACCCATGAAAGAACATTTTTCACATCCAGAACACCCTGACAGCTTGTGTTTTTTTCTCAATTAATGATGAATTTAGATGGGTGTTTTACCACGCAAGCAGAGAAAACGGTTGAATACGCGCTGCTCTTGTCTTCCACGACGCCATTTTAAGTATTGAAAACGCTTATTACTCTAGCGGAAAACAATACAACCCCTGTGTTCAGTACGTTACAGCCATCTTATTTCTTGTATTCATAAAGAATACCCGTATATTTTGAACTAGCTACATTTTTCTGCTTACTCCCAGTCCTGGGAAAAATTGAAATGCCTAAAAGCTTGTGTACATCTCGTAAGCTGGTTCTCCGAGGCCAGAGATAGGTTTTTATGCTTATCCCAGGATGACAACTTGTTCCTACCAATTTCTTTAGGTACCTCGTTTGTACTTATGTTTAGCACTTTGCAATATCTCTCAGTTCCTTTCCAAACGGCTTCCACAATAAGAATAGCACTTCTCATTTGGCATTGATCGGTGATTCTTGTCATAGGTCTATGAACATTAATGAATTATCGTAATGTTCGCCCTTCCATTCGTATTCTCTCATAGATAAACTCTGCCGCCAGTCCTGCCAACGTTGCGGCTGCATATTATGGTCTCTTGAAGTCTTTGTATGATGTATTTTTTTATTTTCATTGGTGCGGCGTTTTTTTATAAATCGGTGGTTACTCATGAACCTGCAACCTTTCCCATAACACTTTGAACATTTTCAAAGTAGAGGTTCTGGTCTAGAATAGCACCAAGGTATTTTGTGATGCCGCTCATGAGCTTGCACGGATCTTCATTCTAATGTAGTTATTCACCAGGGTCTTAGATCTTGATTTTCCGAACATCACGACCTGTGCCTTGCTTGAATTAATTGTAATTATTCATTTAGTATGCCTACCAGACTTTCAATTTCTCTAGTGCACCCTAGGCTTTCTGTATGCGGCTATGGTTTCTTAGAAGCTTCCATAAGTTATTTCATCATCATCCGCATAAAAGGCTACAGGAATATTCCTACACCAGTTCTCTGTAGTGCCAGAGCACGGGTACCAGATATTTCGGGGAAAACCACCGGTGGTACAGGTAAATGAACTGCCCCCTACTCAGCTAATGTGTGTAATTTCCTATTCTTTTGGGCTTAGAGTTAGTTGATCTCTATGGGCACCTTTCAAACCAACCTTTGGTTTGATTACTGTATCTTTTTTGATATATTTAAAATGTACGGGAAAGTACAGGTTCTTCGTAAAACTATTAAGATGCAGAAACGATTAGAAAGATAATTGAGGAAGATGCTTTAGAAAGAGCCTCACATTTCACTTTAATATTTCGAGCATTCAAATTTAAGAAAAACCTTTCTCTTCATTAAGTCTCGCCGTATGGATGTAATATGCAGGTTGGCACCGAAATTTTTGAGCACAGAGTAAAACCAAAGCAATTTTTGCATTAACGCTATGTATCTTCTTATACTTACAACCACTTTCAGCCATGGTTGGATGTATGTGAAACGTAGGAAGTTGACATGTGAATTTACTTATTTTTATAATTTCGGGATGCATTGTAAAATTTGACAACTTTGTTTGATAGTGTTATTGTTAATTTTTTAATATATGAAAAAATTTTATTCCGTAGATTTTATAAGTAAACATTTTAAAATTTTCTAAGAATACAATTTTCAACGCTAAAAATACTTAGTGGAGATGGTTTAATTTTACAATTAAAATGATTATCGTGTAATTTCCTCGTTAATTTTTTTGCAATTTCTAGAAATCGTCCTTGTTATAAGAATTGATGCAAAATTATGATTGTTAGTCATTCCATTTATTTGCTTATTATGTTAATTATAAGTTCAAATGCTTGACTTACGATCATGGGGACACTTTATATTGACAACTAACAGAATCATATTAGGAACTGACATTACGTTTTGGCTCACAACTTAAATCCTGTGGATTGACGTGATGTTCTCAAAAGCCCCATTCTAAAAACATTTACAGTGGCTGGGGCATAAATCAAAACCAATAAAGAAAGCTTTATAACGCGTCCCTATCTCTTTCGGCTCCATAGGTTTCTTTCTTTCAGACAGACCCACATAAATATTGGAGAGCCAAAATCGGTGTATTGCCTCATGTAGTCCCCTCATTGGATTTTATGAACGACAGATGACGTACGATAGTAATAAAAATATAGTGATCGGGGAGTAATATATTATAGAAAAAGTTTAAATGAAATAATTTCAATAGTTGACATACAATGTAAGGAATTAAAAGATTTATATAATGGCTGCAATATAAGATGATTATTTCAATGTTGAAAATCAGTACTGGAAATATCTGTTTTCTTTTTCGTTATCTCTCTCCTTGAGAGAGAGAGAGATCCAAAAAATTGCCTAAAGCAAACAAATGCACTCTTTTGGTGACTTTGTGATAGCAACCTCATCATCACCTGTAATATTAACAACACCCTGTGGTTCACGGTTACATGGCGATCATACTATTCATAGCAATTATTGGCAAACTGGAGGATGTCCCTGGAACGTGTATAATTATTTATTTAAAATGTTATCTGGTCATTTCAATTGCGATCCACTGCAGGACTTTAACGCCTCCCTGATTATTTTCCTTACATACGCTCGATACCATTTGAATGAATTCGATAGATTGAAATTAAATTATTGACGTTGTAATTCCACACACTGAAGTGTGCGAAATTACAAAGTTAACAATTTCATTTCATTTCAATATGTTATGCAAATTCCATGCAATTACGCCGGAGACAACGAATTCCATAGAGTTACGCTAAGTATCACTATAAAATTCAACAGAGACTCGAACCTAAGCCAAATGGTGGTATGCTGGTTCACAATACATTACAGCACATACTTTAATTCCTTACTGCTTAGAAATAAATTCCGGTATCATCGATAGTATCCCTGCAGTAATAACGAAGCATTAAAAATGAAGCCTATGCATATGGAAACAGATAAAAGTCAACGGCGAAAAAAACATTAAAGAAAAGATGTTTTGCCACGGGAGTAATGCGAATTTTTTTTAGCGAATGAGGAGCTACGGAAGAGTTATAGAGACACAAATGAAGTTATATGGAAAAAAAGCATTTTTTACAGTTTCTTCAGAGATGGAGTGGATAAAACAGATCATGGATGACATGGGTCATTGATAAGAAATTATAAATATAGTTAGAAGGTACTTTAGGAATAGTTCACGGGAGGCATTCTTGTCATGAATTAATGAATTGTTGTAAATCAAGGCTAAACAGCAAAGATTGGAGCATCTACGAATGAATGCAGATATCGACAGATAAAGGAACATAATGGAAATCATTTATTGAAGGCGATGAGGTAGCCTTAATTAAAAAGTCGAAGTGCCACAATCTGCCGATATCAAGAATTGAAATTGACTGACTCCGTTGCTTAAGTACGAGGGTCATCCGGAAAGTAGTACCCGTTCGTGCCGCATGAAGTGCTGGCGACGCGAGTAGCCGCTGGACGAGGTCAGATAGCTTCAGTGGCTGGTCTGCCTTCTCTGAGCCAAGTTGCGTGACGCTAGCATTGCCTGTGTTGTTTCTGTGATTGTTTACAATGTTTAAAACAATTGAGAACGCCGCCAGTTGTGAAGTGAGGGCAGTGATTAAATTCCTCAATGCAAGAAACGTTCGCCCATGTGATACTCATCGCCAATTAAAGGAGGTGTATGGAGACAATGTAATGGACGAGTCGTCTGTTCGGCGGTGGTGTCGCAACTTCAACATGGGGAGGGGGAACACACACGACGATGAGCGTTCGGGGAGATCATTACAGACCAACTGGTGAGCTCAGTTGACGAATTCGTGAGGAACGATCGGCGCGTCACAATTGATGACATCTGTGAGCACTTTTTGGCAGGAAAAAGATTTGACAGCGATGAAGAACTTAAAGAAGGAGTGACCCTGTATCTCAATGAGCTGGCGGCGAAGGACTATGCAGCAGGAATACAGAAACTTGTCACACGTTATGACAAATGCCTTAATTTGCTTGGAGATTATGTTGAGAAGTAGTTTAAAGTATCCTCTTTCAAATAAAATTTTTTATGTTTGTTAATATTTACTTTTGTGTCTTTATTTCACGAACGGGTACTACTTTCCGGATGACCCTCGTACTTGAGATGACGCGGGGAAATGGAATTAGCTCGATTGGAAACACTAGAGAAATACAGCCGCGTCTTACGATAAAGCAATGCAAGATGAGACTGTTCTTCTAAGTTATGGATTTCGATAAAAATAACGCTACTTCAAGGATTATATCTAACCCCAAGCCAATTAAACCATTTCGTTACCTTTGAAAACCGAACTTGCGTGCGTTTAACCCGCTTCACGAAATAAAATTTTACATGTGAATTCGTACACCGAGTAATTATTATACTACGTACTGTAGAAATAGTAGTGGCGCTGTCTGTTGGTATCTAACGATTTTTAAGAATTTTCCACTTCTAGTCACAGATTAATCAATGAAACTAATAAGAATTTAATCAAAGGACCACCATTATGCTCTAGGATTACTCAAGACAATATCTAACAAACGACACCTGTCTTTAACCTTTTCGCTCAAAGATACCTCACTACTCGTTAAATGAAACCTGATATTTCAACATACATATTCTAGGACCTTTCGAAAGTAAAACGGCATTTTGAAAGTATATACGGGTCACATCCAAATATTTGACGTGAATTTTCCATTCATGCAAAAATACCATTAAGTCAGGGGAGTTGGAGAAGTGCATCGCTGGGTTTGTTTTTCAAGTATCAACTCAAGAACAGCGAAAACTTTCCCGGTCACTTCCACAGTGTAGCCCAAAAACAGTTGATACACAGCGGTATTGGGCGTTTAGTTTTGCTCTATGGAGTAACCTACTCACCGCCGCATACGTTGTGGAGTTCATCGGCGACCAGCAGTAACAACACCACAGATAGTATAAACGGGTGGCAACGACAACAACTTCCTAGTTTTGCCATATTCCGTGAGTGAAGGGGTCGAGGAGGTTTTTTTTCGCAGCGCACTGAAAGGACAGGATCAGTCCCGAGTCTACATAGGCGTGGCACCTCCACTCATTTTCTCCGATGGAACGAAAACACTGAGATGAGGAGAATCCTAAAGTCTTGGGTCTACGGAGATGGATAGAAGTTGGGGACGTATCTTCTGTTACTCCAAGTGTCGATCGGTGCTCGATTAAGATCGCCCAAGGATCGCCGTCCGGGAACACGTCCACGCACATCCCTCCCCTCCGCCCCGTTGTGCAGGACACGCTCGTCCCCACCAACCCCTCTCTCCTTCCCCTCTCTCCCCTTCCGCCGTCCATCCCTCTCTCAATCCAGTGTAATCCTTTTTCAGTACCCGCCGGCAATTACCTTATCTACCTGTCAACGCACGCATGTGGTATCTATGTCGCCATTCCTCCCTACTTAGAGACTTTCCACTTTATCTCGTAGCGTTCCAAGATGCTTGTTGATTTGGTGCAGAATGCTTCAAGGGGGTACCTCGGCTTTACATTCAATATTCTCAAGCGGCGACCACCCTGTTTCCGCTACTGCAAATTGTACAATAAACTTCACTCATCGACCCCTCCTCAGCGCTGCACTATGAGTCCCAACCGAGGAATTCGAATCCATTGTTTGCTTTTCCTTTTTGTGCGTAGGTTCACACAAAAGGTGCACTTCTGGGTTGATGCTAATGGCTACCCCGCTGGCCCATACCCCTTTCCTCTCCTTCCTACCCACATTCCTTTGCTCCCGTTCTTGCAAAACGCCCCCTTTTAGTTGTTTCCTTCATTCCTAATCTTCCATCTGAAAAAGATATTTTATTATTTATAGTATTTTCAGTATCTTTAGTCCTTTTGATATTTTTGAAATGTTTAGTACCCTTAAAGCTACCTCTAGGGTGTGTGGTAGAGGCTGAATAAACACTAGACTAATTTTGGCCCGAATGATTTGACCCCTGCCGCGGTTGGATAACATTATTCTAATCCCTTATTGTTCGTGGAAAAAATTACATCTCAAATCTGTTCTACACTTAAAATATCTAATTTTATTGACATGATCACGCTTACCGTAGTACGATGGAGTTGATAATACATTTTAATTACAATACTACTTTTTAAGTATTTTATTTACTATTTATGTATACTATTTAAGGACGGAATCCACTTGCTACTAGCAAGGCACTTAGCCGATACACGGACGTCACTTTCTTACACTTGCTCTGGGTCGCGAGTGCGTCGGCCCAAATGGCAATGCCATACATCATGACTGATGTGGTAACTGACGTTAGGAGTGCTCTCCTCTTCCGCTTTGGACCTCCGAAGTTGGGCATAAACCGTGATAGGGTCTTTCCAAATGCAACTGCCTTTGTGCTCGCGCTCTCGCGTGTGTTTTATTGTGTTTTAGAGTGTATGCGTTTGCGCGTATGTTTGAGTGTGTGCATGTGAGAGAGAGTGTGTGTGTTTTTTTGAGTGTTTGTATGTATTTGTGTGTGTCAATGTCTATTTGTGTACGTATGTGTGTTTGTGTTTTTTATGTTTGGGTGTTTGTGAGTGTTTGTGTGTGTGAAGAATGATCTGGTACTTTCCCGGCGAATAATGTTTTCCAAGGTTATTCGGGTCTCCCACCGGGTCCACGTTCGTAGAGTTGCCGACGTTTCAATGGCCGAGTCGTCCATCGTCTTCAGGGCTGTTTGTGTGTGTTTTTGCGTTTTTATATTTGCCTTTGCTTTTGTGAGTGTGTGTCTGTGAATGAGTGTGTGTTAGTTAGTGGGAGTGTACGAGTGTGTGTGAGAGTTCGTTAAATTGCGTGAATGTGTGTGATTTGTTTGAATGTGTGTGATTATGACACAAAGGCACACATACTAAAAAACACACTCCTATGAGAAAGGAGTTCAATCGTGGACCTCACCTTCGTCAGTTAATGTCTAGCTTCAGACAACAACAACGCCTGGGTGGTAACGGACATCCTGCATCTCAGTGATCACCATCTGATCTGTTGGGAGTTGTCTACGGCCAGGTCAAGGAGCACCTCACCTTCTACAAAGACCAACGCGGTCGGATGGAAGGTCAACGCTTTTGACCGCGACCTTCTTACAGCGGCACTGGAGAAAAAGGCCGGTCATCGCAATAAACACAATGGAAGAGGTGAAGGAGGTTATGAGGTGGATCACGAAGGAATGTGACTTAACAATGCCCCCTAAAGGACAAGATAATCGACATTTACCTGAAGACTAGTGGAACGACACAATAGCTACGCTGCGTCGAGAATGCAATCGAACAAGAAGAGAAGCCAAAAGGAATAGGCGTAAGCCCAATTACCTCGACCTGGAAAAGATCTACAAAGACGCCCGGAGTATGCTGGCTAAGGCGATCAAGAAGAAATGTTGGGAGGAGCCACTAGAAGAGGTCGACATTGATCCATGGGGTAGACCATGCAAGGTAGTAATGAAAAAGCTAAAGATCCATCAATGCCCTCACCCACGTGCCCGTAAAAGCTACAAAAGATCGTGACGGTGCTGTTTCCACAGCAACCGAATTACGACGACCTGACCGAGCAAAGCGACGAGAATGATATCCTGGTAGGAATTAAAGGGTGCCTGCTCCAAGGTTGTTATGTCGAAAGCCCCGGGGCTGGAAGGCATCCCCAACGTTGCATTTAAAGTAGGCATCGAGGAAGTAGCGGAGATGTTCCTCCACATGTACAACAGGTTCATTAGGGAAGTAACTTTTCCCGCTCAGTGGAAGAGGCAGAGACTAGTTCCCCTCCTTAAAGAAAAGAAGCCACCGAACGAATCGTCATCCTATCGTCCACTCTGCATGTACACAGTAGGAAAAATCTTCGAGCGTATAATTTATGGGAGAATCGAAGAAGTATCGGAGAGACATCCGACAACCAATTCGGATTGCGGAAAAACCGTGACACTCTAGACGCCATCAGTCTCGTCGATAATAAGACAAGAGAGGCAATAGCTGGCGAAATGTGGAAGAACGGCGAGAAACAGTACTGCCTGACCGTGACATTAAATATCAAAAACGCATTCAACTCGGCCAGATGGGACCGTATTGTGGAGGCGCTCTCTGAAATGGGTGTCCCTGGATACATACATAAGATGGGGAGGAGCTACTTCAAAAACCGAATCCTGAGGTATAACACCGATGAAGGTCCTAAGCAGGGCCTGAAACATGTAACCGGAGGAGTTCCACAAGGTTCGGTTCTCTGACCACTCCTTTGGAACATCATGTATGATGGGCTGATGAGACTCAAAGGCCACAGAGCAGTGAAAAAAGTGGCGTTCGCTGACGATTTCGCAATGGTTATCGTGGTGAATCATCTAGATGAGGTCACCCACCTCATCAATGTCTCCTTTGAGATGTATAGAGAATTGATGGAGCAAATGGGATTCGAGCTGGCCGATCACAAAACGGAAGCCGTCCTAGTTACCAGCAGGGAGACTCTGAAGACAGTAACTTTGAAAGTGGGAGAGCATCGAATTGCCACCCAGCCGTCTTTTCTTTAACTCGGCGTGCATATAGACTTTCGTCTGAACTTCAAAGCGCAGGTCGAAAGTGCGAGCACAAAGGCAGCTTCAGTAGAGAAGACCCTATCACGGTTTATGCCCAACTTCGGAGGTCCAAAGCAGAAAAGGAGAGCACTCCTTACGTCAGTTACCACATCAGTCATGGCGTATGGCATTGCCATTTGGGCCGACGCACTCGCGACCCAGAGCACGTGTAAGAAAGTGACATCCGTGTAACGGCTAAGTGCCCTACGAGTAGCAAGTGTATTCTGCACGGTGTTACAAGAGGCAGTAGAAGTCATCTCAAGACTTCTGCCAATCGAGATACCAGCGGAATAACGGAAAGAGATCTTCCAATGAAGGAAAGTTTTACAAGACCAGAAAGAAGAGCAGTTGACAACTGAAAAACGCAAAAGGAGTTGATTGATTCCCCAAGTTGACAAGTGGCTGAATCGTAGTCATGGTGAGGTCAACTATTACCCATGGGTGCTATCAAACCTACCTCTGCAAATTCAAGCAGTAGTCCTCGGAGTACCCATCTTGTGTAGGAGCCGACGAAACCGCGGAGCATGAGTTCTCCACGTGCCCTAGATACGATGAAGTTCGGAAAGATGTAGCAATGACGATAAAGCAGAGTATTACTCCAGAAAGCTTGACAGTGGTGATGATATCATTGAAGCAGGCGTGGATAGCAGTCGACATCAACACACACAAACATGCACAGACAAACACACACACAACCATACAAACACACAAACACGCACAAACAGACACAAACAGAAAAACTCACAAACACACGCAAATACTCACCAACATGCACACCAACTCGTACATACAAACACAAAAGCTCACAGAAACCAAACACACTAATACACATACATAGACACACGAACATACACATTCACAAGCAGAAAAATATACAGACACACAAAAACACGGACACACATGCACGCACACAAAAAAACGCACACACAAATACACACACACACTAACACACACACACAAACACGCGCACTCAATTAAACAAACGCACTAACACAAAAACACAAACACACACACCAAAAAATACACACAAACACACATACATAAACACACCCGCAAAACACACGAACACACATACACACAAACACACACAAAATCACCCCAACCCACGCAAATGCAACCAAAAACCAACAAGCACAAACGAAAACAACCAAACACATACAAACGCACATACATAAACACACCCAAAAAATCACACGAACACACATACACACAAACACAAGTAAATTCACACATACATACACAAACATAACCAAAAACAAACAAACACAAACATTCACAACCAAATACACACAAAATCCCACAAACCTTGGCCAAGAAGAACAAATACTTACAAATCTCCGCAAACACCAACAAACACAAACAAACACAGACACACACAAACACGCAGTGTAGATATTAGTCATAGTCGAAGCAATATGGGCAGACGTGGAAGAATCGTGTCCACTTGTCGCGGGGTGATAAACAGCTTCATTTCCACTAGTTTTGTGTGTAGTGGAAGTAATTGGCTCTGAGCTGGAATGCGACGTGGGATGCGTAGAAACACCGGATTGAGTTGATGATGGGTTTCCTGTGGTTGATTTTGGTGTCGTGGAGGTAGGAATAGCAATTTCCGTCCTTCCAGTTGTGAGTTCTACAGTGGAAGTAATTGGCTCTGAGGTGGAAGGAATAGAAACAACAGCTTTAATTGATGATACGGAAAATGAATTTCTCCCCCTATCCAGCTAACTTACCAGCTAAAGCCCTAAACTTTGGGTTTATTACTGTGTCTCTTTTTGATATATTTAAAATATACGGGCAGGTACAGGTTTTTCGTAAAACTATTAAGATGCAGAAACGATTAGAAAGATAATTAAGGAAGATGCTTTAGAAAGAGCCTCAATTTTCACTTTAATATTTCGAGCATTCAAATTTAAGAAAAACCTTTCTCTTCATTAAGTCTCGCCGTATGGATGTCATATGCAGGTTGGCACCTAAATTTTTGAGCACAGAGTAAAACCAAAGCAAATTTTTCATTAACGTGAATGTGTACCTTCTTATACTTACTACCACTTTCAGCCATTGTTGGATGTATGTGATACGTACGAAGTTAAGATTTTAATTTACTTACTTTCATAATTTTGGTATGCATTGTACAATTTGATACCTTTGTTTAACAGTGTTGTTGTTAATTTTTTTAATACATGAAAACATTTTATTCCGAAGATTTTATACGTAAACATTTTAAAATTTCCTGAGAATACAATTTTCAACGCTAAAATTACTTAGTGGAGATGGTTTAATTTTAGAATTAAAATGATAATAGTGTCATTCCCTCGTTAATTTTTTTGCCATTTCTAGAAATCGTCCTTGTTATAAGAATTGATGCAAAATTATGATTGTTAGTCATTCCATTTATTTGCTTATTATGTTAATTATAAGTTCAAATGCTTGACTTACGATCATGGGGACACTTTATATTGACAACTAACAGAATAATTTTAGGAACTGACATTACGTTTTGGCTCACAACTTAAATCCTGTGGATTGAACGTAATGTTCTCTAAAGCCCCATTCTAAAAACATTTACAGTGGCTGGGGCATAAATCAAAACCAATAAAGAAAGCTTTATAACGCGTCCTTATCTCTTTCGGCTCCATAGGTTTCTTTCTTTCAGACACACCCACATAAATATTGGAGAGCCAAAATCGGTGTATTGCCTCAGGTAGTCCCCTCATTAGATTTTAAGAATGACAGATGACCTACGACAGTAATAAAAATATAGTGATCGGGGAGTAATATTATTATGAGGTAATCTACCGGTTAAGGTAGGTTTTTGGATGGACACAACCATCAAACAAATATTCTGCAACCCCAAACAAAACCCAATCCAGCAACCTACTCTATGTCAGGTCCCTCTTCATCTCTGTGCACTTCTTTCCTCCCTTCATCCCGTCCAACATCCCTATCCTGTTCCTACCCCTTCCTCGCTTGCCCAACATTCTCCCCTCTATTACCTTCTTCAACATTCCACTACCGCTCAATACGCCTTTCATCCATTTTTCCTGCCTCCATAGGATTTCTCTCAACAAACCCCTCTCCTCACCCACCATCTTCAGTGGGGAGTAATATATTATAGAAAAAGTTCAAATGAAATAATTTCAATAGTTGACATACAACGTAAGGAATTAAAAGATTAATATCATGGCTGTAATATAAGATGATTATTTCAATGTTGAAAATCAGTACTGGAAATATCTGTTTTCTTTTTCGTTATCTCTCTCCTTGAGAGAGAGAGAGAGATCCAAAAAATTGCCTAAAGCAAACAAATGCACTCTTTTGGTGACTTTGTGATAGCAACCTCATCATCACCTTTAATATTAACAACACCCTGTGGTTCACGGTTACATGGCGATCATACTATTCATAGCAATTATTGGCAAACTGGAGGATGTCCCTGGAACGTGTATAATTATTTATTTAAAATGTTATCTGGTCAATTCAACTGCGATCCACTGGATCACTTTATCGCCTTTCTATCCCTTACATACGCTCGATACCATTTGAATGCTTTCGAGAAGGATATGCTGAGTATAATTCTAACTTTAAATAGAGAATCGAAGTTAAACCAAAGTGTGGGATGCTGGTTCACAATATACCACAACACATACTTTAACTCCTAACTGTTCAGAAATAAATTTCGGTATCATCGTTTGTATCCCAACAGTAATAACTAAGCATTGAAAATGAATCATGTTTCTTTGTCAATATCGAATATGGAAAACATTCAAGAAAAGATATTTAACAACGGATGAGCAAATGCGAAGTTTTACCGTTGAGGAGCTACGGGAGAGTTATTGAGATACAAATGAAGTTAAAGAGAAAAAACGCATTTTTTACAGTTTCTGCGGGATAGGGTGGATAAAGCAGATGATGGAAGTCTTTGATAAGAAGTTATAAAAATAATTAGTTACTTTTGCAATAGTTCACTGGAGGCATTCTTGCCATGAATTAATGACTTGCAATAAATGTAACTGAAAATCAAGGCTAATGAGCGAAGAGTGGAGCAGCTATGAATGAATACAGATATCAATGGATAAAGGAACATAATGGGAATCATTCATCGTAGTCGATGGGGTAGCATTAATTAAATAGTCGAAGTGCCACAGTCTGCTAATATCAAGAATTGAAATGGCTAATGGCTCTGTTACGCGAAGTACTTAGGAAGACGCGGGGGAATGGAATTAGCTTCATTGGAAACAATAGAGAAATACAGCCGAGTCTTTCGATAAAGCAATGCAAATTATGGTGCAAATACCCGATCAGATGAAACATGATATTTTCAATTCTAAGTTATGGATTTCGATAAAAATCACGCCACTTAAAGGATTATATCTAACTCCAAGCCAATTAAACCATTTCGTTACCTTTGAAAACCGAACTTGCGTGCGTTTAACCCGCTTCACGAAATAAAATTTTACATGTGAAATCGTAAACCGAGTAATTATTACACTCAGTACTATAGAAATAGAGTGGCGCTGTCTGTTGGTATCTAACGATTTTTAAGGATTTTCCACCTCTAGTCACAGATCAATCAGTGAAACTAATAAGCATTTATTCATAGGACCACCATTATGCTCTATGATTACTCAAGACAATATCTAACAAACGACACCTGTCTTTAACCTTTTCGCTCAAAGATACCTCACTACTCGTTAAATGAAACCTGATATTTCAACATACATATTCTAGGACCTTTCGAAAGTAAAACGGCATTTTGAAAGTATATACGGGTCACATCCAAATATTTGACGTGAATTTTCCATTCATGCAAAAATACCATTAAGTCAGGGGAGTTGGAGAAGTGCATCGCTGGGTTTGTTTTTCAAGTATCAACTCAAGAACAGCGAAAAATTTCCCGGTCACTTCCACAGTGTAGCCCAAAATCAGTTGATACACAGCGGTATTGGGCGTTTAGTTTTGCTCTATGGAGTAACCTACTCACCGCCGCATACGTTGTGGAGTTCATCGGTGACCAGTAGTAACAACACCACAGATAGTATAAACGACAACCACTTCCTAGTTTTGCCATATTCCGTGAGTGAAGGGGTCGAGGAGGTTTTTTTTCGCAGCGCACTGAAAGAACAGAATCAGTCCCGAGGCTACATACGCGTGGCACCTCCACTCATTTTCTCCGACGGAACGAGAACACTGAGATGAGAATTGTCCCAAAGTCTTGGGTCGACAGAGATGGCCCTAAGTTGGGGCGGATCTTCTGTTCTGTTCTTCTCCGATAGTCGATCGGTGTTCGATTAAGATCACACAAGGATCTCCGTCCGGGAACACGCCCACACACATCCATACCCTCCGCCCCGTTGTGCAGGACACGCTCGTCCCCACCAACCCCTCTCTCCTTCCCCTCTCTCTCCTTTTGCCGGTCGTCCCTCTCCCAATACAGAGTAAATCTTTTTCAGTACCACCCGGTATTTACTTTATGTCTACGCCCGCATGTGGTATTTACAAGTATCAACAAGCTGTGGCATCTTGTATGTCGCCATTCTTACCTATTTAGAGAGCCTCCACTTTATCAGGTAGCGTTCCAAGATGCTTCTTCATTAGAGCCAGATTGCTTCAAGGGGGGACTTCGGCTTCGGTTTGGGGTTCTCAAGCGGTGATCACCCTGTTTCCGGTGCTGCAAATTGTACAATAAAGTTTGCTGATCGACCCCTCCTCAGCGCTGCACTAAGGGTCCCAGCCCAGGAATTCGAATCCCTTGTTTGATTTGTATTTCGTTTGCGTAGGTGCATTTTTATAATTAAGAACTGTGGACTTATCTTCTGGGTTGATACATTTGCTTCTTAGCGCTGCTACTTCTCTTGCCCATACCCTTTTCCTCTCCTTCCTACCCACACTCTTTTGCTCCCTTCTTGCAAAACATCACAGCCACAAGAAAAGAAAAAGAGGCTTAATGGAAAACGCAGTGCGAGGATATGGAAGGTTTGCAGAGGAAGGGTGAAATTGGTGCGCTCTACAGCAAGGTTAAATCATTATCGGGAAATAAGGAGGGGAGAACAGTGCTAACAGTTAGAGATGTGTGGGGTAAGGTAATAGTTAACAAACGTTATGCGATTTTCCAGAAAGAAAAAGGCTAAGCTAAACATTAAAATAGAAGGGGAAAAAATAGAGCAGGTAGAATAGTTTACGTATCTCGGAAGTGTTTTGGACCAAAGCAGTCAAAGTAGTAGGGAAGTTCGGAGAAGAATTGCGCTGGGCAAACAGGCTTTCACATGGAGGAGGAAGTTAATAACAGGCAAGTTGAGTAAGGGTGTTAAGAAAAGACTCGTAAAAACTATTTTTGGAGAATAGCTATATACGGCGAGGAAACGTGGTCACTGAAGCAGGAGGATAGACGTAGATTGGAGGCTTTTGAAATTTGGGTGTGGAGAAGAATGGAGAAGGTGAAATGGACCGAAAAGAAAACAAATGAGGAAGTACTAGGATGGTGTGCGAGGAGAGGGGTTTGTTGGGAGAAATCCTACGGAGGCGGGAAAAATGGATGAAAGGCGTATTGAGCGGCAGTGGGATGTTGAAGGCATTAAAGGGGAGAATGTTAGGCAAACGAGGAAAGGGGAGGAACAGGATAGGGATATTGGATGGGGTGTAGGGAGGAAGGAAGTACACAGAGATGAAGTGGGACCTGAGTAGGTTGCTGGATTGTGTTTTGCCTGGAGTCTTCCCGGCCATCCTTAAAGGAGTTTAACCACCTCGAAACTTATGAGTAGGACAGAGCAGTCCCTGTAAACCTCGCGAATCATTTTGTTAGTCTCCTCAAGAGATTTTTTAAGCTAAGTACAAAACTTAATAATCGCGTAACGTTGTTCGATCGTCCATTCCATTTTTTCGTGACAAGGTCGGCGCGCAGAGTTTTACAATAACTGACGTCCTGCCGCTGCCACAGCTTGGAGAACACTGAGACCTGTTTTGCGGCTAAACAAGGTGTCCAATTCATCTACTCCAAGTTGTTCGATTCCACTCCGACCAATAGGAGCGGCGCAGGGAATTCAATTGCATTAATTTCGGAACTTATCCTGTATATATTCTTGAGTTTGTGTGTGTATATACGTATATGTGTATATATATGTATAAATAAATATGTACACACACACATATATATATATATATATATATATCGCATATTGTTGTATATATATGAAAATACATATGTATATATTCTTACATACATAAATATGTCAACTTAGCATAAGACAAAAACAAAAAGAATGGACACTGACGAATGTTTGACCTTTTCGACAGGCAGACCGTCATCTTAAAAAAGTCGAATAAAGGGGTGTGTGTGAAGGCGAGGGGAGGATGTCTAGAACGTAGGATGAATGGACAAGGAGGTAAGAGGAAATGGCGACTGACTGCCATCCCCTCAGTGGAATGAAGATGGTTATTAATGTGGATAGAGAGAGAGGAGGACCATTCGTCCACGCAGAAGGACAATCAGAAGTCGCACGAAAGGCGGTGCATAACATTTTTAGATAAGCATGTGGTGCAGATGAGGTTGGCATGAGGATTAAGTGTAAACAAAGATATCTTTGGGCGTAGGATAAGGAAGCACATACGAGGGCCTCGTATATCACAGGCATTTGAATGTTGATGAGCGGAAGAAATAGGAGGTTGGTGGAAACAATAAAGACTTCGGTGATTTGAGATTGTAGCTTAAATTTGAGCCGTCTGAATGACAACAATCGGCGCTGACTTCAATTTATCATTTTTTTATGAAACAGTTAATTTATTTTAATATTTTTTTAAAATTGTTAGGTGACAGGAAGAAGGTCGTGATAATTAAAACATTTTTAGATTTAGTTAATTGTGGACGAGGAGCATACTGGGGCATGGGGGAGCATTTTATTGATGAGTATTTTTTCAACCAGTGACCTTAGTTCTTGTATTAATGAGCGATGAAATGAATGTAACGCTCATTCATGGGTAATTAGAACAAGGATGATCTGAACATACCGTTTTTAAGCACTCAGAGGTTGTGATTAATTTTTATAAGTGCCCTAAAACTTATTTTGCACTACTTTAGGGGCGCCAATTTTCAAAACTATGAAATTTAGGCTGTTTTTCCTTCAAGATGATAAAAATTATCTAAACAATCAGCGGCAGGTGATGCTATGTTTGCACTATTAGAATTTTTATAAAATTTCACAAATGATATCAATTTTTCGTGAGAGCGACATGTATTCTGCCTAATCAATTCATTATTTTTTTATGTTGGCCCTTCACTGCCATGAAATCATGAATAGACTCTTGGATTTTCGATATCAATTCTATTAAGGCTAATATCTTACGATAGTGTTTTATCATAGTTCTTGGGTATTAAGTACTTGACACTGCAAAGACGGAAAGTTTATCAACATTTTATCTTGACATATGGATTCAACTATTTGACTCTTCCTCTTTAATTTAATGCGCAAATGGTACTGGGAGAATTTGATCATTGTACATCATGCGGATGCCAAGGGTATTGAAAAATTACGTTTTTAGCTAATGGGTTTCAAAAATAACTGATTACACAGGCCTACAAAAAAATTTTCTTTTTGGTGCCGGGAATATTTGTGCTGATTTTAACTATATTTGTAGAGCTGAATCCAAATATGATATCCGTTTTTATTTAACAGCTCTACTTTTTTAGATATGGCACATCTTACGATTAGTTGTTTTAATATTTGATATATTCCGGAAAATAATTTTCAAAGTTAAATAAATCTATAAGTATGCATGGGAATATATGGTAAAAGAAAATAGGAAAAATATTACAGACTTTGTGAAACGTGCATACTTGGGATATTTTGGTGTTATTATTATTATTAAAATTTACATGTGCAAATAGACAAATGTCAGGTGGCACACAAGTCCCAAGTGTTACAATAAACTTGCCTTGGAAAAATAACATGGTTTCTGAAATATAATCACCATCACAAAAGATAATAAATAAAATAAGTCTGAAAAAAGAAAAAAAATACACTGTTAAGCTTGGTGACCAAGATAAAACATGGGCACCGCATTTTGTGTGTAAAACATGTACTGAACATCTGCGGCAATGGACAACAGGACAAAGGAAAAGTCTAAAATTTGGTGTGCCAATGGTGTGGAGAGAACCTGTGAACCATATTGACGACTGTTATTTTTGCATAGTAAATGTTTCGGGAATTAATCGAAAAAATCGCCACAAGTGGACATATCCAGATTTGCCTTCAGCTAGACGCCCGGTACCCCATTCAGAAGAAATACCGATCCCAATATTTCAGACGTTACCAGATATATCTAAGGAAGAATTTGAGTTATTTGAAAACATTTCTCATTCTATTGACGATAGAATGACTTTCCTGATTGTCCACGCCTCACATACATATAACAATTCACTCCAAACGTTTTGAAACGCTTATTTTGCCAAGGCCATTCTTTTCTCAATATATGTGTCACATGTATTTTTGTTGTTAGTAAGACTCCCCATGTAGCAAAAATTTTCAACCTGATCCAAGGTAGTGTTCTCTAGCTTTATATCAATTTTGACAATTTATTTCCTCTTTTCTATTACCATTATCTTGGTCTTCTTCTTGTTTATCTTCAATTTCAAATCTTCCAGGTCTCTGGTAGTATTTTGAGCATCTTATTCATGTCCTTTTCAGAGTCTGCAATTACTGCTATATCATCAGGAAAGCGGTTACTGTGAATTCTTCTTCCATTCACTTTAATACTTTTAGTCCTTCCTTTCATTTTTCTAATTGCTTCTTCAATGATTAAAATAAATAGGCAGAGGTATAGGAGAAAACTTGTCTCACGACACTTTTTATTTTTGCTAATTTCCTACACCCATTTATATCAATTTCGATTTTCTGTGTCTTGTACAGATTTAAAATTATTCTTCTATCTATCCAATCACGTTTGTTTTTCGTCAGTAGTTGGAATAGTAGTCTCCAGTCAACTTTGTCGAATGCCTCTTCTAAATCTACCGTATATAGGCCACGTATGTCTTTCTATTAATCTCTATCCTCCTCTCTAAAATCTGTTGTAGTGCTAATATTACTTCTCCGGTTCCTCTTACTGCTCTTAATCCAAATTGATCACCTGTTAATTTTTGGTCGATTTCTCCTTTTATTCTGTTTTTCATTACGTTCAATAGAATTTTGGAAGTGTGTGAAAGAATGGAAATGCTTCTATGTTTGGAACAGTCGGTTGTGTTACCTTTCTTTGGGGTCGTAGAAATTTTACTATTAGTAACATCTTCCGGGACCTCTGCTCTTTCAAAACTTTCGTTACTAATTTTGAACAACCGTTCTTTTGTCATATCACCTATATCTTTTAGTGTTTCTCCAGGTATATTTTCTGAGACTTTTGCATCTGAGTCTGCTGTCCTTCCAACTTTTCAGAGCAAAAATAATGTCTTCTCTAGTTACTGAAGGATCTGGCCTAACTTTGTCTATACCTTTCTCATCCCCTGTATAGGCATGATTATTCTGTACCTCTATTTCATTGCATACTTCTTTTATGTATTATTTCCATCTTTCACCCACTTTAACGTTTCCAAAGGTTATATTACCATTTTTAACTCGAATCATATATGTCCTGATTCTTACCTTCAATGAAAGTGCTTTAATTTTTGTATACCTCGTATACTTTGTCCGATCTCCCCCTAACCAAATTCTCTTCTGTTACCTCTCTTCTTTCTTTCAATCATCCATTTTTCTTTCTCTTCCCGACAGTTTAGAGTAATTTGATTATTTAACTTTTTTTAATCTCCAAAATTTTTCATACTCATCTTATTTCTTTCTTGGATGAGATGTAATATTTCCTTACTCATCCATGATTTTCGTGGTTCTAGTTTTCTTTTTCCTAGAATTTTCGTTTCGCTGTTGTAGTACATTTTTCTCATAAGTTCCGTCCTTCTTTTTCGCAATCAACTTTTTAATTGTTTCTGCCAACCATCGGGCAATCTGTATTTCTTTCAACTTTTCCAAGCAATATTTCCTTGGTGTATTTCTTTAGTATTCCTTGAATCTAATATTGCACTTTGCCATCACAAGAAGGTGGTCACTATCCACGTCGAAATAGATATGTATGACTAGACTTGATCTGATTCCTCTATCTTTGTTTGACGAGTACGAGATATAATATCAGTATATAGTACTAGTACTCGCATATAATCAATTTGATATCTTTAAGAGTCCCCAGGCTGTCTCCAAGTATATCGTCTCCTGAAGGGGATATCGAAGACTATTAGTAACTATCATTTCGTAATATTCAGAGAAATCAATCAACATTCTGGTGTTCTTTTCTCCTAATCCAAACTTATAAAGATCTATCAAAAGAAAATAAATCATAAAAAGAGATATTTTTCTCATAGTCAATCTCAGGAATCAATAGCTCCGCCGCAAAAATTTCATTTCTCTGATCTGTACACTGAAGCATTAGTTATGTCGTGCCACCGAAACGAAATGAGATGTGACCTTTTGCCCGCCTATCTGCGTGTATTTCAAAGCTTAGGAAATCGGGGTTTCATCGGAAGCACCGTGCGGTGTACTTAAAGCATCATGTCAGCCAACGTTCGCGTAAGAAACGATTCTCGCATGCACGTACTATGGTGGGTAATTGTCAAAATACGTAGATGCTGAAGGCAAAGGTATATATACGGGACTGCGTGATGTAGGTATTGACTCGGTTTCAGTTGGGGCTGGGTTTAAGACCTTCAATCCTTCGTGAAAACAAAGAAATATTAAGGAAATTAAATATCGCTCGGCACAAAAATGTACGTTTAGAATACAACTCCCAGCTTAAATTTTGCCTTTTAATCCGCTCAAATTTAAGTCAATGCGTAACTCACACTGAAAGTCAAAATATCCTACATTTCATTTTATCATTTCTGTACCTGTAATCGTATGCAATATAATTGGGCAGTATTTTTGGCTCTTAGTCTGCCCTTCAGTAACCAATATTTGCGGTAGGTTGTTAAACACTTAAAAGTGAAACCAATAATTAGAGTAGAGTGAAATATATCTCCCGTTGATTTTTTCCCACAAATGAGGTATTTTTGCTGCGTGATTTGGTTCTGATGGAAAATTGGACAATTTCTTGAATTTTTGTGAAAGTATTGAAACCACTTCGCTGATTTATCTTTTATTTTGCTTAATAAATGAGGTAATAAAATAGGGAAATTTTTCTGGTACCTAGAGCATTTTTTATTCGGGAAAATAGTGAAAAATTAAGATTTTTAGAAAGGAAGGTGGTAGACAAATTACAAGGCGTATAAAGTAAGGCGTCATGTTTATTAAAACATTGGCAAATTTTCATGTAGTGATTCATGGGACACTCAGTATGCCCACGTATCGTATAACCAAAGTGCCGAGGCGGACATAAACATGTTCAACGATTTTATGAATAAAATAAAAAGTTAAGAATTCAATATCTAGAGAATTTATCTTTATCACGTCGTAAACATATTCACCAGATAAGAGCCGGGAAAAGCTTAGTTTTAATCCATATAATGCGAGACACCATACTTGAACGTTCTTCTTACTCATCGATTCGGAAATATTTGTCAATCACCCGTCATCTCCAGAATGAATCATTATTTTCGAAAGTATCCTGGCACTAGATCCCCCTCCCTCATTTGAATCAATCTCAATTTCGCTTAATTTATACATAATATTATATAATATATTACATGTATATGTAATATTATATAAAAATTACTTAATATTTATAATATTATACATAATTTTCTACATAATATTACATATATTATTATTATTATTATTAGGTAATCTACCGTTTAAGGTAGGTTTTTGGATGGACACAACTATCAAATAAACATTTTGTGACTCCCCACCTTGCAAACTAATCTATATCAGGTCCCTCTTCATCTCGGTGTACTTCTTTCCCCCCCTCATCCCGTCCAACATCCCTATCCTGTTCCTGCCCTTACCTCGCTTGCCCAACATTCTCCCCTCTATTACCCTCTTCAACATTCCACTACCGCTCAATACGCCTTTCATCCATTTTTCCTGCCTCCATAGGATTTCTCTCAACAAACCCCTCTCCTCACCCACCATCTCCATACTTCCTCATTTGTTTTCCTTTCGGACCATTTCACCTTCTCCATCCTTCTCCACACCCACATTTCAAAAGCCTCCAATCTACCTCTAAGCTCCTGCTTCAGTGGCCATGTTTCCGCACCGTACGCTCCATGTCAATGTTTTCATGAGCCTTTTCTTAACATCCTTACTCAACGTCCCTGTCATCAACTCCCTCCTCCTTTATAAAGCCTCTTTGCCTAGCGCAATGCTTCTCCATACGCCCCTACTACTTTGACCGTGTTGGTCCAAAACACTTTCGAGATACGTAAACTGTTCTACCTGCTCTAGTTTTTCCCCTCCCATGTTAAGATTAACCTTTGTATTTCCGTAAAATCACATAACTTTTGTTTTATTTATATTGATTCTCATCTCATATCTATTATCCCATTATATGAGATTTCAATTTTGGGCATCGGTTGACCGGCACGACTTGGTAAGCTATTGGAGGTACTCAGTGAGGTATTAATGAAGACGCTTTGAAAGAAGGAATTTAATAAGTTAGAATTTAAATATACGAGGAACGTAGCTACGGTCGTGAATCAATGTAAACAAAAAAAACCGGGACCGTAAACTTTAGTTTACGGTCCCGGTATTTTTTGTTTACATTAATAAGTTAGCATTTTCCAAACTTCTGGTTACTCTTTCGCCTTTATCATTTTTGAGTGAATTAACAGTTGAATTATTTGCCTGAAATTCTCTGGCGTATGCCCAAAATGCTTTGGGATTCTCTTTCAAATTTTCCACTGACCTTTTCCTTTTGAATTCGCTTAACGCTTTCCGAAATTCATTCTTGGCACTCGCCCTAGATATCTTATAATCACAAGTGATCTCATTCTTTTTATCGCTAGAGATATCATCCCTATTATTTTTCATCTTGGCGTATTTTACAGCCTTTGACGTCGTAATTCCTTTCCAAAATCCGCGTTGTACGATCTAGGTCCCATGATATCTTCCATAAATTTACTGGAAATGAATTTGTTGACTGCAGAGCACGTGATCATAAGGAAGTAATTCCACGTATCCTAGTATCTCGGCGATTACTATCTTTCTTAAAACTAGCAAATTGATTCTGTAGCATGCACTTTAGGTTATTATAGTCACCTTCTTTAAACAAGTAAATTTTTCTTTTAGGATTCTTATTTCGGACTCCATGAAGCAAAAACTTAGCATTTACTGCCCTGCGGTTAGTAATTCCTTTTATAGTTTCTATAGTTAAGACTTTTTTCGGAAATATTCGTTGCTAACAAATCAAGAATATTGTCGCCCCTCGTTGGTGAAGTGATAAGTTGATGCAAGTGGTTCAACGTAAAAGAATTCAATAGCGATTCGCAGATATCATTGTCTTTACCCACTTTTTGAAACTATACGAGTCGTATGTGCTCCAGTCAATAGATTTCAATAGATGGGATATTGAAATTTCCACCGATTATAACGTCGCAATCATTGTGTTGAGATAAAAAACCTCTGATTTGCTATCTAATTCTAGTATTGAATCATATTCGTCTAATGATTATCACTTGGCAATAAGATTTTAATAAGTATGTCTTTGTCGACTGGCTGTCTTCCTGGGTCATACATAAATTCTTTTGGATTGAGGACTTTTAATTGAGCACCAAACGCTTTTCAAACCATTACCTGGAATTACCTCAGCCCTACTGACGCAAGAATTCTTAACTGCAATAAAGACACCACCCCCCATTCTATTTGTTCTGTCATTTCTGTAAATGGAAAAAGGATTTTGGGAAAATTTCACCGTTGACAATATCAGTGAATAACCAGCTTTATGTCCCAATAATTATATCTGCGCCTGTGCTTTGAATTAGGTGATGATATTTTGCGACTTTGTTTTTTTAACTTCAATAATTTACTACCAACACAGATAATGTTCCCTTGACATTACGGCTTTTGGAATTTTTAACGAGGATCGTCTCCTTATTAATATTGAATCCCTTGCAAATTTTTCCGTCCTATACCATCTGATTGGTGTTAAATGAACTCTTGCTAGCACTGAACCTGACTTCATTTAATGCTACACAATTTGGCAAAGAAGACTTTAGAAACCCACTATTTGGCCAACACTTTAATCTGAAAAAGCCATGCAGGGCTCGAATATCCTACCCGCTACACACCCGGCGGTCTCAGACGTGTAGTGAACACCAGAACGGTTCAGGCTCCTACACGATTGGATCACCGGCTGAAGGTCGACGAAGGACGCCCCGATATCCTTGCAGAAAGCACGCAACCTCTGATTGATGCTTTCCACTCGCTTCCAAACGAGAGGACCACGATCAATCCTCGGAACAAGGCTGCAGATTGAGAGGGTCACATTAACCCCCTGGACAACACCCACCCGCTTCACTTCCGAGTTCCAATTCCTTGAAGGTATTCAGAATCTCTTCAGTTCCACGGTCGACGACATCGTTGACGCCAACATGAGCCACGAACGCAGCCGCAACCTGGAACACTTCGTGCCCTCTTAATTTTACTGCATCCGTGGATATATCGTTCGGATAATTTACGGAGCGCGCGGGTTCAAAATCGGGTTTTATAATTTCAACCAATCTTTTGGAGGTAACAAGACAGTCCTGATGTGTGAATGAGACCTCATTAGGGTTGATTACTATTATTATCAATGCGACCTAATAGTCAAGATAGGATTTGGTTGAACACAGTACCAAACCGCTTCTACATTACTAATCCCACCTAATACGCCAAAACGTGAAACCCTAAAACAAACCCTTCTTCACTACACTACGATACATCCTCCCACAAGCAAAATCGGATTGAACAAATGCAACCAATATTTTTGAGGTACCACGAACTAACCACGATGTGTGAGTAAGATCTCATTACGAGACTCGGATTAATGCTATTCTAATTTTTTTCACGCTCTACAAGCATGTGTACATTAGTTTTCAGCCTTCATTCGTATCATTATTATTATCAATGCAGTTCATATGGTTGAATTCAATACCCAACCTCTGCTTCATTACTAAGCCCAAACCAACTCGCCATAACGTGACAACCAACAACAAACCCTTCTTCACGTACATAATTACCCGAAACTCCCTGGAAGGGAGTGAGCTGGGGGTGTTAGGTCACCAGTCATGCATGCACGATCATGACGCCTTTACACATACAATGATTTGATCATGCATTGGAAGAAAGTTAATGACCCGGCAGAAGGTATTTACATGCAAGACTATTCAATAACAGGATATATTCTAATCTTGCGCGAGGGCTAAAAACATGGGCCTATTTAAAATTCTTGTAGGACATTGACAAAAAAAATATCCACTACCGATACTAATTATCTACTTCCCGCCAACGTTCATATCTATTTTTATCCAAAAAACGACATTTTAAATCTACTTTCTATTTCCCTTATTTTACGTACGTGATCAGATTTAGCACTACACCTCAATACATCCTTCTACAATGTATTTTTGGATCGTACGATTCATGGACTGTTTCTCTTGAAAACAACTTTAAATAAAATATTATTAATAACAGAAACAATTGCTAATGAACAAAGTGAAAAAACAACGGGAGAAGCAGAATATCAAGACTTTGTTCCAGCTAACAACAAGAAACATAACTGAGCTCATCAATTGGGCGTGAAGACTCCATTTCAACACGGTGATGTTGCTATTTACAGCACTAGTTGGCTCGTAAAACCCAACAATTACATTCGGCGTGACATGAAAATGACGCATTCAGTCATTCTCGGAAGGGAGAATCTTGGTGATTTCCCGCACCAAGATAGAGCGGGATCATTTCCGGTGATATGCGCAGATTTTACGAGCGATTTCATATAAAAACGCACGTTTGCACATATTCACGGAAGATGAAATGTTGAAATATCTTGATGGGGAAATGGAAGGGGCGAATTCAACGCTTTTGTTGAAAGCGCAGGATTTATCTGGAATATTTTGAAACATCAATTTTGATATAATGAAAACTTTGTTGCAATTTTCCACAGTTAAAACTTTATTGCCGACCATGGTTTCGATACACTGTATCATCTTCAGGTGAGGGAGAGTACAGGGAGAAAGGATATATATACCAAGGAGGGGTGGCAGGGGAGGAGGGAGCGGGTGGGAAGGGGGGGGTGGGGTTTTGTCATACAAAGAAAGGCAGGAAAAACCAATGGAACCCCCCGAAGTACGGGCAGCTCACTCTTCGGGGGGGGGGGGAGGGAGGTGTCGCCATAATGGTCACTGAGGGAAGTTAATAGACAAAAGTGGGGAGGGGCAAGAGAGGAACTGAATGTCGTTAAGTAGCTCTATCTTCTGGTTTCTCCGTTGGATAATCTCTAAACTCTCGAGAGCGTCCAATTTCTTGCTCTTTTCGAATTTATGCAACGGCTTAAATTCAAAATCCGGGGAATGGTTCTTCTCCAAGAGGTGGGTGGCAAAGATGGATGTGGTGCTGCCTAACGCATAACATTTCCGATGCTCATTGATGCGTGTGGCGAAATTTCGTCCAGTCTGTCCCACATAAGTCGCATTACATTGGCACTTTAATTCATAAACACCACACTGTTTTTCGACGTCGAATTTATCTTTGTTTAAGCAGAGTGCTTTGGATATGGAAAATGGGGTGTAAAATGAAACACGGAATTTATCCTTAGGTAGAATGTTGGCAATTCTATAGGACAAAGAGTTTGAGAAGGGGATTTTGCACCATTTACGTGAGGGGTTGGAGTATGGCAGGAGTGTTGTGTGGAGCTCGACGGCACTTTTTCTCAGTTTTTTCCCTAATAGGGAATCAATGAGGTCGTCGTTGTAGCCATTCCTCTCTGCAATGAACTTGATGGTGGTGAGTTCTCGGTCAAAGGAAGTTTTAGGCATTGGAATGCTAATTAATCTGTGAAGCATGCAGTGGAAGCTTGCCAGCTTATGGGAAATGGGATGGCAAGAATCAGAAGGAATCACTAGGTCCGTATACGTGGGTTTCCTATAGATGGAAAAGACATGTTGGCTTCCTTTGATTTCAATCCCGAGGTCCAAGAAATTTATTGACTGGTTCACTCCCATTTCCATAGTGAAATTAATAGAATTATGCCTGTTGTTTAAGAACTGCACAAATTGGCTCAACTGCCTTTCACTACCACACCAACAACATAGTATGTCGTCCACATACCTATACCAATAGACGATGTTCTTAATAAGTTTTTCGTTGGAATCAAACAGCTTTTCTTCAAAAAAGTCCATAAAGACTTCGGCTAACAGGGGAGAGAGAGGAGAGCCCATGGCAAGACCGTTTTTTTGCTTATAGTATGTACCATTGAAAAGGAAGTAATTTTGTTCCACACATATGTTGAGAAGCATAGAAATTTCTTGGATGAGGAGTTGGTTGGCTCCGGCCTTGCACAGTATGTTCTTGGCGTGTTCTAAGGCTTCCTGGGTCGGGATAGAAGTAAATAAGCTGCATACGTCGAAGGACACTAATTTGGAGTTCGGAGGTAACGTTCGTATCAATTTTGATGTTCAAGCTAAAAGTGACTCGGCGGCTTCTCCCGTAGTTTGTCAATTTCAATCCTTGCGAAGGATCCCGAAATAATGCGTCTTTTCTACAAGTTTCTCTCGTATTCATAATTACGGTTTTCGCGACATTTCCCTAGATGGGAGACCACCTCCTACTGCTATGGTTATTCCAGGGAAAAATTATGATCTTGACAAAAACAAAATGCTTGAAATGCCAAAAAAGGCTGTAGTGACACTCCTCTTCCTATTCAAAATGACAGTCCACATGGCATAAAATATTTAAGGTTGCTTTATAGATATTAAACATAATCTGACTTTTTTTCGATTAAAAAATGTCCATGCTTAATGTTAAAATATTGTGGGTATGAACATTACAGTTATTTGTGGGCTATTACGCATGTCCACGTCAAACTAAAATGTGAAGAAAGACGTCATCATGCTCACGGATTTTATGAATAACATAAAAGGAGGTCCAGAATTCGATTCTACGACATTTCAGATAATTCTGCTATCTAACGTTCATTGATTAATCCGTCTTTCATTGGTTAATTAAATCTGCAATAGTTCGACGCTCAACTAGAGACTTTCAATTACTCAATTTCCCATTGCAATTTTTTCAGCCTAAAAACTTATTTAAATTTTATTAAAATTTCCTCTCCTTTTTCGAAAAATATAAGGCGGGGAGCGAAAACGTCTAAGACTGTAATTATCACTATCCACTAACCTAGACAAACCCCTATAGAGTTGAAATAATGACAAATAGAGGTAGATGTGAAGTTCTTAAAGGTTATATACCTCCACTGATATCAAGCAGCAGACATCAATTTGATTGTTTCAGGAATTTTCATGATCATATGAAATTCATGATCACTGAAAAAGTAAAATTCGTATTTTTTTCACACAATCTTTATTACACTGCCACCGGTTTCGACACATACTCATAAGCAACAATGCCTGATGATGTCACCTATGGGTCGAAATCGGGAGTTGATAAGGTTGATAAGGGAGTAAGGAAAATTGAGGATGATAAGATTCTGAGAAAAAATACCATTTTACTTATTCAATGACTTCTAACCTCATTCATTCCACCATAGCCGATTGGGAGAGATTGAAGGAACATTTAGAAGAACTAAGACCAACAAGCTTTGACATAGAAAGGGAATATGACGTAGATGAAGATAGCTTAGGTCCAGGCAACTCGACGATGAAATAGAAAGGGCATTTAAGGAGATGAAAGCAAATAAGGCTGTGGGGGTGGACAACATTCCTGAAGAACTGTTGAAATGTTTAGGAAAATGCGGGAAGAAGGTCCTATATGGACTGATTCGTAGTATCTATGAGGAAGGAATCTGGCCAGAAGATTTTGTGAGATCAGTGTTAGTTCCTATTCTGAAAAAGGTAAAGGCAACATCATGTGAGGATTACAGAACAATAAGTTTGATATCCCACGCAGCTAAAGTTATTCTCAGGATCATCAACAAAAGGATAGAGAGTAAGGCAAATGATTACTTAGGGGATGATAAGCTTGGGTTTAGGATGGGGAGAGGCACGTGTGTTGCCATTGCAGTAATGAGATCACTAATTGAGAGGAATATAGGATACAATTAGGACGTATTTGCCCGTTTCGTAGATTTCGAAAAAGCGTTTGGTAGAGTGAATTGGAAAGTGAAAGGGAAAAACTAATGAGTATATTGCAGAAAATAGGAATAAATTGGAGAGACAATTCACAACCTATACACATCTCAGGAACAGGATAGGGATGTTGGATGGAATGAAGGAAGTACACAGAGATGAAAAGGGACTTTTTGTAGAGTAGGATGTGGTATTGTGTTTTGTTAGGGGATAGTTATTTGGTAGTTGTGTGTATCCAAATCCTACCTCAACCGCTAGATTACCTTAAAAAAATTACCAAAATGGCCAAAGTAGTAGGGACATAAGGCGAAGAATTGCACTTGGGAAAGAAGTTTCCACAAGGGTGGATGTGATGCCAGGGATGTTTAGTAAGGATGTAAGAAAAAGGATAGTGAAAACTTCGATATGGTGTGTAGCTATGTACGGCGTGGAAACCTGGTCACTGAAGCAGGAGGATAGAAGTAGAATGGAGGCTCTTGAAATGTGGTTGGGGAGAAGGATGGAGAAGGTAAAATGGACTGAAAGGAAAACAAACAAAGAAGTGCAAGGAGAGGGGATTGTTGGGAGAAATCAAAAGGAGTTGGGGAAACCAATATGCCCTTCATCAAAATGGATGAAGGGCATACTGGTCAGCAGGGGGATGTTGAAGACTCTAATAGAGGGGAGAATGTTAGGCAAACAAGGAAAGGGCAGGAATAGGATAGGGATGTTGGATGGGATGAAGGGAGAAAGGAAGTACACAGAGATGAAGAGGAACTTTTTGTAGCATAGGATGTTGGGTTGTTTTGTTAGGAGAAACAAAATGTTTATTTGGTAGTTGTTTTCATCCAAAACCTTCCTTAACAGGTGCATTACCTTTAAAAAAATATTGAGCAGCAGAGTCTATTACTCTTTCTTGTTTATCAATTTAGCAGGATGGTGAACACTGGAAAATTGCTGTTTCATGGAGTTGCCATCTAAGAACAGCACGGATGAATATTATTATTTAGGTAATCTACCGGTTAAGGTAGGTTTTTGGATGGACACAACTATCAAATAAACATTTTGTGACTCCCCACCTAGCAAACTAATCTATATCAGGTCCCTCTTCATCTCGGTGTACTTCTTTCCTCCCTTCATCCCGTCCAACATCCCTATCCTGTTCCTACCCTTACCTCGCTTGCCCAACATTCTCCCCTCCATTACCCTCTTCAACATTCCACTACCGCTCAATACGCCTTTCATCCATTTTTCCTGCCTCCATAGGATTTCTCTCAACAAACCCCTCTCCTCCCCCACCATTTCTAGTACTTCCTCATTTGTTTTCCTTTCGGTCCATTTCACCTTCTCCATTCTTCTCCACACGGATGAATATATAGTATACACACACAAATGAAACACTAATGATATATAAATGAAATCCTTCACAACCCAAGTACTAAATATGCCCTTGTCATATTAAATAATTCATTCCAATTACATCCAAGTAAAATATTTGGAGAAGTATGATCCTGACTTTAAGCCTATAAAATTGCTTTAATCCATAGAAATTCCAATACAACAATTTCAGAATTTAAAAATTATTCCCCTTGAACTTGATTTTTACACTCTCAAATCATTGAATTTTAATGCACATTCAGCAGATGACTCCGTTAAAAGTTACTGTTGCAACATCTCCTGAAATTTCTTGGAATTTAACACAGATTCTCCATAACAGGTATAGAAGTATGAAACGAGGATTTAAAAAAAAATCCAGAAGAATGATAAAAAGAGCTTAATTCAAAGTATGCTGCATTGGTAGTTTGTTATTTTTATCATCTTCCAGGCTATTGTTGATACCAACATCAGTGAAAATCTTTCCCTTTTCCTGTGAACCATTCATTGAGCCATTTTTTTCACATCTTCGTACAAACTGAAGCACTGCTCAGGAAGTGTGTGACCCATTGATGCAAAAAAGAGATAATCGGAAGGAACCAAGTCTGGTGAGTAAGCCGCATGAGGTAGAACTTCCCCGCTGGGTGCTTCCAACATGTCGAGAACTGCTTTGGCCATATGTGATGGAGTATTGTCATGAAGAAGAATGACCTTGTGTTGCCTCTATAGGTATTCTGGTCTTTTTTCAAGCAGCTAATAGTTCAAATCCAACAATTGTTCTTGGTAGCATTTAGTATTAACCATTTCACCAGGTTTTAACTGATCATGATAGACCACACCCTTCTGATCCCACCAAACATAGAGCATCATCTTACTGCCAAAGAGATTTGGTCTTGCAGTTGACGTGGATGGTGCGTCTGGGTTTACCCATGATTCTTTGTGCTCGGGATTCTCAAAATAAATCCACTTTTCATCTCAAGTAACAGTATGATGCAAAAATGACTTCCTTCTGTATCATGTGAGCAAAATTTCACCTGTTTTTGAGAGGCAGATGGAGAGGTATGCCTCTCCATCAACCTGTTTTTCAACTCATGTGATACCCATCTGCCGGTCTTCTGAATCTTTCACATGGGCAATTGGAAACAGCTTGTTGACTAATGCCCAATTGCTGTACAAGTTGTTTTGCGTTTGCGAATTATCTTTGTCCACAATGCTTGGAATTCCACATCTTTGTACCTTTTTGATGGTTTCCCATGTTCCTTGTATGCAATATGGAAGTTACCACTTTTGAAATGCCGAAACCATTGTCCACAAGTATCTTGGAGCATGTTTACTGTTAGCTTCTTAAGTAATCAGTGTGATTCAGAAGCAGTTTTCTTCTAAACAAAAAAATTAATGCTGTACACAGATGCTCTGTTTGGTATAAATTTCAACATATTGAACATAACAACACAACACTATGAAAACACTTTTGCAATTTATCACTCACGCGCATCTGACACTTGTTGATGGTACAGCAAAATGACTCAAGTGTTAAAACTTTATACCACAAACTGCATTGGTGCACCATCTGCTGTCTGAAATCTGGATTTCTCATTTGTACACCTGGTACATCTTAAAACTCACTTTAAACTGGGAGCTCTAAAATATTTTTCAAAGTTGCTGTTACATTAATATGACCAGCTCAAAAATGAACTGCACAAAATGCTACAGTAGTTTCATTACCAGAGTCACCAGCTAGTAAACAGAAAAATTCGAGAAATTTCATCTGCCCAAGCCAGAATTTGAACCCAAATCCCTTAAGTTTTGAGTGATATATTAGACCATATTCAAGCCATATGATTTGGTCAATCTAATGGGTCCCAGTATTACACAAGTTGTCCTGTGTAAGAGTTTTAAAAAATTGGAATTGCTACACAACTAATTTTCAATTAAATCACCCAAACAGTAAGCCTTAGCTTATCAAACCAACCTCAATGATTAGTCTGATCAGCTAGGTTTTATTCCATTATGTTTTATAATCAAGTGGCAGGAATATTAGAACACTTAAATTAACATACCATTTATATGCTATAGAACAAAGATTGTTTATTACTTGATACATAATTATGCTATATGCCAAATGAAACAGTTTTCAAAATATCTCACCCCCAAAAACACTATGAGGAAATCACAGCTATTTGATAAGTGAATCATTTAATATTTGTATGTATTGTTTTAAGTCTCACTTTTGTACTCAACAGCACAACAGTAATTTATTTTGTGTGATTAACAGCACACAAACGACACACTACACAGAAGCTCAAACATTCTTACTGCAAATTTGTACATATTGTACAATGCTTTTCAATATGTGACTACAATAAATTTAGATTTTAAAAAATAATAATAATTAGCACATTGAACTAAATACATCTTTCCAAGACATTTGCTAAATGACTAGTAGTAAATCAATGAAAAATGTAAAACAAAATTTTTAAAAAAATAATACAAGTTAAAATCAAATGTCTTAACACACTTTGATTGAAACAACTGTAGAGTTAAGTGTAAAGGAATATAAATATAACCTTTAATATCTTTACGCTGACTATATTCTTAAAAAATAACATAGCAATTCAAGGGTTACATCATATTATAACTATTTTAATTGTACTGAATTTCAATATGAAAGTCAATGGTTTAAAAGATGTCAATTGCTAAGATGTCACCTCATCCTTAGCAAGAGCTAGAATTATATTCCAAAAGTCACTACAGTATGGAGTTACATGGGTTTTTTTTATTTGAATCCAGCCACTGAACATGATAAGTCACAGAATTTGATAACTTACACTATTTGTTGGCATCAAAAATGAAATGCTAATCTCATCTTATATTAAGTTTATATTGCTGCAACAAAAAAAAACATTTGGGATTTCATGGACAGAGAACTTACAAGCAAATTGACAGTCAATGCGAGAACTGTTGCAAATGAGATGCACATTCCTAAATGCTTGTCCATGTACACTGAGAAACAGTAGGAATGTACCTACCATACACATTCAAGGCAATTATTTTTTCGTACATTTTTTACGTTACCTCTATTCTACCTTGTCACTTTGAAGAGCAAACCTACAGGAGTTTATTACCAATTTATATCACCAAAAATTGCTGCTGAATTGATTATGGGTGAATTTAGATTCTTAATCAAAATACATTAAAGGGACTTGATTATTACATTCAAAAGAGCCCCATGCCAAAGCATATCCTAAAACTCATGCAGCTCTGAAGTTGATGACTCAGTTCATGGCATCATTTGGACCCAATGCTCCAACCAAGAGGGTTTAGTGGGAGATGGACGTGCCAAATGCTTCAAAGCGACAGAATGGATAAGGAACGGCCAGCTGATGCATCAAGCTTCAATGTGTTTTATATGAGATTTCATCCCACAAGGGTCACTAAGGCTTAATAAAATAAGGGTGTCACATTTAGCAATTGACTATATCTGGAAAACTAAACACCACTGGATTACTTCCTGACTCGGGAAAATAAAGAGTCTACTACTTTCTCAAGATTTGACTCTTTGTCTCCATCATCTCCTCTTCCCACCTTTGACTACCTTATGTTTCCTCATGGATTGCAGCATAATTATATCATGTGCAACAATTTAAATGACTTGACATAAACAGAACTACCTTTCCAAGCATAAGTTTTCATTGGCTTGAAATAAAACTACAGTCAACAATATACAGCATGAAATATTAAACAAAACAAAATAATCAACAAAAAAAGGAGGCAGAAAATGGCAGTTATATAGGAAAATTACCATAAATAATCAACTGTAAGCTGACCTTCATTCATCAAAATGGCCTTCAAAAATTTAGTACCAGACTTATTGTAATACCATACATAAATTTATACGAGTAAATACTAATGGCACAATCACCAGGGCACAGTTACAACACCACAAGGGAATAAATGGCTATTCATCATCCACTCTTCAAAAAGAAAACTGTAAAAAATTATATCTTGTATGAAAACTATTTCAGTCGGTGCCCGTTTCCTAAACTGCATAGGCGATCAAGTAATAAATTAAGCAAGATGCACGACAGTAAACTTCTAAAAAATGCAGAAATGAATTCAAATATGGAAAAATGAGAAAATATGGATCATAATTTGGGAATGGTGATGATACTAGACATGAATTCTCAGTAGAGGAGGATAAAATTGAGGCATCAAATTGAGAATTAAGATAAGAAATTATAATGTTACAATGATCTGCGTGGAAATTAATCTGGGCTACTAAAAAAATGTAAATTCAAGTATTATGTAGATTTGGGGTACATGATTCTGAGGTTTCACTCCAAGGAAGAATGACCACATTTCTGGGAGATAATTTTCAGACAAAACTGACTTGTGTCTTATGCCCTGGAGGTAAATGCCTTCCAATTTGGATGGCTAAGATAAAGCTACAATATTTCCTTCCTAATGCTGAACCCTTCTATACCTCAGACATCCTAACTTAGATCAAACTGGAGGGGGGAGGGAGGAAGTTTAGGGGGAAAATTATTTTGCAACTAATTACCATTTCCTTCAATTTGTCCTACCCATTTTTTCCCTTTCCTCCCTGCTATTCCAATCAAATAAATTTGATAACCTTTTCATAACTGGACGACAGTGTCTTCACTCTTTCACTCTTCACTCTTTCGTTTCTTCAGTCTTTTTGCCAAATCCTTGTTAAGTAGCATTGCAGTCAAATTCTATACAATTTTCTCTGACAGCAGCCATTTCCCAAACAGTGCACAATCCATTAAAACATTTGCCACAATTTATTATGATGAGGTTTAATTGTACCAACGCCCGCACTTCCCAATGTTTCAGGTAAAAGAATGTGAACTCTTTCATTTACATACATTAAATTGGTATTTGGAACATATTTCATACGATAACTATGTATCACAAGACTAAGAAATCATCATAGATAGAAATATTATTGAATTGATTTTTTCAAAAGGGGAAACTGAAGGAAAAAGGGCAGAAACACAATTAGTCATCGAGAAATGTGGTGGCAGAGGTTTAGCTCCCCTCCTCTACCCCATCCCCTTACTCTAAGAGAGGCTCTGAAGGGGACGGCTTAAAATCAATGTCTGCTCACAATCAATTATTTACAGTAGGCAAGTTCGGCAAATTCATAAAAATAACAAGATATCATATTATTTGCACCACTAACTTCAACAGACTTATACAAAGACAGCAGCTGAAAATCAACCTGAGATAAATATGACTTTTAAGGGTCACACACTCCAATGAAAGGTCAAAATGCCTTGGCCATATGAACCCTTTCAACTCCTCGCACTTATGGAAACTGATAAGGAGTCGAGGCAAAATGAACAAGACAAACTACATGACCATATTGTAGCCATGGTTGAAGGCATTTGGAAATAATGTATGTAGTCAAGATGCCTGGCAGGGCCTGCTAGTGGCAAGCACAAGAAATCGGATGGTCATAAAAATGTCATTACAAAAATACATGCACAGTAAACCCAGGCAGTTAACCCAATGGGTTAAACAGCACTCTGGTCAGTTTCCAGTTATTGGTATTTTTTTCTACCACTGCAGCTTACTGTTCAACTGACTCGGCAACCTCAACATCTACGTGGGTATTACTTTTTTTGCTGCCTACGACCATGACATTTTGATCCCTTTGGTGTAAACTGAGATTTTTGCAAGCGCTTGAGGGTGGCACCATAGCCATTGCATTTCAACTGCTCATACGGTATGGCCCCTAGAATACAATTAAGTAGTTTTCACACCAATGCTTAAGACAAGGACAACAATGAACACAAGAGAAATTGACGATAAAAATGAAGAAAAAGTGACCCTCATGGAGAACAAGAAAATTTGGATCCAAGGGAACAGGTCAAATGAATTAAATATGCACACAAAAACAATAATTCCAAATAAAATCCCACTTAGGCCAATGTAATGCAACTACTCTGCATTGGGAATCAAAAGCAAAATGGCGAATGGAGTGCATTTCAACAGAAGGAGCTCTGCATTAGGGTTACAAATGTGCGCATATTGAACTCTCACATATATTTTTTTACGTCAATGTTCCCATAATCCATGTTATTCGAGTAAAATACTCATCATTATATACCATTGCATCACAACTCACAGCCATTGCACATTGAATGATGTCCGTCAACAATGGAGACAGTTATAATAGCCCTCATTTTGAAGGTTACCAAATAAATTCTAATAGGTAGCTACCCTATGAAATGTCTCTGCAGAAATACTTTGCACACTGAGAACACAGACTAACTGCAAAACATAAAAGTCTTCACCTCTATGGGAAGAAAAATAATCTCTGCAATTCGATGATTCTAAGTATTGCACCATTTCTCCCTCCATAATTCTATTACTATATTTATTATTATAAATAATTACATTCTAAATAGGAATGACTGAATGGGTAATCAGCTTTCTCTCTCCCATAAGCTGATTTACTTCGATGGCTTCACATTAGGCTCCAGAAAATCCATACACTTCAAGTACTCTGATCTCAAAATCTCCAGACTCACACAGAGGAGGATTGTCAAAAGTCTGGCATCTTTCTGTTTTGCCAAAGCGAATGTTTTCGTCCATCCAAATGGCTTGTCCTTCCCTTGAAGAAGAAATGAAAAAAATAGGTAAAAAATCAAGTGAGACAAGGAAAAATACAACAATAAAAGATCATTTTTTTATCTCTTATTGAAAGTGGTATTGTATCATAATATTATCTGGAAGATTTACAGTGTTTAACAACTTTTAACTCTGAGTTAAAGTAGTTCCAAATTGTACTTCATATCTTACACTACAACTAACGAGACAAAATGAAAAAATTAATTATAAATAATAACATTTTGCACACTGAGTTGGATATCAATGTAATCGAGGTTGCACCCCATAGAGTTATTTCACCTCTTTTAAAATTGCAACAAATTTAATGTAGTTAACAATTATTTACTGTGTTCATTTTAAATCTTAGCAGTGGAAAGTGGGCCATTCTTGGTGTATCAAGAGTTCAAGAGATTACACCATTAAAATGCAATAAAATTTAACTTACAAAAAGTGTAGATGATACATGAGATGATTATTGTATTGGGAGAGAGAGAGGCAAATGGAGAATTAAAAAACAGATCTAGATTATAAGAAGTTGGTTTGACCCTGAGGTGAGACCATGGATACATTATCATACGTATCTTCCAGAATTTGACATACAAGACATACATATATATATACAGAATTGACATACTAGTAATATGAGTTTCATACCACTTGTGTTTGTTATTCCCCTTAATGAAGGAATGGGGTTCTTCAATGTTGAATACCACAACAATGAATTACAATTATACTTTGTGGAAAGCACTCAGATAAATAGAATGAATACCTGCCTCTCTTAGATTACTTCAACCATCTCGAAAAGTAAGAATAGACTTTGGCATAGAATCTCCAGGCTTTTCAAGGAACTGTACTTTGTTTAAGGGCACACAAACATATTTTCAGCAATTTTTTAATGAAGATTAATCATAACCTGTCAACTTGATTCTCGTGATTCACCAAGATGCATGCACTGCAAGAAGTTCATGCAGTGAAGTTGTCATACAGCTTTTCAAAAGTCTAAATCTTCTGCAAAAATTGGTTGCCTATGGCATGTGCACATCATACAAGACCAACTTACCCTCCTCCTACAGTGAGCATCTTGGAATCAGCTGCCATAAATAATTCCGCAGCATGGTCAAAGTGGTCTCCTCCACGCTCCCCTGAAGTGGTCCTGTCCAGGCCAACCCAGGGGTAACGATGTCTCTCGGGCAACAGGGAGAAAACAAATGTCTCGCCAGTGCCAAAGTATGCTTGCCTGTTACCTCGGTCATCCTTCAGGTTCCTCTCCACCCACCGTGTAGAGCAGTAGGCCCCAAATGTCTGAAAACATCACAGCATTTGATGGTGGTATCATTTGGAGAGGGAGCTCATAAAAATTACACTTTTATTCACTAATGCAACCAGTCGCTTCCTAAATAAATCCATGCTTAAGCTTTTCATTTAGTCCAACATGATCAAAGAATTGATATTGTTGTGACAAATGATAAAATATTTTACAGGTACTTTTCAGAATAGTACACAAACCACAGGAAAATAGTTTTAAATGGGGTGAGCAAAGAGAGAAATCAGCTAGAAGGAATCCAAAAAAAGTGGGTGGAGGAAATTGTGAACAGCAGTGATAGTATATTGAAGGTCATGATAGAAGGGAGAGTATTGGGTAAGCAGGGAAGGAAGAGTAAAGGTTTTTTGAACAGCATGAATATGGGCAGAAATTAAGAAGAAATATATAAAGAAACATATGGCAAAGCAAGAGGAAGTTCTCATGATACTTAGAAGTAAATAATTATTAGGGACCACCTGAAATCTACCTTCAAAAGGCAGATTAGATGGAATGATATTAATACACAAACCAAGCAACCGATGACATTACTAGTATTAGTAGTACATTTGGGCATTAAACACACAACGTTAAACTTAAAATGTTATTTAGCATCATATGACCCAAGTAATCATAGGAGAACATACAGCTGTAATTCATGAGGGATGATTAAAATGAGTAACCTTAGAAATAAAAGTGCATCACACCATGAACCTAACTACTGTGGATGGTGCTCATGGCTGCAAATCAATACAATTATTATTTGGTAGTCGAACGTTGAAGGTAGGTTTCGGATTATCATAAAATAACTTCTCAGACAATTTCTGAACTGTTACTATTTGAATTAAAGACTAAAATATGAATTAGATGTATTCGTACATGATGGAACATAAAATAAAACTTTTTAGGAAAATTTTTTAAACCCACCTCCCCATTACTGGTCTTCACAATCAGAATTGTTGGCTCATGTTGCTCTACCCTCACAAAAAATGTAGTCAGAGAGCATCCATGCTCCTCAGTGGTGTACAAAAGGATTGGCTGGTACATCGTTATCCTCACAGGTAACCAAGACCAGAGTGTGATCAACTGCAAGATGATATTTTTTTAAATGCATGAAAAAATAAAAAAAATTGTAGACACTCATATGAACAGCAGTCACCATTGAAGCCAATCAAATTGCATTTGGCTAATAAACCATGAATTCCTAACCTTATCACTATGGAATAGAGCTATTTCAGGTAAAAAATTTTATAATGGTTGATAATGAGTCATTGGTTTGTAGGAGTTAGTACATATCTACAAGTATGAATTATGTAATCATATAACATGTATAATCATCAATGCATGAATATTTTTAGGCAAATTGATATGAAAATTTGGTTGACCTATAAAAAGCTAGTTTCATATAACCTATAAAATAAAACTCTAAAAGTAAATGAAATGATATCAGGTCTGATGTGATGGACTTATCTCAAAGTGATAAAAACAGGTTTCCAATTTTTCACATATGTAATCAACTAGTTTTGATATATTACATAATTTTCAAGTTCCTGCTCAGTATGAGAAGCATATTTATTTGCTCCTTTTGAAAGGCTTTAATAATAGCACTGAACATGCTAATGGAAAGATTTTCAACTTCCTGAACATATTTCTGCAATTAGATTGCCTTTTTCCCTTTTCATTTGATCGAGGTGATATGACACTTAAGCATCTGCTCCATACCTTTAATTAGAGTGAACAACTTTAATACATAGTAAACTCTTAATTATCCATGCTAATAGTTGCACAATGAGGCAAGGATAATGAAAAAACAAAACCTATGTCGAACAAAACAGATTAAATCAGTATTTTATTTACCATAAGTGCATCAATTTTTCATATTAAGAAAGGCATTTTGAGTAACATTTACAATGTTCCCAGAAAATTTAATAACTGTAAAACTGAGCAGGCACTAGGAAACGTGATGGACCAAAACTAGATATCATAATAAAATATTAGTGGAAAATTGTCCTTTTAGTACTTAAACTCTTCAACTACCAAAGATTATGAAATTCATTTGTAACTGTTAAAACAGGCAAACAACTTAATATTCTAATGAGCCATTCATACATACAAGTAAATAAATAAATAATTTTGCATTCATTATAAAAACAAGAATTTTAAAGCAGATCATAAATAAAATATGCTTTTATGGACAACAATACATATATAGGCATGCAGTCAGGAAACAATTATGTAGGAAATGAATACATTAACATTTATATCAAGAAAAACAATGGATATTACAAATAATAAGTTGACATAATAGTACCTTCAATCAAAAGTGATAGACTGTGTGGGCCAGAGGTATTTCATTAATGAGAAATCACCTATGCTATGCAAGAATTTAATGTGTACAAGTTTGAGGCTCTTGATTTAAATTTATTGACTGACTGGTTTACAGAAACTTGAACATTCATAAATCTGACTTAATCAGCCCCCCAACTACTTCCTTTCCATTTGTCAGTCCTTTCCATGGTTCTTTTCGAAGGTATCTCCATTTATAACCATTAGTGATACTGTTTTATATGTCTTACTCCCACATCTTCACTGCCTGTCTTTTGCAGCTCGAGTCAAGTACAAGTTTGGAATTACTTGCCCAAGTATTGCCTTTCATTATTCCTGTGCTCAAATACGTAGTTGAGCACACTCATACCAATTAGCAGTTTTGAATATTCAAGTAATACCTAATAGAACTCTAACAAGTTTGCTAAAAATTTAAAAAAATATGCAGTTTCACCAAAATAATTCCCATATTTGAGAGGATATAAGATGCATAGGCAAATAAAATGCACCTCCATTTTAAAAGGCATATTCAGGAGAAAAACTTTTCAAATCCTGATACCCTTATAACCCTTATATTTCTCACTATTTAGAAATAATTTTTCTTATATATCAACCCTAGTATCAATAATAATATAATATGTACTGGTAATAATAATTCAAAAACATCAGCTTTTACATAACATAATAATTTTGAGTCAGGCAAAGTAGTACCTAATGGGCACACCTGGGGTAAAATTATCCAAAAGTAGTGAGCATTGGGGATAAGATTAACCTTCAGAAGGCCTCATGTTCAACCCATGGGGTGATTTGTTGAGACATTTAGGAAATACATTTACCTAATATGCTGTCAAATACAGTATTTATTCATGACCCAGATTTTAATGAGGATTGGAATTTCATCATCAATTTATCAACTCGAAAAATTAGAACCCACATATCCTAGGTTATGAATAAATTATTCTATTTTTGGAAAATTGCATAAATACATATTTTTATAAAATTAGCAGTTCATCAATCTTTACTCAACATTATTTTTAATACATGAATACCATAAAAAACTAATACGCAGGCAACATAAGGTATTCATGACAACTATTTTAGTTCTACATATAATGAAGCATTATATTTTAATGCTATCAGCCCATGTGTTGACTGTGATTGTCTCCGTAGCTTTCAACTGCCCCCAGTCACATAGAGCATCCTTCTCCGCACTTTTTTTTTAGATGCATGCTCTAACTTAATTCTGATAATCTAACATTGTGACCTGGTGTTTTCAAAATTTAAGTTTTTCACATAAAAAATTAAAATCTCATAAAATAGTTTGCAACAGAAATGTTTCATAAATATAGGTAAGAAACATAAAATAAGTGCCTAAAATTGACAGAAGTAGGTATTTTACCATGTAACTGAACAACAAAACTTTTTACCCACTAGATCACAAATTTATTCAAATTCAGAAATAAAAAAGTGGCAATTCATAGGCCATTCCATGAGTAAAAATTTACAATGTAGCAGACAACTCGAGAAATAAACATCATTAAAGTAAAAAATCAACATAGCAAGATACTAAACAGTAAGAGAGATATAAAAAAAAAGTGCCGAGACTGTAAACTTGATTGTTACAATCAAGTTTACGGTCTCGGCACTTTTTTTTGTTTACATTGATTCACGACTGTAGCTACGTTCCTTGTATATTTAAATAGCAAGAGAGATGTGAAACTGCAGGGAGGAAAGGACTGCCTTACACTCTTATGCTTTTCTTGTCTTATGAATACGGAGCAAATTGAATTTTCTGAGACTATATCAACAGCAAATAATTCAAAAGCCCATAATTGTGAAATCACTGCATTTAAGAAAAGGGTTGACTTAAATCTATAAAAAAAATCACCAAGAGATATTAATGCCAAAGCAAAAACATTACGTAATGAAAACATGAGTAAAAGGGAGCACATGGCATGCGGTAAAACTTCAAATTAAACTGTGCCAAACCTACAACAGTGCAAAAAATTAAGCAGGAATGAAAAAAAATACATTTAATCTGGTTCTCCAGCTGGATGATCCAGAAGATACCTTTTGGCATGACAAGGACACCAAAAGAACAGACTTTACTCACGGCCTCTTGTTCCAATATTTGCGAGTTGATGGCTTGTATCGGGTATGTACCCATGGACGGGGCACGAGGCCCAGGGGAGGTAGATCCCTTAATGTGTTCATTTTATACAATCAATTATATTCAATCCCCCAGGCACAGAGTTTCCATATTCCATGCAGCATTAAAAGTAATATAAGACACATACAATAAGGCAAATAAGAGGGAGACATGAACACAGCAAACATAAGAAATACCCTTGAAAGATGGACAGACAAGCAAAAGCGATTTCTTTAACCCGGCAACTTGAATAAATAGTGATTCAATTCAATTAATGGAGAGAAAAAATTATGACAGACATTTAATAAAAATTCCCAACATTTCGTTGATTATTTACTTTTTAAACCTTTCATCCTAATGGATTAACTAACATATTTCACTGATTTGGTAAACGTAGGGCTCCAAAAACATGAATCCACCTGAAGTTCTATTTATTAGCATAAGTGATTTATCTCCAAAGGAGCACACATACAGAAATGTATATTTAGCTCCCAATACTATGTTTTCTTAAATATTGTGTATTATTGTCTTTCCCTAAGAAAAAGTTACTTGAACTTACATTTCCATAGTAGCTTCAAATCTTGGGTATGAGGATTTTAGATGTGAAAAGGACAGGTGAATGTTTGAATCTTTCTTAAACTAGAAAGTGCTAAAATATGAATTTTTGTTTTTAAATTCCTTAATATATGGCCCATTAACTCAAGAGCATTCTGTTTTGGGGAAGGCTAATTAACACACAACTATATCACTTTATAATACATTTTCTAGGACTGTAATTTATGATAAGAGTGTATTATTGGTATGATAATCTGCCATACAGCATTTATGCATGAAATTTTGCAAGAAATATTTTACATATGCCGTATCATCCAGCAAAGATTAAAAGCCAAAGTTTTCTTTCTGATATGACAAATAATTAGTAATAATTAAGACATCACTGCCATTTGGCTGTATATTTGTGCTTTTGTTCACCATAATACACATACTTTATAAGTCAGAATATAAAAAAAAAATAAAACAGTTTCTGGCGTAACTTGGTGGAAAATCTTCATACTGACTTTAAATAATCAAACCAAGGTAACGCAGTAGTTGTGCTGGAGAGAAGTGACTACATAAAGAAGTGTGAAGATTTCATCTCGGATAACAAAGCAATAATTTTAACTAAGGACCCCACACCTGAATATCAGGAGGTGTGCAAAGCTTCCATCAACTCATGTGAAGTGATTATAAGCCCCAGGGAGAAACGCAACCTAATACAAATGAATCCATCAGTGCCCAAATTTTTTGGTTTGCCAAAAATCCACAAAATCAGTGAAAGCAATATGTGTAGCAGTGTTCCTATTCGTCCTGTGATTTCCAATGTTTTGGCCCCTAACCACTTATGGGCTAGTAAGTTAAACGTCTTATTCAAACATTTTTCCAAATTTTCCCCGAAATACGGAATAAAAAATTCACAAGAACTTGTGGAAGTGTTGTCTAAAGAAATAGTACCCCCCAGGTGTTTAATGGTATCATTTGATGTCACAAATTTATTCCCCAGTGTTCCAAGATCAGAAGCTCTGAATCTTGCGGAAGTTACCCTTGTTAAAGCAAGGGTTCCAACCCCAGTGATATTGGAATTGTGTTCCTCCTTAAAAGTGTGTGTAGAACAAAACAGTTTCGTGTTTAACGGCAAAATATACCAACAAAAAGACGGCTTAGCAATAGGCTCTCTGCTTTCCCCGCTACTAGCAGACATTTTCTTGGACAATTTTGAGCAAATATTGTTTTCCTCAGATCATCCCCTCATCAAAAATATCCTCTGTTGGTATAGATATGTTGATGACGTTTTCTGCGTCTGGACGGGTTCCGAAAGACAGTTGGAAATTTTTTTCAATTTCCTCAATTCCAGAGACAAACATATAAATTTTACCAAGGAATTAGAAGTGGATGGATCCCTCAACTTTCTGGACTTGAATATTACCATTAAAAACAATAGTTTTAATTTTTCTATTTCGCTCAAAAATTATCGGCCTTTCACGCCATGATACACAGAGTATGTTCTATCCCCTTGTCCAAAGAAAACACTCTTAAAGAACTAAAGATCATTAAACAAATTGCAGTGAACAATGGGTATAGAGAAGATTTAATTGATACCCTTTACCGTAAGAAACTATCCCGTTTAGCAAAGTTATCCATATATAGTTCACCCACATATACAGAAAACCAGCCAAAGTGGCGGAGATTCCCTTTTCTTGGTCACTTATCATTAAAAGTACAAAGAATTCTTCCAAAGGAAGAAGTGAGACCGGCCTTTTACAATAAAACTAATTTAAGCAACATGTTATGCCACACGAAAGACCACATTGAACCACTACACAAAAGCGGAGTATACAAACTCCGCTGAAAAGACTGCAACCGGATATACATAGGCCAGATGGGGAGAAGATTTGAAACAAGAATAAAGGAACACCGAGCTTGTTTTAAAAATAACATCTCCGCATCACTATTCGCCAAGCACTTGAGAGATTGTGGCCACACCAGCGATTTTACTCCCGAATTTTTACATTTTGAGAAGAAAGGGTACCGTCTTGATGCGCTGGAGCAGTTGGAAATCCTTCAACACACGAATTACGGGGAAGATGTTTTGACCAACGATTTTCTTTACCCTTCACATTCCCCGTTATTGTTTTTTCCCTCACCCCCTGCCAGCTCACCTGAAACCAAGTGAGACTTTTTCAACAATGTAGCGACTCCTCCCAACCCACTACTGAGTCACCTAGCTAATTACTAAGTGCCATTCTCCCAGTTCATAATAATCATTTCCCTAATCCTCTGCCAACTAATCTGATGTCAGGTGGGCTTTTTGCAACATTGTATTGACCATATCCTTCCAGCTAATTATATAATATTATCCACCTCAAATCATAGACTTTTAGCCCCCCTCTTCATAGCTCAACCAATCCTTTCTTTCCTCCCTCCTCTTCCCCTCCGCCCAGAGATATGTATATATACGGTGTTGGACTTGTTTATTTTTACCTGATGATGTTATGTTATAACGAAACCTAGGTAGTAAAAATTAAAAAGTTTATGTGGAAAAGTAAAGTGGTTTGATTATTAAAAGTCAGTAAGTCAGAATATGTTAAATTAGCAGAAGAGGGCTCTTTTTTCATGCGTGTAGAAGTTGAAAACTTAACTTTTTTTGGTGTAAAATTATCACCAGAAAAAGTAAGCAACACCACCTTCATAACATATTGTAGCTTCTTCGGCAAGTATTTATGCCCCAAAAGGATCTCTCCATTCAAACAAGATTTTTGAAACTTTTTTAATGCACAGTTTTGAATGGGTTTCATTTGTCAGTTTCACTAATAAGTTCCCAAATGTGCTCCTTTATCTTTCGTCATTTCTATTTCCATGTGATATTACAGTTTCAACATTCACTCTGTGGTTAATTCCCTTCAATGCATTTGAGATAGTTTTCATAGTGATTATGAACCTTTTTTCAACACAATTTTTCAGGATCTCCTCCTGAGCATTTATCATATTTTCAAGAAATTTAACATTATTTTCTGCTAATGAAGACCATCATCGGAAACTAATAATGTAATCACTTGGAAAAAATACATGCCGAATTTTCTGACGATGTGATTAATGCATTTTAGGAAATCCCAAACAAATTATATGGTCCCTTCAATACTCATTGTCTTTAATGCACATTAGAGTCATTACTACAGACAGGTACCCGACTCTTATGCCATGTGTTTGGTGACTATGAAGTTGGAAGTAAAAAGCAGTAGGGCACATTCCAAATTATCTACTCATAGAACATACTTTCATGAGTAAATCCAAAGTTCACTCAAAACATGATCAAAAATTATGTACACCAACTTAGCAATACAGAAATAATTTTTGCTCAAAAATCTATTCAATTCTTTTAAGTTCTGTACATTAAATCCTCGTACTTCAATCTGAAATTCTGTCATGGCTTTACAAAATGAAAGAATTAAACTCTTTTCATTTCTTATGATGTATTAATTCAGAAGTCCAAAGAAATCTGAATTTGGTCACTTTCAGATTTCTTTGGAGTTTTGAATTCCTTTTTGCCAATTTTATTAGAAGTTCAAACAATATTTGTTATAAAAATTAGCAATTTCTAACATAAAACTTGGATTGACATTTTCCCATTATATCAATGTCTAAACACAATTAAAATATCTACTCCTTTTACCATGAGATATTTGCATTTTACGCAAATATAATTCCACTTTTTGATAATAATTCGGTGTTGGAGGAATTTGGGAAGAAAAAAAAACAGGAAAGTAACACAGCAATCAACTAAAAGTTCACACATTATTTCCCAGATGATCCAACCAATTTACACTACAATTTCTCCAAGCAGAATTCAAATTTTGAGTGTGTTAACATTTCCCTTTTCATCATCTACTCCCTCCCTCCCTTCCATTTCTTTTTCTCCACCTATTCTTCAATATCCTCAGCTGTAAATCACAGAATATAATTTTTTATCTCAAATGGCCAAGAGGCTGTTGGAAGAGATACGATGATTTTCTACATGTCCTGTTCAGCATATCTTTACAATGTATACTGTAGACCTTAGAACATAAGTTTAAAAATACTCAAACATTTTTAAAACAATGTGTGAATTCATTTGAGATATTCACACAGCACAACAACTTACCTCACGTATGGTCATTGTATGTGACATCATCTGCACATTGACTTGAGATTGGCTAGTTGGCAAGTTATCAGAGGAACGAGAGCGAACCAACTGCCGATTGCCACTCAGCACCGTGCGGCTGCGTAAACTCATTTCAGTTTTTACAAATACCCTAGATATGTACACAGATCTAAGGGCACGTATCCCAAATGCAGTTCTCAGCAATTTCGATGGAGAAACCTGAAACAATGGCACACTGCAATTAATGTGATTAATCATTCCTTTATCTCAGCAATTACAGGCTATAAAAATAGGCTGTTAGCCAAGAAGTACTCAAAGATTAGGTGTTCAAAGTCTAAAAAATTATTTTATTCACAATCAACTAAAGTACCAACTACTCTATGATATTTTAAGTAAAGTAAAATAAATGTAAATGATGAGTTACAAAAATAACATTGACATTGCTTTAAGGAAGAGAAAAAGCAAATGATTAACTACTCATAATATCATTTCCGAAATACTGATTATATAGTATACCATAAGCTGACTGTCAATACGGAACAAATTTTTCTATAGAAATTATTACCCTCTAATATTTACACAGAACAATCAAATTGTGTAAGAAGAAAAATATATTACTTTAGAAACAATATTCACTTCTGTACATATGCCTTGTAAACCTCATGGTTTGAGGATAGTTTTGGAGAAATAATTACCAGTGCCCCACTTCTCAGGAATTACAGAAATTACAATTTCAAATTGTATTAAAGAGTAGATTGTACAAAATGAAAGAATAAGTTGGGCACAATCAGAATTCTCCAACCCATTGAATACTTGCCTCAAATGGTTCAACATTTTTGGCAAGGTCTTTTCATAACAGAGGCAACATTACACTTGGAAGTAACATTTTCTTCTTTTGGAGACAAAGATATATTTGAATTTAATTTAAGTTAATTCTACAGGAAAGGAAAGGATATTTGTATTATATCTTCGTACTATGCATTTGGTCGTTTCAACTGTATATCTTAGGATAAAGAGGGCAGCAGGGAAAATTAGGAGGGTAAAAGCAATAGAAAGCAGAGGCTGAAATTGAAAGACAAAAAAAATCATTATATCAGTATAAGTACATGCTTGATGAAAAGCTTAGCTTACGTATCTCAGTGAGAATAAAAAATATAGATTAAAAATAAAAGCGCGAGTAATGCTTGCAAGAATTTGAAGAATGTGCAGCATGCAGAAAAGTTCAGGCTGAATGAAGACATGAATGATTCTGTGAGTGTGAAGAAAGAAGCATGAAAGAGTATGATTACAGGATATATGTTTCCTAGATGTGTGGAAGTATATCTGTATAACTAAATGTAAGGAAGCTTGAAAGATACCATATGATGTTTCTAAAGAGGAAAGGAATGAATGTAAAACTTGTGAAAGGAAAAATAATGAAAAGACGGAAAAAAGAAATCAGAATAAAGGGATTATTTCAATGGTTTGTTTAATTGTGGTGAGCACGCACATGAATCAAATTCATTTGGTGGTGGCAATGAATTCAGGGACTTTAATATAAGTGAAAATGATGTGGCAACAGTAGTAAAAATTTGAGATACTGCAAAACCTGCATGTAAGGAAGGAATAATTAGTGAAATGTTTAAGTTCAGGGGCAAGTTATGCATTGCTCATCTATGCAATGTGCTTAAGTTTGAAGATTTAATTGTGTCTAAGGATTGACAACTGTATGCACCACTATACAGGGTTTGGCGGCATAATATGCACACTTAAACTGGATGCCAGGAAGTGAGATTTGATCCCAAGAGGATGTGGATGGTTTCATTTAATTGGATGGGTCATAAAGTTTCTTGCTCTTTGACTTTAGTCCCGAGAATGACAAAGTAACAGAGCACATGTTTGCCACAAAGGTTTACTTTCCTAATGGTCACTCAATTGCCTCACGCAGCAAGCATTCCATTGGCAATTCAATATTGCCGCTTGAGCTCATGTTCCTGGTCCGGCAATCGATTGTTACATGGGTAAACATGTAACTGTTTGTGTTTAATTGTAAATGCATGTTTATAAACATGTAACTGTTTGATGTGTACTGTTGATTAAATAGATTATTGGACCCTGTTCATTTAAGAGAGTGAAGTTGCAGTTGTAGTGAATTGTGATCACTATGTGGACAGAATCAAAAGTTTTTTTCAGCCATATCTTGACAAAATGAAATTTGGGATCATGTGGTTTCAGCAGGATGGAGCCACAGCATAAACCACAATTATGGTTTAGTAGGAACATCCCTTGAAGCCTGATCTCTTTGAGGGGTGATCTTCAGTGGTTGGCGCACTCATTCAATTAAACCCCGTATGACTTTTATGTGAGCATATCAAATCCATCATGTAAACCAATGGTTCAAGGACCCTTGCTCAATTAGTGGACAATATTCACCAAGCCATAGCCACATACCTATCGCTATGCTGGAAAGAGTTGACTGAAACTTCAGAATTCAAGTAACAAAGTCCATCACCAATGGAGGTGCCATTTGCTGGATATAATTTAAAAAAAACAGAGTAAACTGAAATTTCCATTGTTGTAAAATAATGAGACAAAATAAGTGAAATGATTACTGCAGTATCTTCTGTTTTTTGACCCTTCTAATCAGCAAGTTATGTTGCCACACCCAGTACAAAAGGTATCGACATGGAATTCAAGAATTAAAAAAATAACATTTGACCTAATTAGGAGGATGGAATGTGGTTTTATGCTTGGTAGAGGATGTAAATTGAAGTCTCTACCACAACAGAAATGCTGTTTGCACTTAGGCATTACAGTAATGTATGTCTTTTGCAAAATAAGTTAACATGCATTTGTTGGCTAGGAGAAGGCACATGACAGATCAAAGAATAGAATTTATAAGAGCACGTATGTGTAAGAGCCATGTATAAAAATAATACAGGCAGGTTGACCGGTTTGGAATAAATCTCGGTGTGAAAACAGGATCCATAATGTCCTCATCGACATTGTGTCTTTATGGTCAAACATACATGAAATGGCTGCCAGGATAAGGCAAGCAAAATGACTAAAGATGTAAATGTACATATCATTGTAAGTAAAAATTGACAATAGACAAAGGGCATACAAAAGAAAATGACTGCTTGATATTAAATCTTGTCTTAGGGTCCAGTAGATTTAAAAATCCAGTCCTGAATAGCATTGGCAGGGTAATAATGACATTGAGGGTAAATGCTCTACAATAACATTGAATGTGTACATGCTTCAGACTGCTCACTGGGGAACGAGCTGCTGTGAGTGGGGAACGGAGAGTCCGGATGGGCAGTGTTAGGAAGAGGTGTAAGCAGAGTTGCCCATTATCACCGGTGCTGTTCAATGTATATGTAGAGGAAATGATTAAAGAGGCATGGGAAGAACTGGAGGTAGGAATGAAAGTCGGAGGGGAATTTGTAAAATCAGTTAGGTTTGCTGATGACCAGGCTTTAGTTAATCAGTCAGCCAAGAGGTTGCAAGCATTGCTGAGTGAATTGGAGGTTCAGTGCGATAGATATTGAATGAGAATCAATATTAATAAAACAAAGGTTATGCGATTTTCCAGAAAGAAAAAGGCTAAGTTAACATTAAAATAGGAGATGAAAAAATAGAGCGGGTAGAACAGTTTACATATCTCGGAAGTATTTTGGACCAATACGGTCAAAGTAATAGGGACGTAAGGAGAAGAATTGCGCTGGGCAAACAGGCTTTCACATGGAGGAGGAAGTTAATAACAGGGAAGTTGAGTAAGGGTGTTAAGAAAAGACTCGTAAAAACTATTTTTGGAGAATAGCTATATACGGCGAGGAAACGTGGTCACTGAAGCAGAAGGATAGGCGTAGATTGGAGGCTTTTGAAATGTGGGTGTGGAGAAGAATGGAGAAGGTGAAATGGACCGAAAAGAAAACAAATGAGGAAGTACTAGGGATGGTGTGCGAGGAGAGGGGTTGTTGGGAGAAATCCTACGGAGGCGGGAAAAATGGATGAAAGGCGTATTGAGCGGCAGTGGGATTTTGAAGGCATTAAAGGGGAGAATGTTAGGCAAACGAGGAAAGGGCAGGAATAGGATAGGGATGTTGGATGGGATGAAGGGAGGAAGGAAGTACACAGAGATGAAGAGAGATCTGATGTAGAGCAGGTTGCTGGATTGGGTTTTGTTTGGAGTTCCAAAATATTTATTAGATAGTTGTGTCCATCCAAAAACCTACCTTAACCAGTAGATTACATAATAAAAAAATTAAATAGTACTAGCGAAGACCTAAGGAATCAACTTGTTAACACATACATATGGAGTCTACTTTCCTAAAATTGTGAGATGTGGAGGACATGAGTGGCAAAGAAGATTGGAGGCAATGGAAATATTGTGCTGCTGAAGAACGATGAAAATAAAATGAATGGAAAAAGTAAAAGATGAAGAAATACTGGGAAGAGTGGATGCTGACAGTATGTAACATATAAAAATTAAAAGAAGAAGAGAGAAACTAATTGGACACATCAGCAGGCACCACAACTTACTGAAAATCATATTTGAAGGAAATATAGGGAAGGAATAATTGAGGAAGGCCAAGGATGTAGTGGAAAATGTCAGTGCAAGGAACTAGGTAGGGATCAAGGATTTGGCAGAGAACAGAATAGAGTTTGAACAGAATAGTTTGGAGAGCAGCCACAAACCTATTCTCAGGTTGATATACCATATATATGATGACTTGATTATTAAACAGGATAGATTAAAAAAATGAATAAACAACAAAGCTCACAAATCACCAGTAATAGCAATACATTCATACAGATGGAAACAGTGTTAAGAATGATCATTTTATTTAATGTTGACATATTTCTTTAGTCTGGAAAGGAATTTTAATATATAGCAGAAGAAAGTAACTTAGGAGTTAATGATTATACTCCATTATTTTTTTTTGAATCCTCAGTATAAAATACAGACTTTGCACACAATAATTCTGAAACATAGGTTCACAAATGAATGATTCTTTCCAAATGTAAAATTTTGTGTAGTTTGACATGACTGCAACTAAAAATGTCACTCTATCCATCATTTAATATTTAAATTTAAAAAATTTACATTGGAAAGTTTAAAAAAAATGATTAGCTTGATGGTAGATTTAATTAGGCTTCCTGTTTAAGTCCAATAATCAATGACACAGTTTTAGACATAACATGGTGGAAATCCTTCATAATGAAAGAAGACATTTTGCTTTTCCACATAGAATTTTTTTTATTTTGACCTAGGTGCTGAAGATGTTACGGTGTAACAAAACCTAGGTCATAATATTGTATCAATAGAGTATTGACAATAACACTGAATAGGTGGCTAAGCTGTCATTTCATGGATTTTAATTAAATTCTCATTCTGTGTTATCGAAGACACTCTAATCCCTTTCATACAAATCACTAGATTGATGCCATCTTGTTTTACGTATAAAGTATCTTGCTTGAATCATACTAGCTATGTTGGTGAAAATTATGTTAACATGAACTTGCTTTGATCCAATTGTTGTGGTAGGGGTATTCATTTTTGTACATCCACAGTAAATAAGTTATATTTATAATACATATAGTCATTATTATGAAATGTGTCCATGCATGTTAAATTTCATAGTTAGCTGACCTACACCCATGACAAGTAGGGTAAAAAATAATTAAACACTAAAACAAATTCAATTAGTTAATCAGTTGGTTATCCTCTAACCAATTAAATGAAGAACATCTGTCACCTTGAATTTATTTACTTCAGTCTGGAGGAAGCATGACTTTTCTATTATTATTTCCAACAATTATTAAACTTTCCAAATGTTGAAAGATATAAACTAATACATATGCAACAGTTAAGATATTTTGTGGAAAATAGTTAAGATAAAGAGCAATTAAAAAGTGTAATACTACTAATTATTCTGCCTAATCATTATAGACCAGAAGGTTAAGACAATTTTTAGTCAAAATTCAATCAAAGCAAAACTTGATTCTTGATCATCAGATCAGAACATATCAGCTGTTATTAACCTTGTTTGAAAAAGTTGTTCAAAATAGCCAACCTCTAAAACTACGTTTTTTCCAATACACTTAGCTGGAATGATCATGTAAATAGCATTTATACCAAGGGCATTTCTTTTTAATGCATACCATGGATTTTTCTATTGCTATCTGTTAAATGGATGTAATCTATGGCAATTCTTAAGGTGCCAAATATCAAAATAATCTATAATTCGGATTCTAGAGATGACTGTAAACCACTGTACATTGCTAACTGTGACAGTTTGCAGCCTATACATTTATGTGACGCAAAAGAAAATATTAACAATTGCTTGACACAATCCTACATAAATAATTATGAAACAAGTAACAGATATAAGCTAAATGCATCATATCCTTGCTTATCTATGACCCAGGATTCTGTGAAATGCATGGGCATCACAAACTTTAATAAACTACCAGCAACAGCATGGAGATTCATCATTTGAGCATTCAAACTCAACCTGTGCTATTGGATATCAACCAAGTCTTTTTTTTGCCAATTCACTTCTTGAGACTGACATAAGTGATTTATCATTCAAGTAAAATTTAATTTTTAAGAGTGTGCATACAGATACTCTGTTCTGTGCTTTAAATAATATTGACACTATTTATTGTGTTATGCAATCATCGAATGATAAATAAATATTTTGATTCTAATGCATAAATGTCATCTTTTCATCAAGTTCATTTTAATCAACAGAAGCTTAAGGAAAATGGCATTCCTAACAATAATATGTGGCAATACATAGATAAATATGATTAGAAAATATGAAATAAAATTTAGCAGGCTCCACAGTCTCAATTCATTCAGAGAAGCAAAATTTACTGTTGGGAAATTTCATGACAAGTTATAGCAAAATTGAACACTGAAGATCTTGACATTCACATTTGTGCGACTGGAAGACACTGAAACAATTGGATTGTAGCCTGCTGGATATAGAATCATAAGCACTTCTGTAATTAAATTTGCACTCACTATTTACATATATGTGTACATGAGATGTAAATTAATTAATTAAAATTAGCAATTTTCCACAAAAATAAAATTTATTAACACGACCGGTTTCAATGCAACTACATCATCATCTGGATTATTTTTTTTTCTTCACCAGATGATGATGTAGTTGCATTGATACCGGTCGTGTTAATAAATTTTATTTTTGTGGAAAATTGCTAATTTTAATTAATCATGTTATTCCACCATATCATGCCTGAAACATCTCTTTTTATGAGATGTAAACATAAAAAATATAGTAAAATAATCTTACATATATGCAAAAATTGCGAAGCAATTATTTTTGTAATTGGCTACTTCCCTGATAATAAATTTGGCAAAAAATGGAAAATTTATTCGAATCCACACACCGATTGAAATATAAAACCACTAGAGAACAGCCACAGTGCCAATGCTGTTTCCATATAAATATCTATTACATATGTATACAAGTGAATTCATTCATCATTAAAGCGAGAAAAACTGCTTTTCATTCTAATTGTCATGAAATTTCCTCTCCAGCTAAAATCAAATAGTTTTAGTGACAGTTTCTGTGGATGAGACTTTTTTATTGCCTCAGATAAGCATATACTTTCCTTTTGAGCTAACATTTACAATAACTTCACAACATTTTTTATTGCAATCCATGAAATATTAATATGTTCCTTTGAAAAGTATTCATATGTAAGTGTGCACTACAGGAATCTCCAGGGTACACAATATTGTATGTTTTATAGTACCCTTTCTCTCAGTAGGTCAGGGCATGGCACATTCCTGGCAACTCATCTATTCTCCTGCTGACCTGATTGTAAATATTATTCCCATTATACCAGTGGCACTTTAATGATTTTGAAATATAAGGGAATGTTATCCCAGAAATTGTGTAGATGGCACAAAACAACAGCATTGTAGGGTCCCTCAACATTTACTCAAAAAAAGGGGACATTCTTTCATACATATATCCTCCAAGGGACATGATAATATTCCAGGGCTTGGCAAAAAAGTTCAGGTGAAACTTTCATCAGTGTAGGGCCAAACAGAAGGGCTAAACTGATTTTGACTAACCTAGAAACATTTAGCGTCTCTGCATTATTAAATTTAATTTTTTGAAATTCCCAGAATTTTAAGAAAATGATTATCCACCATTGGCACCAATATTAGGATTGGTAGCCTAAACTTAAAATTTCATCGACAATAAATCATGGGGCTTATATTATCATGGCTATGGATATTGAGAGAACCAGAGATAGGGAAGTATAAAAATGGTCATTCATCAAAATAACAATCACAATAGAAAGATCTTCTTCGTGAATAGGCACAGAGTGTGTACTTGTAGAACATCCTGGTACCTTTAACAGGGTCTTCCCTACAGCCTCGTGAAGGATTACATTTCCACCGAGAATATTTAACGGGGTCTCACAGCCTCGTGAAGGATTCTAGACAGGATAGTTTGTGTGTGGCTGTGTGTGGTCCCTGGCGTGGATTAATTTCCCGTAAACCACCACAGAGAGTATCCTAGGTTGAGAGGTTGTGTTTGGTCTCTTTCGTGGTTCCCGCGAAAGCCAACACAAAAATTAGTCTGACAAGAGTTGCGACTGTTTATTACGGCCATTGGAGTTTTCCCCCCTTATTATTTTAACAATCACAATGCTTGAAACGGTTTCGATAATTTCAAATTGTTGAGAGTATGCACTGGGCCTGCTTTCCTGTTGAATGTGGAGATCATTTGACACACAATAACAAATTTTCTTTTAACTTCTAATACAATGTTATATTGCCACAAAAATCCAAACAAAATTATGCATTAAAATTCAAGGTATAGCTAGAAAGTAAGAGTACTGTCGAGCTCTCGTGCTGTAGGATTTTTTTTCAAGAGTTGGCAACACTGAGTGGTAGTGGGGATACCCAGGAACATCGGAGACCTTCGTTAGTACCAAAACACCTTGCAGTGGCCGTTTCTGTGAAATATGTCCATAAGAAATCCTGCCAAGGCTCACCCTGTCATAAGGTTCCTTTTAGCAGATGGAAAAATGCCGATTGAAGTTTTTGCACGGATCAAAACTGTTAATGGTGAAGGTGCTATGAACTGAGTGAATGATTTTAAGTGGTGTCATGGGTGTAATGAAGGAAGAACAAATATTCATTCTGAGCAAAGGAGTGGAAGACCTTCAATTTTAACCGATGAGTTGGTGCAAAAAATTGATGAAACTGTTCATGAAGACCACCGATTGACTGTGGATGAAATTTCTGCAATGTTTCCGCAAATCTCCAGATCTCTCTTATACTAGACAATTACAGAAAAGCTGGGATTCCAAAAATTGTGCACAAGATGGGTCCCAAAACAACAGAGGGCAGCACAAATTGAACCAAGTCACCAGTGCTCGCGATTTCCTTGAGCGATTTGAATTGGAAGGTGAGGATTTTCTGAGCTCCATTGTGACTGGTGATGAAACATGGGTGGCTCATTACACCCCAGACACTGGTTCCAGATCTGCCAAAAAATTCAGAACCTCAATTTTGAGCAAGAAAATCATGACATCCATGTTTTGGGAGCAAAAAGGGATCATTTTGATCACAGTTTTGCCACAGGGGGAGACGACAAATGCAGCACGATACTGTGAGACCCTAAAAAAACCTCAGGAGAGCAATTCAGCACAAACAGAGGGAAACGCTGACTAAGGGTGTGGGTTTGTTGTACGACAACACCTGCCCACACACGACCAACTCCACTTAGTAATATGGCTTTTGGTTTACTTTTTCCGAAGGACTCAGTCACACATTTCTTATTATAATTTGTTGTTCTTTAACCTACGCCCACTAATAAAAACAATTTGATATTATTAAAAACCACATTGATATTTGGCAAAAGAAAGAGTCATACTAAAAATAACAACAGATTAATTTTAATAAGGTTGGCCATGGAATAACAAACAAAATTAGCATTATGCTTCACAGTACACAAAAATGATCAAGAAAATAGTAGGTGGAACTGCAAAATGCAATTGAAAATGACTGCTTGTACTGAAAAAGAACCTTGTACAAGGTTGCGAGCATCTAATTTTTCACTATAAAACTATTTGCATTCATTTTGAGCACAGCAAGCCACTGATTTTCCATGAAAATCTGGGTTAAGATAAAAACAGACAAAATAGTGGCATGCTTCATATTCTGAATTCATGGGCTACCTACTATGGCTATTGTTTTTCACATGCTAAAGACTATCATGTAATGCTGAACCAAGTACCTATCTTTTTCCTGTCTTAAAAGTTCAACAATTCAATTTACTGCGTGTTTTCTAAATTTGAGATAGAAGAGTTTCGCATTAGTGCACAAAAATCACAACTGTAAACTCTTTTATGCCCTCATTACACACAAACTACTGAAACTGAGGACAGAAAAAAAACCTAAAATGAAAATTTACCTTCATAACCAACTTAATGAAGACAAACATCAATTAATTATCACTCAACTTCATTAGCTTTATTTATTCCATATACCAAGACACATTTTATTGTATTTACACTTTAAATACTTTCTTAATGACTTTCATCGTATTAGCAATATATAAAACAACATACAGCTGTATAGAATTTCTATTCCCATTGAACCAGACATTTTCTTAGGACACACAAAGGTAAGGAACCAGACCTTTTCAGCCTATTACTTAGTGAGTCGATAGATTCAATTTCAAGGGCCTTCAACTATAAGAATTGATCGGAGAGTAGGGATCACAATGAAGGGAAATATATTTCTTTTCCTTGTTGAGTGAACATCCATAGAATGGATGTTGGGCACTTGATACTCTACAATTAGGCTTAGTATAAAGCTGAAATTACGAGAGACAAAATTTTGCACTATGTCCTACTTTACGTCATTTCCAACACACTCACAAGGGACTACTTCACTACCAAAACCACAAATATTGCAATATGTCTACTGGCTGGACTGGTAGACATTGATATGGAAATGACTAGATCTAAAAAGCATAGAAAAGAGCTCTAAACTAGAGTAGTCAGTATTTTGGCGGCTGGCTAAGCATCCAAGCAAATAAAGGAAATGATAAAGGCTAAAGGGGTATTGATAATCCCCTACCTTCAATTGGCGGTGACAGACAACTCCAACAATGCACAAGAAATAAAAACAAAAATTACAAACACATGGAGCATAGGAGGAATAAATTTGTGACTACATTTTTAGGCTAGGTAAATGGGGTCAAAAGTCTGCATGCAACCAGCCCAATTAAATATTTTCTCAGATGAGATGAAGACAAACAGATATCTACAATATCAAAGTTTAATGTGCATTTTATAACAAAATAGATGAAAAGTCTTCAATGGTGTTTAAAAGGTAGTTTGAAATGTTAAAAAGTTATTGTCATAAAAGTGCATTTCAATTACATCATCAACAAATTTTATTGATATTAAAGTTAGTTTTCTATAGTAAATTTCACATAGACATATCTTTGGAAAATACATTTAAATAGAAGCATGTTATTTACTGCAAGTTTAAAGGGCAAGTGATGCTCACCCAGTTTTAAATTTAAATATATTGAGTATTAATGCACCTCAATGCTGAGACTTCTGGTGGAATACTATAATGGATACTCAATTCGATCAGAAGGATTAATTAGCCAAAACAAACACAAATGACCCTATATTATTCCCTCCAGATATGGAAAAGTTAATTATTAGATTTTAAGACATTAGTACAGATTTTTAGAGCCTTGCTAGTTGATTCTGTAGCAATGGAAATATTTTTCATCAACATCTTTACTATAAAAGACATGTCATTGACACAACTCCAATATATTACATACAATCTCATTCAAACAAAACAACATCTTTTCCCAAATTTCTACTACAAGCTCTTACAGTCATAGGAACACATTTTTATAAGAACTAACACATGACATTAATCCAACAAAGATTCATACATTGAGATAATTATTACAAATAGGATACAAATTAAGCATTGTCACTGTACATGAGGAACAGTTACCACAAGAAGCACTAAATTGCTCACATGAATTCAAGAGCCACACACAAAATCAAACCATCTAAAAAAAAAGTGATCCAAATTGCTGAAGAGAATTTTCTGAGTACATTACTGAGGTGAATGAGATGCATTACAAAAACGCAAAATGAACACGGGGGAGGGGGGGTGGCACTCTCTGATTTAAGACCAAAGTATACACACATACACACAAACACACACACACACACACATATAAAAGGGCTACACACTTCCTAAAAAAGTGATCACGCAACAACTTACCGGCATTTGGCGACAAAACTTGTTGAGTGCCGCTTCCACTCCATTCAACGAGATTTCTTGGAGCCACGATGAAGAGCAAGTGCTTGAAGAGGATGGAATGGTGGGGTGGGCGGATGCATTGGAGTTTTGTGTGTGCACTGGGCTGGAGCTATATGGTGATGAACCTGAGTTCTTGTGGAACAGTACAAGGATGGCCATGGCAACACGATAAAATACCTTAATTCCCTCATTGAGGAAGCAGTCAATTACTCTAACCTGAAGAAAAGCAGAATGGAATGAATAATAATTTTATTACTCTGGAAAGGCTTCCTAGAAACATCTAACATAGAATTGAATAATAGATAATAATAAAGTACTAGCTGCCTTTATGTGAATCCATTGAAAGTGCACAGATTGCTGTCCTGATGTAAAATCTCTGGTGTAAATCTCAGTCTGGTGATTTGGACATAAATATAGCCTTCTGAAGCTAAAACATCAGTCATGGCAAATATTAAGGATTTTAAGATTATAGAAAATATTAATTGTCTCAAACATGACTGGTAATGGTTGATACATTTCTCAGTTTAACATGACATCAAACCATTATTACATGCTTAAGAACCATTGTATAATTTTAATAATTACAATGGATAAAAGAAAAAAAAATAAAATATACCCCATTAGTGATTAAATGTGTCCCGAGGATTTATATTACATACAAAACCATCAATCTAAGCATAATTATAACATGCAATATAAAAATAAATTGAAATTTTAGAGTAAAACAATTAATGTCATCGAGGGAAGCACTTTTATCTTCATTATAAAAATGCCACAACCTCAAAAAAAACTATCAGGCACTGAATAACTATAAAGAGAAAACACAGAGCAGTTGAAAAGGTTAATTGTTCTGCGCCAAATACTTCAGCATTGAAAAATCCTCTTAATTAAAATCTGAACTGGTTTAACATCCTAAGGAAGGAACAGATAACCAAATTCATAGAAGATGTTCAGTAGTCTGTGACAAAGAAAGACATAATAAACAAAAAGATTTAGCTACACATGAACATAAGAAATGGTTAAATAATAATAAGGGGTGAAAACTCCACTGGCCGTAAAAAACAGTCGCAACTCTTGTCAGACCAAATTGTTGTGTTGGTATTTGCGGGAACCAACCACAACCTCTCGACCAAGAATACCCTCTGTGGTGGTTTACGGGAAATTAATCCACGCCAGAGACCATACACAGCCACACACACACTATCCTGTCTGGAATCCTTCACGAAGCTGTGAGACTTCGTTAAAGATTCCAGGTGGAAATGTAATCCTTCACGAGGCTGTAAGGAAGACCCCGTTAAGGATACCAGGATGTATTACAAGCACACACTCTGTGACTATCCACGAAGGACGAGCACAGACCAATCACACACACTAGCACTCAAGAAGCACACACACACGCACTCAAAGGGCCCAACTTCTGGGAGAATCTGAAACGATAGAGCGCAGACGAGGATAGCGTCGAACACGCGTGTTTCGGCCACAAAGTGGCCCTCTTCAGCAAACTGAAGGGAAAAAAACACCTCCAACACAAGGTTGAAAGTAAACTACCGAAGACAGACGTCAAATATATATAGTGACTGTGAAAGGATGTAGGAGATAGGGGACCAATAGGATTAGTGGGAAGATGGAATACTTTAAACTTATTGGCAAAGAGGAAGGGGGGGGGAGGGGGACCTAAGGAAGGAACAGATAACCAAATTCATAGAAGATGTTTCGCCCCACCTTCCTTCCTTCCCAAGGGGGGGGAAGGGAGGAAGGTGGGGCGAACAGAAACCAATGGGATGGGTGGAACGGGAAGAAGTAATAAGGGGGGGGGGGGGGGTTGAGTACTAAGTCCAACGGAAATTTGAAATGATACTTTGTAATTCCACAGACTCTGAAAATCTGCGGAATTACAAAGTATCACTTTATCCGCTTAAAACAGGAGTTAGAAATCATTTCAAAAGGGAATAAAGAGGAGAGAATGGGATCGGCCCTTTATCGCTGTTAACTACGACCTTCTTGAATTTGTGAAACGATAAAATGATAATTCTTACTATAAGAAATGGTATCAGATATCACTTGGTGGAAACATTATACATCCATTATGAATAATTAGAATCAATTAGTACCACATTTATAGCCCTTATATCCTCTCATATCTCTAAAATCCAACCAAATTTAGGAAAAAATCCCCCCTTTCCTCAAATACATTTTATTTTAACATTATATATTACTTTTCAAAATGAGCATGTGTTCCCATCTCACTTTCCCCTCCTAAACCTTCATCTAGAAGCCACAGAATGCTTGTCATTCCATTGGTTGCTTTCACTTTGTGTAATATAACAACTTTGCACTCTAACCATAGTCTTCATACCTTGCCTTATATCTTCAGATTCACTCCAATCGAGAAACAATGCTTATGGCTTATTTACCTGACACATTGACAATGCTACTAGGTCAAAACTATGTTTGGTAGAATAAATTAAGCATGGAAGTAAACCAAGTGATTTCAATTCTTTATAGCCAAACTAGATCAACATCTCAAATTAAACATTCTACTGTAAAAGATGGTTCTAATTAGAAACAGATAAAATGGGTTACATGGTATGAGTTAGAGGGGAAGAGAGGTCTCTCTACATAGGAAATTGTAGCATTGCATAGTGTGACACTACAAGAAAGGGTGCATGACATGATAAATGGGAAAATCTTCCGATCTTCAAATCAGATTGAAAAGAAATCAATGCAAATGTTGAGATGAAAAACATCAAGGTGTTCAAGATGATGAAATAATGGGTCAATGGCACTGTGTATCGTCATTAGAGGTTGTAAAGGGTACTGCTCAATTAATGGTGTACAGGTGAGACAAATAAAAGTATTACTATGAAAATCTGCAACATCCTGAATGAGCCACGATTGATCAACACTTGTGGTCGTGTAAATGAAAATTTGCAGTATTTCTGAGTTCAGTCACAAGTGCATGTTTATGGTCCCAGAGATATATTAGGCCAACTGTGAAACATGGCAAGGTTTGACTGGTCTTACTTTTCTGCTTCTTTAAGGGAGTATCAGCATTTGTAGTAATACGGCATGGATACAGTGCTGTCCACTTTGTCTATGGGTTATAAAAATAAATTTGCACAATTAATGTGATGAATTGGCAACAAAAGGATACTAAGGAATAGATGAATTAAAGGCAAAAATTAAGGAAATAGAAATCAAATAAAAACAATTTCTTAAAAAACCTTCAACATCATAGCTAAACCATTTTTACGATGGTAGAATAATTTTATTTCTGCATTAATTAAAATTGGCAATTTTCCACAAAATAAAATTTTAATACGACCGGTTTTGATGTAACTACATTATTTTCTGGTCCAGAAGGATGATGTAGTTACATCGAAACCGATCATATTAAAATTTTATTTTGTGGAAAATTGCCAATTTTAATTAATCATGATATTCTACTATATCACACCTGTAATGTCTCTTTTTATTTATTTCTACAATTATCCTTCTGTGCAGAGATAGGAAAGGAGATCAAGAAGATTACAATTATTCAAGGGTATAGGACATCATGACAGAAAATTCAAGAGCAGCATTTTATGCGTATGCAAAGTCAGTGACATGATTTTGGTATGATGAATTAAACGGATTGATTTAGCTGTGAATTGGGTGAAAAAATGAATTAAACTGGTTACCTGAAAGACAGTAACTGACTGAGTGAGAATAGGAGCTGTATTTGAACTCCCATTTGTGGAGGTAAAAACTGACAATGCTATTCTAAAGGTCAATGATTTCACCTCTGAATGATCATCCATGGAGCAATTTTAGACAATCATATATATTCATTATTCCACTTTTTAGTCACACTGCTTTTAACAGCCTTAGCAATTTTCTCATTTACCATAAGTTAAAGAGTGAAAAAATAACATTCAGAAGAAAATACAGCTCAAGGCCACCAATGTGATATTTGGAGGTTACAGTGTTTAGCAATATAGTAGTCTTGAATTGCATGCCATGACATTCAGTTTCTAATCATCTGTGAAAAACTATGAAGAAATGCCTATTCTTTTTTCATATGCCAGTCTATTGAAAACTTCTAGCCTATGCCTAATTTTAGAAAAATTTAGACCCTTATTTACCAAGTGATGAAAAGGAAGTCCTTGGAATATCCACCACATCCAATCTTGAAACATATGTTCCACTTTGGTATTGTTTGGGCACTGGCGTAACAAAAAACTCGTTGCAGATTTCTGCAGGAAAGAAACACTCATTGGATAAGTTAAATTCATTTTGTAGTAATTACTTGCAAGCTAAAGGTATAGTGATTTATTCAAACTGAATTGTAAATATCAGAGTTCATTATAATTTCCATATGCTTAAAAATATCCTTACCACATGCTTTTTGCTAATTTGCATTGCTGTCCTCCATGTGACTTCATACAGCAACTTTGTCTGAGTGATGAAAGTTTCCTTAGCTTTTGGGTCAGACTTGACCAAGCTGGTCATGCAATTGTAACATTCTTCCTCTGAAAGTAAAATGAAAGAAGAGAAATGACATATTCCATGGGCAACAGCATGCTGTTGTTTGAAAGGCCATAAAGTTCAAGTGTTGTAATAAGGTGGGGATACGTAATCATAAAGGATCAAAGTATACATTCTTTTTAGAGTAAAAAAAACTTGAGCAACTCATAATACACAGAGATAATACTTCTTATTGAGTTCATCATTATCATAAGGATACTAAAAAACAAAGAAGGTGACAATACCACTCATGAAATGTAGGAGTATAGCAGTAATTGGAAAGAGAGTAGGGCTGTATGTGATGTCAGGGCAGGAGTATCCAATCACGGCCACCACCCTCTCTGCTACTGTCTTCCCCTTGCGTGTCAAGTGGTAAGCCAAGCAATGTGATCCCTCCACAAATGGTGGTAGCATGACTGATTTCTCAGGTAGGTCTGGAATAGAAAAATACAACCTCCAATGACACAACTGACTTTTCATGCAAAAATCTCAATACTCAAGTGTGTTGCTCCTACTGTCTGCCAGTGACATTTAGTAAATTGCAGAATAGCAAAAATGTAGTTTGCCTATTTTTAAAATTATAAAAACAAATTTTTTCCTTCACTCTTACAGGGTGAATCACAATATGAAAGTTATAAGCAATTCACATTGCAATGTCATTAATTCGAAATTTGTTTGCAAGGAGGATATATTTGGAGCATGGAACCTCCCAGATTTTCAATGCTCTGGCATATACAAGTATATATCTATCATATATACCTTGTATATATGTCAAAATAAGATGCATTTTGCCAACCCAACCATTGGAATCTACTAAGACCAATGTTGGAAGAAAATGGAATCCCTAAAAAAAGGGGGGGAAGAGCGGTACGAACATTGAGGAAGTTTTGTTAGCCGTTCACCTCCCACCCACACATATTTTGACCAGCATGTTTAGTTTCATAATCAGGACCAAGTGAATGAAGGAGAAAAAATGTCAGTAAAGAAACTATGACACAAGTAAATATAAGAATATCTGGGAGAGCTTAAACAAACATATTCTCCAATTGATAACTGAAAATGATGATACCAAACTATTTCAAAAAGAAAAAGTTCATAGCATTGCATAAGAATGCACAATATTTAGGACCGCATATGCATCATTTTCATACCTATTAACTGATCTGATATTGACTAAATTGTGTGATGTACTTAAATAGTATACTTGTAGGTTATATTTTTAAGTTTCAGCACCCACTATAAAGAATATACATTAATCAGGGCATTAAAGAATTCCCATGGAACATGGGAAATAACAATCATTACATTTCTGCCACAATCAAATCATAGAAAAACGACAGATTTTTTTATAAATACAACAATTTACTTCATTATTATATAAAATATATTAAAAACAATACACTATATTTAATATGTGAAAGATAAATTTCAACACATATTTAGTCAGATTTCCAGATATTGTACATACTACAAAGGGTTACGATCCTGGGTTTAATGCTTATCTCTCTGGTTTTTGGCCCTGTAGAAAAAAACTAGCACCAGTGGGTAAGCAATAAGAAATTTCCTAGGAAAGTGTTAAAAAAAATTATTTGCACTTTTATCAGTTTTTATGCATTTTAAGTGGTGAATATCCATTATAATTTCATAACTTCTCATTTCTCTAGATACCTAATAATTAAGAGACAATGCAAAATGTAAAACGTTTACTTTTAAGGGGCTTTATAGTCCATTTTGGTAGAGGAATGCACTATTGATGAGAACCAGAGGACTCTGGCTCCATTCTGAGTGATATCTCTGGGCACACCAGCTCCATCCAAGCTTTGTGATTTTTTGGGAACCAGATCTACCTAGGAAACCACAGTTGCACACAGAAGCGAATCCCCCCTATCCCGACACATAAATCTCAAATGTCAATGGGCTTAGTATATGAGCTCTTTTCCTTTTCTATCAAACCAACCTTCGGTTTAATAACTGTGGTAGGTGGTTCACTTTCAAATTAAAAATGTATACGACCGAATATCTTTATTCAATTAAGACGAGAAAACATTATAAATTCAAGAAAAATTCTTGGGAGTATTCGCAATTTTTTCCGCTTGATAAACGCCAATTTCGCAACACCGTAAAAATGCGTTACAACACGAAAGAACCTCAGAAATGTTTTTATTCGGAAATTCTGTCACTACTCAGCGACCCTCAAGTGTCCATTTTCGCAGTGGATGGGTCCCAGTAGTCGTTACGCGCAAACATAAATCACCCACGAGTCAACGCGGGATTTGCCCAAGCGGATTATGAATCGGGGACGATTGACGCCAATTAACGGAGGAGTCACTCCAGGGCCCCCTTTCAACGGCCCCCGCGACGCCCGTTGGAGTCGCCGGTAGCGAGAGTGAGTGCGTCCGTGATGGCGGTCACGATGCCGATGTGTTTCCTCCTCCACACCCCATCCCACTCGTCAACCCACTCCCGTCCTCACAGCCGCATTCTAACCCCTCCCACGCTTCACTAGCGTCGCTCGCCTCGTCAGGGATCAAGGTTAGAACGTCCTCCGCCGAGGTGCGCGTCGAGTCAATGGCGTACGCGCGGTGCTCGGCGGGTGCGGAGGAACTGAAAGAAAACCCGCCAGCAACGGCAAACAAGTGACGCACTCGAGGCAAAGGAGTGCGTCATACCTCGAGGATCCCCTTGGGCAGTGGCGTCATTCCTGGGGGTGATCAAGCGACGAGGCTGTCCAGTCAATTTTATCGTTTTCCAGGAAGAGAAAAAACCGATCATCTATACGGTTTGTGCGAAACACCGGTAAACACATTTCTCCAACTCTTATCCATGCCCAAATCTCAAAAGAAATAGCGAAAAAAGCACATCTTAGGAACAATTATTGCAGATAAATTCTAATTATTTATTTTGGTAAGACGTTTAAGGTAGGTTTCGGATGGACAGACTAAACACCCCTAAACTTCTAAGCCTGGCCTCGCAAAATAAAACCTGACACACGACACGACAGTACACCCTTCTTCAATTCGGGATACAAGTACATACGTACTATACTTGTATTTACGTACCACCTCCATTCCGTTCCACGAGGCTATTTTTGCCTCACCCTCCCTCGGTTGCCTAACGTCCTCCCCTCCATCACAGAAGAATAATATTAACAAAAAACAATTATTTAAATCTGGTAGATACGGAGGAAGTTATCAAAATAAAATCTAGGAGAAGAAGGTTTAAAGAAATGTCTGGGTATTTAACTATATTACTTGTCCATAAGCTTTAGCCTCGGGGCAGCCTCAGTTAAAAGTCCACTTACCCCGAAGGATAAGGACTAATTGTATACAGAGAGGACACAGTAAGCAAGGCATACTCTGGACATTAGGAATGGTTAAACTCATTGATTTCGTAGGACTTCAGTTATCTTTTTTGGAATCCGAAACTAATTTCCTGATACTTATCAAATCTAATTGAAAAACTAGTGTAATGAATTGTTTCTGGAAACATACTTGAGCATATTAAGAAAATTGGTCTCCTCCTATGTACCCAGGAGATATTTCCGGGCGATATTAAATTTCAGCACACCTAAAAAACGTTTTCCTCGCAACATCACCCATTTACCTATGAACTCTTCCTTAAGGCACGTAAACATTCAGAATTGTCGGATGATATTATGTAAATAAGAACTGAATTCATTTATACTGAATTTTTTCACGATTTAATTGCACAACTCTCAACCACGCCCATCAGATACGAAATTGCTTAAATCAATTTATGGAAAAGAGAGCTATCAAGGAAAATTCCTACAAAATATTCAAAGGATTTTTTAGTAATTCGAAAGATGGTTAACGTTCAGTGGTGGGTGGAAATAATTGAGCTTAGCCTTATTGGATGATTGAAATAAAAGGGTCATCAATCACCATCGATTTTGTAAATGTTCGAAAGGATGACTGGGAGGGAACTGTGCGGTTCCCCGTTCCAAGGATTGCTCCTACCCCTCTAGGGCCCGAGTATGTGATAGACGACTCCCAGCTCATGGCGACTCTCAGGGGTCTCCCTCCGTTAAAATTTCCCATCTACAGGATTCTATCCTGTATGCCTACATAGTACCATGCAAACCACCGCTAGGGGGGGTGGCAGAGGTTGATTCAACACCAGATATGAAACATTAAAAATTATGTTTTTCTCAATTGTTAGTCGCAATAAATATGTGAAACAATTTCAATAATTTAGACATACTGTAAGTAGAGGTACATGCACTACAGTATTTAAGTGCAAAATACTTGTCTACGCAAGCAAGACGAGCTGCTAGTAGCAAGGACAATAGGCGATTTGAATGAAACAGAAAGGTCCTCACCACGATGGTGTCAAACTGTACAACGGTCTATCCAATTCAATAAAAAATGCATATTCTGTAATGACATTTAAACAAAAACTGAAACTTGTCTTGTTGGAAGCACCGCTGTACTCTATTGTGAGTTCTTAAAACATTGCAGAATAAACTCCGTAAAATAGAGAGATGAATAGATAAACCGTACAGCGATAAGCGTACGGTATGGAACTGTATTGTATTGATGATTTACTGTAACAATGCTGGATAACCCTGGATGAAATCCTAATGTTACATTTGATGTCCATACTTGTATTCTGAAGAGCTCTATGTCACATATGTGACTTAACGGATCATTAAATAATACACGAATAAAATTAAGTCAAACATACTAGGTTCCTAAAAATGAAAAATATTTCTTTCCCTAGCGTCTCTGCTTATGATAGCATATCACTCTGGGAGTTTTTGAGGAGTCTTCTGCTTACAAAAACATCGGCAAAAATGACGTAGGAGACCCCTTAAAGAGTCTTCCAGAGTTGGGAGACAGTTAACAATATGGGACTAACTATACTCACTCGGTCCAAAGAACAGCTAAGAAACGAAGAGGACTTACGCATAGGTCATTCGGGTTTTTATTACTTTCATGATATTTATTTCGGTTAAAAATTTGCTGAAGGCGGCGTCCGTTTACTACTCTTCAAGTGAATTACCGACCACGCATCATATTTTGAAAGGAAGTGAGATATTTGAGGCGGAGGTGTAGCAACAGAGGGGAGGAGGCTGATGAGCGTGGACACAAGAGGGATAACCCCTAGACAATGCATTTTTATCACGCGGAACTCACGGGCACATAATTAAAAGGCTGACATTGACTTTGAAAGGATGAATAACACAATCACTCCTTTGTTTTATCATTAAGCAGAGTATTAAGGTCTTAATAAAGTTTTTTTTTACCTTTTAAAACTGCCGATCAGGACTTCTCTGCAATTCATAGCATAAAGGCGTATTGTACAGTAAAGAGTGAATGTTTGCGTTATATTTTTTCCTCTTAGCAGGGTTAGCGAAGACTCGTATATAATATTCTTACAAGGAGAAACTAACAATTACCCATTTTCAAGCAATATTTAAAAACAGATTTATGCTATCCGTTCCGAAGATTCTCAAGTTCATCGAAAAACAACTCTTTAAATCCTTGACATCTTCACAGCTATGGGCAAATATTGCACACGCCATTACTAAATAGTGGAATATAAATGTTAGATTAAAAGAAATATCGGTTGGCACGGGACGGGACTTAATTCTGCCAATTAGACATTAATAAAGCAATGCACAGTCCACCCCCTCCTCCCGAACTGCCCCTTAAGGAAAAATAAGTGTAGTAGCCGGTAACTTCAGCAACGCGGGCAAGAGTCCAGTAACTGTACCCCAGATTTAAAACATAGAAACGCGTTTAGAAAATCACTAGTTCTCCTGTGCCAAATAACAGTCCATAGATTTCACCTAAACGAGGAGCAAGCTGCTCAACAGTTGTGAGTCATTGAGTGTCATTAATTTTCCTAAAATTGACATTTGAATATTGATAAATTATTCCACAACGTAAAAACCATGCCTCGTCATTTATACGACGCAGGTATTATAATTTGAGCTGGCGAGCCCTTCAAAAGTACGTAGTCTTGACCCCGTCGAGTCTCGGCGAAATTTCAAAGTAAAATAGTAATATTTTTTGAGCGGATTTATATGAACATAAAGGACGGTAATAGACGCCGCCGACTTTAAACAAAACATTATCCTTAAGATATGGTGCACCATATATCGTCTTTATTCGGAAATATGCATATCGTATAAGAGTGGAATTAAAACCAAACATCGGTTCAGTTATAGTCACAAGATGGTCTAAATTTTATTTTACAACATTTGAATTGCTGGAAAATATTCCTGTAACACTATTTTTCTCATAAATAGGTCACTACATATCCAAGATCTCCAGGAACACAAATGTCTTTTTTCAGCGAAATCTATAAAAAATACAAAAAAATCGATGCAACCACTTAGGCGTACAACGCCAATGAGATAGGGGATCAAAAGCGCAGATAAGGTTGCAAAATGATGCAAAGTCGACACCTGTTTGGTGCAAGAAGAGTTTTAGGTCCGACTGTCATGATTAGGTGGCAAGAGATTCTCGAGCTCGACCTTCCGCCCTCTCTGAAGTACGAAAAAAACTCCAATCGAACAAAAGTGTTAAGTCTTCAAAACTTAGTAGCATCGAAATAAAAAGGTTCGATTTCCATCCCATTGGGACTTGGCATTTCCCTCTTCCGCTTCAGGCTACGTTCTCAATGAGGGACGAAAAGAAAAACTACAGCAGCAAAGGCGAAGGGGGAAAAATAACTACACCACCAGAAACCCACATTTATCAACCCAAAGGTCGATTTAATGGGTGAGGGCAGAGCTCACCACGAACTAAACCCTGAGGGCAGAGCTCACCACGAACTAAACCCTACAAGCAGCGAGTGATATTTACACATCAGGGTACTTAGAGGTTGAGGGGAGGGGAAAGTAACTTTTCCGGTGCTACCCCAGGAGAAACTGGAACCCGAAAAATCACACAGCTTGGCTGGAGCTAAAATGGTCTAGAGTCAGCAGGAATTGAACCAGAACCCTCGTTTTATTGAGGGGTAGCTTATCAAGCTACCCCTCACCACACTACATACTACTTTATTCAAGGTATTTATCAATAAAAGGCAGGTTTTAGATGGTTCCTAACACTAATATCTTTTATGTATCACGAGAACTTCCTTTAGTTTCCCCTACATCATGACCGCCTTCATTTCTTCGTTAACTTCTGCCTGCTTACATGCTGCCTAAAAACCTCTTCTCTTACTTCCTCAAACCACGCTTACCATACATTTTCCCTTAGACCATAGCCTTCAACATTTCACAACCTTTCATTAGGTCTTCCGTCCCAATTTCTGAATTTAACTGGGCAACTTCCTCTCTTCGACTTAATTACACATTATTTTTCAACATCACTGCTTTAACTTTATTTCCGGTTCCTCACCACACACATATCTAAAAAGCCTCCAGTCTACGCTAATACTCTGCCTTCAAATACCAAATCCATAAGGCGCAAAGATAAACATTATGCGAACGTTTTGAGACACCTATTCACACTCCATCGGGGCAACTATTCAAAATATTTCCATTTCGATACACGCTAACTCCCTAATTTTTCATTTGAAAACTTACGTCCACGGTAGGTTAACCATGAATCGCAACATTACCAAAAAACGAGGAAGGGGAATGAATTTGTGAGGTAGTATTACATCTGAGGTATGAGCGAAACAAGGTAAAACAGATGGAAAGCTCAAAGCAAGGATTGTGGTCCTCAATCAACTCTCTTCCGTCATTTTCAAAGTCCACCGGAAAAATAATTTCCCTAATTCATCAACACAATAATAACAAGGAGTCAGAATCGCCTTCGTTGCAGTGCTAGAATGGCTGTCTCCACTAACGGCGGCTACATTTCTGGGCGAATAGATAATTCTTTAATAATTCACAAAACCATAAACTTGATCTCTCTTAACAAATAATGAGGCCAATTTAGTTCAGGCGTTTCAACAAAAAACTATTTTCTTTTTCTAGCCCACCGCTGAGCAACATTTATAACAATCAAAAAACCGCAATGCAACTCATCATGACACGTTAAGTTCATACTAAAATGGGCTGTATCACATAAAACTATGCAAAAAATTACTTGCTTTCCACTAGACTTAAGAAAGAGGTCTCAGTTGGATCACCTAATAAATAATGAAAGGCATTACTTTCCCTTTTTTATAATTCGCGAGCAAACTAAAGGAAAGATAGTGAAAAGTTCTATTAATTACTTCCGCGAGAAAGAATCTTCATTTTACCGACCGCTAAGCATGAAAACGCAGCGCTATCATTTCACGTTCGTTGATCACATGCAAGCCGAAGGTAAAATCGACAAACGTAGATGGCGTGCTCTCCTTCACATCTGCAAAAACGCAATAATTGCATGCCCGTAATAAATGAATCTGCTACGTCCATTAGCGTTACATCATGCAGTGGGGGACGTTGGGAGGTTCGTCCTAAAATGACGCCATAGTCTGTAAGACCAGGAACGAACCGTGTTGATTCCAGGTGACGCGAGGGACAAGGGAAAGGGGGGGTTAAGGCGAAATTGATGATATTTTGGGTGCGTTCGTAAACGATCCGGCTTTACGACCTTTTTTGGCCTCTGATCTCAACTCGTTGTCTAAACTCACTCATTACCCATACGCCACCTAAGACACTGATGAATAATTATTGATATTTTATAAAGAAATATCGTATTTGTCCTTGAGAAAAGAGAGTAGAGTTCAGGATGTGGGAAATATTGACAGCTTTAAAGAATATCAATTAAGTATTTTTTTTAAACACAAATTGCGGCAGGCAGGAACCACCTTTCCCAATCGTAACCATGGGGGAGGTCTACAAGGTCGATGACACTTTCCAATGAGATGCTGTGGTAAGGTTGCTATTAGCTTCCTTCTTACCTACCCACCTAGTATGGCTATCCCATTCGCCTCCAGCCAGCGATCGTTTTTCCCGTAAGTCTGCGTACGGATCGAAACAATGATCTCATCGGAAGCGAATGAAGACGGAAGAAAAAAACCCGTGGTTCATCGGGTCATTGATGGCTCATCAGAGAACGTATGTATTTCCTATTCTCGTCCAGAATTTTTAAGAAAAACTTTCTGAAATGTGATTATCTCTACTATTTTTTATCAACCGATCGAAGATCACACTAAGCCAATACACATTTCGGGAGCTAAAGCAAACTTATGCACTTTCCTCACTGATGGTCTCAGCTCGATTAGTATTTCGGTCACCACACGACCCCGAGTATTCCCAGACTTATACTGCCATAGAATTATCTTATTTTCTCATCAATTTCTAGGAAATGACTCGCAAATATTATACTGCTGTCGACCAACGAAGAAGTACTAAGAATAGTGAGGGAGGAAAGAGGACCGTTGAGAGAAATCCATAGAAGGCAGGTGAGGTAGATGCGGAGTATTTTGATTGGCGACGGAATGCTGAGCACTATGATAGCGGGGTGGATGTTAGACATACAAGGTAGGGGGAAGAAAATGATAGCCATGATAGGTATAGGTAAGGGAAATAGAAAGTATTGGTAATTGAAATACGGTTTATAGTGTGGAGTGTTAGGTTATGCCTTGTTAGACGAAGTTATGAAATGTAGGGTTGATCTGTAACTGCCTTTGGTATGAAAACCTATCTTAATCGGAGGACTACCAATAATAAAATAATAATTAAGCGGACACAACACCTTCGCCCAAATTGTACCATTTTTTTTATCTTGGGGAACCAGAAAGCTGCCCGGTATTTACATCGACCACGCGATAATACGTAAAATAGCCCCCATTTAATCTCATATAAAAAATCTCTGGTCAAATATTTATACAATAACTCTCTCAAAGCAATTATTTATTTCTCTCATCCTTACCTGCATTTGGTTTCATTACCTAATGTTACGGCTTGCTTCAATTTATTTTTTCCATCGATCAAAATTCAACCCACCAAATTACGCCATTACCTCAATACAGCAATGCTTTTAAGTGCCACATTTGTGTGATACTACTACATACACCATTAAAATGAGTAGAACATTCATTGATTCAGAAAAATACCGATTTGATGCCAGCGACGGGATTCGAATAGACGTTCAAAATAAGCGGGAAAGCTAATTGCCCTTTCTCGATATTATAGCCGGTTAGTTTCTAGCATAGAGTAGTAATGACGAGTTTCACCGTGAGCATGGCATCACCAACAATTTCATACTGTTGTGCAACGTCCTTGCCTTGTTAAAATGATTGAGGAAAAGTGCAAGGCTATTCAACACTGCGTCCAAAGCTGCACCAGGAAGGTGCTAGACGTGCAATCTTTAAACCAAGCGCAAGTTTCTTAATTGTCGTCGTAAGTGGAGGCTATCTCTCCAAATCTGGTATTTTCGTTGCTCTGAAACAAGCAATATCAAGATAAAATATAAAAAAATAGTCAAAGCAGTGGTCTGAACAAGCTTGTAGGCAGCCCGACTGCTGTAGAAACTCCAGAAATATTTCCTAATATTTTATTGCTCGCATCAAATTGAAATGTCTTGACCTTTTGTGGCAGTAAGGCTTTCTGAAAACATGTACCCTTCCCTAATTTTGATAAAAAATATTTCAGTCTCCTGAACTTGGGTACCTTGGAACGGAAATATATTGATTAATTAAATATCCTTCTGTACTCCCACGGCCTGCTTATAAGAGCATTTATGGCACAAATTTTGAGGGAGAATTTTGGACGGTTAACCCAATGAACATGCCGATAAAAAAAATAAGAAAGAACATTGAAAGTAAGCAGTAACTCCCATCATATTTGACCCAAAAAAAAAGGGAGTTTAACACACCACTGTGACCGCGGAGAAACCAGTTAGGATGGATGGTAATTTCGTCAGAAAGTTGCTTCCTCATTTTTATAATCAAGAATCTCTCCGTATACCATAATAAAAGTTTTTACTTCCCGTTGGTTTTCATCGCGACAAAAATCATTTTAAAAAGTCCTCAAGTTTCCAAATATTCCCGACAACTCTCTCCAGCAAGCTACGTATAAAACATTTTTATCAGATGCTATTTCGGCTTGAAGATTCTTTTAATTCCAGCTTTCAGCGTGCCGGGACATCTTTTGGGTGTATTCCGACATTAAAAGGTAATAACCTTGCTAACAAGTGGGAATTTCGCCCGATTCTCCGCAAACAAATAAGAACCAAGACATTTTTCTCATTTCCTGGTATTATTGTTAAACGATTATTATAATGACTAAGGTTATCTTTCCTCAGGACGAGTTGCAGATATCTGTCTACCTACCCGGTAGAAAAATTTGGTTTCCCACCGAAAAATAGGGCCTCCGAAAAATATACACCACTCTAGCGTTATTCTGTGGTTGGCATTTATAGTAATACGCATTTCCCTCTTACAGAGACGTGCGTAACGGCGATAAGACAGTCTTCAATACCTTCATATACAAACAACTGTTGGAACTGTTTTTAGGAGACAAAACCATGTTATTTTATGCTCCTTTCTCCTCTTAATACCAGCAATGAACTCAACGGGAAAGTTTAATAATACTAATTATTATTATTAGCAGTGAAATTTGTACGAAGGTTTCCGCGACGTTTAACTGCTTTTCTCTACATTTCCGGGTTCTCCATCCGCGTTGGTTGTCTTCGGTTGACGACAATTTCGCTGGCCATCCTGAAGACGCAGGCAGGATGGCCACACAACCAACGCGGATGGAGAATTCGGAAATGCAGAGACCAAAATTATTAGCAGTAATCGGGGTTGATAGGTTGTTGATAGACCCTGACACTATATACTTTTGTATTCCTAGGACTTAACTAACAAAACAAAAAATATCCTTAAGCCTCATACAGCATATTATATTAATATAAAAACATTTTTTTAGCCTCACACGCGTACTTACTACCTCCCTTAATTCCATCTAATTTTCCTATTATTTTCCTGCCTCTACCTCGCTTTCCCAATACCCTCCCCTCTATTATGGCATCCCATTGCCTTTCATTGTCATGTAATCACTTTTCTTTCTTCGACATTATCCAAACAGACTTCTATCTTCCCCTACCATACCTATAACTTAATTGTTTGCTTTCTTTCAGCCCACTTTATTTTTCCATTTTTCTCATTCAAATCTCAAAATTCGTCTATGTATGATTATCCTCACGCCTAAAAGACCATAGAGCCATTCAAAAGCCATACAAAACTACGCTCCATATTAAAGTTTTCACTAGTACTTCCTTTTATTCTTTCCTTAAGGTGCACATCAATAACTCCCACCTCTTTGTATACGGTTCTTTACCTAACATAATTCTTCTTTTGGTGTCGCTACTATACTGCCCACTCTCCTCCAAAACACTTTCCAAATGGGTTAATTGTTCTACCTATTCTATTCCCCCAACTTTCAAATTTCTCCGAGACTGTTTGTTTCCTATTTAAAAATTATGATGCATTGATTAAAAAACAATTTGAACACTATAGGTTTCCGATTTTTCTCAAATTTAAAACGTTTTCTCCTTAAAGTGCTAAGGAGTGCAAGAAAAAATACCCATGCCATTATAATTCTTCAAACATTAAGTGGCAAGTTTAAACTTTTACCATCACCTCTCGCATGAATTGGTTCACGCCATCATACATAAGGTAGTCTACTGTGGATAGGCACGTAGATCCTGAAACGAAAAAAACTATCACGCTGGACTTCCAAACCAAGCCCTTGTTTTCCTCATATCACGTTCTTCTGTAGTACATATTTCTACAAGCCATTATGCTGTCCAAAAATCTTATTCTCTTCCTTCCTCTTCCCCGCATTTTCCCTTCTAATACGGATTCGAACGTCCCACTAACCATACACGTCCTTAACCCATCAATATCACACCCATCAAATTTTTCTACTTCCTTGGAATTTCACCTAGTAATTTCTAGCAAGTCTTCCACACAAAATGTGAAATTCCATTGCCTTTCTATCTTATTCACACTTGTGTACGAAATGAAATGCCTCGCACAAGCTATTCCAAGCAAAAAGGTCCGGCATCGAATTTTCGTTACCGTCCGTGGTACCACGACATCGAAAAGTGCTATAAAATAACTCATTAGTATCTGTTAGGTATCGAAAAAGTGCACTGGTCTCGGAAACCACATTACTATTACCGAAGTACTCTAGGCTGGAAACCAACCGCCGCGGTTCGACGCTCGTCCGGACATCACGTCAAGGGAAAAACCTATTTCACTTCTCTCACTCCGGAGACGACAGACGGCAGAGCTCATCGGAGATTCTCGATGAAATCGGGGCGACGTCACAAAGAGCGTGGAAGGGAAGCTCCCTCTCTCCCTTCACGGGCATAAATAAACCTCGCTATCGTATTACGGCGCTCACTCGCACCTAACACTTCTACAGCTGCATGCTAAAGCCTTTCCTCCGCGAGAGGAGGATTCGCACCATATAGCACGAGGGAGAGGAGGGATCACAAAGAATTTTAATTACGGATGTCCGTCGTTGTTGGGCGAGGGGGTGGAAGAGGGGGAAGGGAAGAGGAAAGCGGGGTTATGGCGCAGGTCACATTAAAGGGGAGAGCGACACGTCGGACCCCAAGCTGTTCTCACACGGGGGGAAGGGGACACACTTGGTGTGAGAACAAATGGATTCCAATTTGTTCTACTGTCATTTCATCTGGGGAATGTCACATGTCTCTGCCCGCAACATGATGTGGAATTGAAATTGATAGAGGCGTGTCGTGTAGCAATGGGAACAGCTAACAAAAATACAGTGCATAGTCGTTCCGGTCAGTGGTAATTAGGTGGACCCTGAAAACTATTGAACAGTGCCGAAGTACTTCAAGAAACCGACAACTTCTACACACTGTTTACCAAAAAACTTTTCAAATTATTCTTCGGCTCCATGTAGTTTCAACTTCTCTCAATCCCTTTCAAATTGTCTATTCTTTTCCTCCCTTACATCCTTATACAAAGCTCTTTCTTCTATCTCAATTCTTCGACAGCCTTTCAACATCTCCTCCTACCTCCCATTCTAATTTCTTGCTTCATCTCTCTCTCTCCTCCTCTAACATAATTAAATTCGTTCAACTTACTTCCCAACTTTTTTTTACATTTCCTCGTATTCTCCAGCAAAGGGTTAAAGGATGAGACTGAAAAATAATATCTTATCCTTGCTTGTATAAAACTATTTGTTTAGAAACACTTCCTGTATGTTCCTCATGTTCTCACATAAGTGAATTGATCTAAATGCCCTAATTTACACCCTCCTACCCATGTAAAATACTTCATTTAGGCTTCTTAAATCTTTATAATTTCAATACTCTTGTTCAATTATGATACATATTCCCACGATTTGGTTTTAAAGTTTCCACAGCGTTTCTGGAGATATGTAGAATTGCAAACGTCTATAGAATCTCTCCTGGAGTCTTCATGTCAGGAGCCCGCTGAAAGAAGAAAAGTCCAAAGGGCAAGAAGCCTTACATAGCTTCCCCAATACCTCTTACGCTGATTCTTCAATCCGCCCGGCAATGACTACAATGAAATTGGATATTGGTATGCATTTATTTTTTGCCTATTTTCTGGTAATACTTCTTAAAGCTCAGGTAGCACGTTTCAACAAGGTTATGTTGCAAAGATTTATTAACAATCGATTATCTCCTAAATAAAAGTGAACAAGGTTCATAGCCCACCCAGAAAATAATTTGTCTACTAACTTCCTGACAAAGACACCAAAACAGCTAAATATAGGCAATCAATCACTAAATGACCAACCTTCGAATTGAAAATTCCTGATGATGATGAATAATGTTGGATAAACAAACATTTTTGAACTTACACAAACTTTAATATTTCCTGGACATACCTTAATTTTAATGAACGATTAAATTAATGCCAAAAATAAAAAGACTAAATAAGTAAATAATATGATTTTCATATGAGAGAGCAACAAGATGATTTCATCATCCTAATGAGGTTTTTGCGTTTGGATATATATATATAAACGCGGTAATCAACCCGAAGGTCGGTTTAGTAGGTGATGGTAGAGCTCACCCGTGTACCAAGCCCGACGGCGTGTGAATATTCACACATCAGGGTAGGGGGGCCAGTTCCTTTCCCTGTGCCGGTTATGGTTTCCCAGGAAGATCTGGTACCCGAAAAATCAACTAGCTTGGGTGAAGCTGCAGGTGCCCAAAGTGCCTTGCCCGGGAATCGAACCCGGGACCCTACGGTCAGTAGTCCAACGCTCTACCCACTAGACCACCGCGACCCGCATATCTTTAATATAAATCAGGTAATCCACCGGTTAAGGTAGGTTTTTGGATGGACACAACCACCACAAAAAATTGCGACTCCTAACAAAACACAATCCAGCAACCTACTCTACAACAGATCCCTCTTCATCTCTGTGTACTTCCTCACTTCATCCCGTCCAACATCCCTATGCTGTTCCGGCCCTTTACTCGTTTACCGAACATTCTCCCCTCTATTACAGTCTTCAACATCTCACTTCCGATTAATAGGCCCTTCGTCCATTTTTCCTACCTCCATAGGATTTCTCCAAACAAACCCCTCTCCTCGCCCACCATACCAAGTTTGTTTCCTTCCGGTCCATTTAACCATAATCATTCTTCTCCACACCCACATTGCAAAAGCCTCCAATCTACGTCTATCTTCCCGCTTCAATGAGCACGTTTCCGCGCCGTACATACGCTTTGCTTCGTATACGCTACGCTCCATATCAACATTTTTACGAGTCTTTTCTTAACATCCTCACTCAACGTCCTTGTCACTAACTCCCTCCTCCTTGTGAAAGCCTCTTTGCCTAGTGCAATTCTTCTCCTTAGGTCCCTACTACTTAGACCATGTTGGTCCAAAACACTGCCGAGATACGAAAACTGTTCTACCTGCTCTATTTTTTCCCTCCTATTGAAATGTTTAGCTTAGCCTTTGTCTTTCCGGAAAATCGCATAACCTTTGTTATATTAATATTGATTCTCATCCCATACCGATCTTACTGAATTTCCAATTCACTCAGCAATGCTTGCAAGCCCTTGGCTGACTGACAAACTAAAGCCTGGTCATCAGCAAACCTAAATGATTTTATGTATTCCCCGCTGACTTTCATTCCTACCTTCCCATACCTCTTTAATAATTTCCTCCGTATTTACGTTGAACAGCAACGGTGACAATGGGCAACCCTGCATTACACCTCTTCCCAACACTGTCCATCCGGACTCTCCGTTCGTGAACGTAATTTACACTGAAACCTGCGGGGGTTTATGCAACCAAGTGTCCTGTTTCTTTCGGCAAGAGATGGAGTTAGGGAGCTGTTTCTCCCACTATAGGAGAAATAGACGACCATAATAGGAAAGGACAGCCGGAAAGCAATCATACAACGTCACAAAGGATGAAAACAGTGCGTTTCGTGGCACGAATAGCCAGAAGAAAGAGACCGGCCGCATTACCCAAATACATATTACCTTGAACAAAAAGTTCCCGGAATAACCACCGTGTGGCGCTCCCATCGTTCCGATTTGAGTTCTGTTTTTTTTGTTAAATTGGTACATCTGTTGTTGATATTCCCTTTAAATCTTAGTGTCATGACTTGACATTTGCAAAAGTTACGTAGCCAAGAGTACATCTATCTCTGTGTGTGTTGGCGATTTTTTACAATTGCAGAAATGGATTTAAATTTGCAACAACTAACTTGTATTAAATTTTGCGTAAAAAACGGATTTAGTGGCGCACGGACGTTGGAAATGTTGGAAAAGTGTTTCGGCAACGATTCTCTAAAAAAAACGGTCGTTTGCCAGTGGCACGAGCGGTTCAGAAGTGGTCGTGAGTCAATCGAAGATGATGAACGCAGTGGCAGACCATCGACATCGAAAGTCGGTGAAAAAATTGATAAAGTAAAAGAAATGTTGGTCAATAACCCCAAATTAACCATCAGAGAAATAGCGGAGGACTTGAACATTGCCTATGGATCCGCCCAAGACATTGTGGTTAATGATTTGGGTTTCCGTCGTGTAGCAGCAAAGTTGGTGCCAAAAGACCTCAATTTCATGCAAAGAAGAGACCGTGTTGACGTCGCAAAAGACATGATTTGCGAGGCCGAATCCGATCCCACATTCATCAAAAGGATCATTACTGGAGACGAGACGTGGGTTTATGAGTACGACACGCAATCCAGACATCAGGCAAGCGAATGGCGTTCACCAAATGAGCCGAAACCAAAAAAACCACGTCGTTTTCAGTCAAAAAAGAAGGCAATGCTGACGGTTTTCATGGATTACAACGGTGTAGTGCATCATGAATTTTTGCCAGAAGGCCAGACAGTAAACAAAGAGTATTATTTGGGCGTTATGAGACGTTTGCGTGAAGCAATTCGCCGAAAGAGACCAGAAATCGTCGCACAGTGCGTCGAGACCGTCGCACAGTGCTATCATTATTCGTAATTTTTTGACGAAAAATGCAACAAATACCATCCAACAGCCACCAAATTCACCTGATTTGGCTCCCTGTGACTTCTTTCTGTTCAATCGAGTTAAAAAACCATTACGGGGAACGCGTTTTAGCAGCCGAGAGGAAGTAATGGAAAAATCGCAGGAAGCACTGATGGACATCCCGAAAACCGAATATAAAAAATGTTTCGAGGATTGGATCAAGCGCTGGCATAAGTGTTTTGCAGTCGATGGGGATTACTTTGAAGGGGACAATATAGATTTAAATGAATAAACTTGTATTTTTAATTTTATGAATAAATTCCGGGAAATACAAGTACATTTACAAAAATACAAGTTTATTCATCTAAATCTATATTGTCCCCTTCAAAGTAATCCCCATCGACTGCAAAACACTTATGCCAGCGCTTGATCCAATCCTCGAAACATTTTTTATATTCGGTTTTCGGTATGTCCATCAGTGCTTCCTGCGATTTTTCCATTACTTCCTCTCGGCTGCTAAAACGCGTTCCCCGTAATTGTTTTTTAACTCGATTGAACAGAAAGAAGTCACAGGGAGCCAAATCAGGTGAATTCGGTGGCTGTTGGATGGTATTTGTTGCATTTTTCGTCAAAAAATTACGAATAATGATAGCACTGTGCGACGGTCTCGACGCACTGTGCGACGATTTCTGGTCTCTTTCGGCGAATTGCTTCACGCAAACGTCTCATAACGCCCAAATAATACTCTTTGTTTACTGTCTGGCCTTCTGGCAAAAATTCATGATGCACTACACCGTTGTAATCCATGAAAACCGTCAGCATTGCCTTCTTTTTTGACTGAAAACGACGTGGTTTTTTTGGTTTCGGCTCATTTGGTGAACGCCATTCGCTTGCCTGATGTCTGGATTGCGTGTCGTACTCATAAACCCACGTCTCGTCTCCAGTAATGATCCTTTTGATGAATGTGGGATCGGATTCAGCCTCGCAAATCATGTCTTTTGCGACGTCAACACGGTCTCTTCTTTGCATGAAATTGAGGTCTTTTGGCACCAACTTTGCTGCTACACGACGGAAACCCAAATCATTAACCACAATGTCTTGGGCGGATCCATAGGCAATGTTCAAGTCCTCCGCTATTTCTCTGATGGTTAATTTGCGGTTATTGACCAACATTTCTTTTACTTTATCAATTTTTTCACCGACTTTCGATGTCGATGGTCTGCCACTGCGTTCATCATCTTCGATTGACTCACGACCACTTCTGAACCGCTCGTGTCACTGGCAAACGACCGTTTTTTTTTAGAGAATCGTTGCCGAAACACTTTTCCAACATTTCCAACGTCCGTGCGCCACTAAATCCGTTTTTTACGCAAAATTTAATACAAGTTCGTTGTTGCAAATTTAAATCCATTTCTGCAATTGTAAAAAATCGCTAACACACACAGAGATATATGTACTCTTGGCTACGTAACTTTTGCAAATGTCAAGTTATGACACTAAGATTTAAAGGGAATATCAACAACAGATGTACCAATTTAACAAAAAAAAAACAGAACTCAAATCGGAACGATGGGAGCGCCACGCGGTGGTTATTCCGGGAACTTTTTGATCAAGGTAGTATACCCCTGTTAGAGGTGATACAACTTTCTCGCAAATAGTTGGACAGGAGTCCCCCTTCCAAGATTTCGCAAGTTGTTGAAAATACTTTTTTTATTTAATGAAACCCATTTACAACGCGCTCAGTATTCCATTGTGCTTGTTAAGAAATCAGCTGCTGTCAATATCACCACAGTCGCTGACTAAACAATTCAAAGGCGCCATTTATTGATTTGATTAGGCTTTCACGTAGGGGTTTAGGACCCAGGGTGAGTGCTTCGCTAATGGCCGATTATTTAATCATAAATTCTATATTCTTATGATATTCTGATAGCTACGTAAATGCCTTGATTGTGCAATTACCTCAACCTTCTGTTGGAAATTGTGTTGTCTTCACTGTTCAATATTTTCATCAATTACTTAATTAAATTGTTATATTAAAAAAATACTGTACACATAGTTAATGATGATGTTGGAAAACGTTATACTTCTCTTTGAGTCTATTGCGACAAAATGCAACGTTTACGTTGCTTAACATAATCCATGAGAATTCATTAACTCCTCAAACGATAAATATTCTATTCTATCTAAAGAAAATACTCAAGTGTACGGAGTGCTTAACTCGTATGTATCATTAACTGCATGGAGCTGAGTCATCATTTCAGTATTTTAACAGACATCGATACGCCCTACGTAATGAACACACGAGGCATTGTAGAAAATATTACAGTTAGCTTTTCGCTTACAAATGCGAAAAACTGATAAGAGGACACCGACGACGAGCTAGCGTTGGTTAAGAGTATACACGCGCTCTAGGACAATAATTTACATTCACTCATATCGCTAATTTAATTATTTGCGGGAATCTATTAGACGGGTTACTCATAATCAGCCAATTAAAAAAAAGAGAACTGAAAAGCGAAAACCTTAGAATTTCAATTTTCATGACTGAACTCCAATGGCTTTTTCAGATATTGACTGGAACATGAAACGCTGACCAATCGCAAAGTAGCTACTCATTTTCTAGATTCCAATTCCCGACCTTTTCCAGACGAACGTACTTTTTTCCAACTTGCCTCCCGAAAGTTTGATACTATTAATGTTTTTGTGAGGATCAACCCTCATCGCTTCGCGTTACACCGGTAACACTGAGACCAGCCCAACTGTAGTTTGACGGTAAATGGCCAACGATTACGCCGATCATGGATACGAGCAATTGGAATTACATTTTTTTAAATGCGTAGTAATACATTTTTGGGAAAAGAGTAATTCCCTCCCTTATAGTTACAAAGTAAAACAAACCAAAATCGAGAGGGTAGATTCCTTTAAATACTTGGGTGTAACAATTACTCACGATCTGTCCTGGGGAAAACACATACGAGAAATATGCGGTTGTGCTAATAAAAAACTGGGATTTGTGAAAAGAGTGCTAGGTAAATGCGATGAAAAAGTGAAAGAACGATGTTTCCTTGCCTTGGTCAGGCCCCACCTAGAGTATGCTGCCAGTATATGGGATCCTCATAAATTTGGTTTTGGAATTAGATCGAGTTCAGCGGAGGGGGGCTAGATTTGTCAAACATTGTTATGACCAACGCAGCAGCGTATCCACTTTGCTCGACAATTTAGGATGGGATTCTCTTACACAGCGGCGTTTACAATATAGATAAAACTTATTAAAAACATTTAAAGATGGGCCCTTTTCCGATGACATCAAGGATATAATACGAACCCCGACGTATTACGGTCGAAGGTATCACGAATATAAGATTAGAGAGATAGACTGCAAGACTGACAGGTTTAAAATGTCATTTTTTCCAAGAACGATAAGGGACCAGAATGTTTGTGGTCGAATGTTGTAGTCTTAACCCCAGGAGTTAGTTCATTACAATAAGTATTAACGCACAGGTTAGGGACTGCGCGAGGATACGTATGTATATATATGTTTGTGTATGTACATATATGTATGTATGTGTATATATATATATATATATGTATATGCATGTATGTTTGTATAAATAGTTTTTTTTTCTCACAGGTTCCCCCCCACCTTTCCTCACCTATTTGATAACCCCAACCCCCTCATCCCTTACCCTCCCCTCATCGTGCTACACCCCCTGCCATACACCTTTTTGGTGGCTCGCAGGGTATTTATGTAGATTAATAGTAGATATAGTAGGTATTGATGTAGATTAATATCAAACTATCCACTGATCGAAAAATTAAAGGGAATATTCTCACCGAGAACTCAAAGACGCATCATGGTCCCGAGATAGATATCAAATTTACGACACAAAAAATATTCGTTCCTTTTTCCATTTTTTCCAGAATTTTGACGGAATTGAGCTTTCCAATTGAGTGGCCGCACTGCGTACAATGGTCAACATGTACAGGAGAGGAGGCTAAGATGGTTTGGAGACGCGAAGTAAATGAGGGAAGCCTGTGAAAGTAAAAGTGTGGAGAAGTTGGAAGAAGAACTGAGAGGGAGAGGGCAGGAAAAACCCCTGGATTGGGAGGAAAATACATAGGAGAGCATGGAATGATAGGAATGGTGATCCCAAAGGGCTATCTTGTTTTCAATGTACTTCCTTTGGAAGTGGAATATATTTATTTATTATTGTATGTGGCAACAAAGCTCTAGGAGAGACATTAAAAAACTTATAACATAAAAAAGAAGCAATTATATGCACTCTTCTACAGAAGGTCAACGAGACATGCTGCTATTACTTACTTATATGCACCGAAGATTACGTCCAAACAATCAATAAAGCTAATGAGTGACTTTCTCATCAAATACAGCAAAAATGGACAGTGACAGGAAATGAACAGAACGGCCTTAATTGCTTGAAACGTAAACACAATTATGGAGATAAAATCCATTACGGCAGCCCGTCAAGGGACCATGACTCATGAACGATGGCGAGTAACGTTTCAATATTTTCTGATTCAAGAATATTTTCCAGCGTTCCATCAACAAGAAACAAGTATCCACGGAACAATCATGTTAACATTTTATCAATATAATGATACAGGAGACAGGGGTTAGTCATCACTAACACATGGTTTAGACACCACAAAAGGCGTAGGTATACATGGAAAATGCCAGGTGACTCAGAAAGGTATCAGTTAGATTATATTATGGTTAGGCACAGGTTTAGGAACAGTGTGATAAATTCGCACAGTTTCCCAGGAGCGGATGCGGACTCTGACCACAATTTAGTTGTTATGAAATGTAATGTTCGTTTCAAGAAGATAAGGCAAGGGCGGCGGGTTAAAAAATGGAATTTAGAAGCAGTAAATGAATTAACGAGGAAGGAGTATCAGGAGGCTGTAGAGAAAATGATGGATGACGGTAAAGAACTGAGTACTATCGAAGAAAAATGGGAATGTATCAAGAAAGGGATATTGGAAGCCGCTAAAGACACTATAGGAACCGTTAACGGGAAAAGGATAAGGAAACCATGGGTAACGGATGAGATGATTGCAAAGATGGATGAGAGAAGAAGATGGAAAAATGTAAACACAGAGTTAGGCAAAATGAAGTACAAAGAGTTAAACAATAAATTGAGAAGGGCCACAAATAAAGCAAAAGAAGAATGGTGGAAAACTCAATGCGAGGATATGGAAAGTTTACAGAAGAAGGGTGAAATTGGTGCTCTATACAGCAATGTTAAGTTATTATCGGGAAGAAAGAAGGCAAGATCTGTGCTAACAGTTAAAGATAAATGGGGTAAGATAATAGTTGAACCAGGAAAAATCCAAGAGAGATGGAAGGAATATATAGAAACACTGTATGGTAAAGAACTTAGGCCGACAAGGTTAGACATAGAAAAGGAACATGACGTAGAAGAAGATAGCTTAGGTCCAGGCATACTCGACGATGAAATAGAAAGGGCATTAAAGGAGATGAAAGCAAATAAGGCTGTGGGGGTGGACAATATTCCTGTAGAAATGTTGAAATGGTTAGGGAAAGGTGGGAAGAAGGCCATATATGTACTGATTCGTAGTATCTATGAGGAAGGAATCTGGCCGGAAGATTTTGTGAGATCGGTGTTAGTTCCTATTCCAAAAAAGGCAAAGGCTTCGTCATGTGAGGATTACAGAACAATAAGTTTGATATCCCACGCAGCTAAAGTTATTCTCAGGATCATCAACAAAAGGATAGAGAGTAAGGCAAATGATTACTTAGGGGAGGATCAGTTTGGGTTTAGGAAAGGAAGAGGTACGCGTGACGCCATTGCAGTAATGAGATCACTAGTCGAGAGGAATATAGAATACAATCAGGACGTTTTTTCCTGTTTTGTAGATTTCGAAAAAGCGTTTGATAGAGTGAATTGGGAAAAATTAATGCGTGTATTGCAGAAAATAGGAATGGATTGGAGGGACAGGAGACTGTTCCGCAACCTGTACATGTCTCAGACTGCTCAGGTGCGAGTGGGGAACGGAGAGTCCGGATAGGCAGTGTTAGGAAGAGGTGTAAGGCAGGGTTGCCCATTGTCACCGGTACTGTTCAACGTATATGTAGAGGAAATGATTAAAGAGGCATGGGAAGAACTGGAGGTAGGAATGAAAGTCGGAGGGGAATTCGTAAAATCGGTTAGGTTTGCTGATGACCAAGCATTAGTTGCTCAGTCAGCCAAGGGGTTGCAAGCATTGTTGAGTGAATTGGAGGTTCAGTGCGATAAATATGGGATGAGAATCAATATTAATAAAACAAAGGTTATGCGATTTTCCAGAAAGAAAAAGGCTAAGCTAAATATTAAAATAGGCGGGGAAAAAATAGAGCAGGTAGAACAGTTTACATATCTCGGAAGTGTTTTGGACCAACACGGTCAAAGTGGTAGGGACGTAAGGAGAAGAATTGCGCTAGGCAAGGAGGCTTTCTCAAGGAGGAGGGAGTTGATGACGGGGACGTTGAGTAGGGATGTTAAGACAAGACTCGTAAAAACTCTGATATGGAGCGTAGCTATGTACGGCGCGGAAACGTGGTCGCTGAAGCAGGAGGATAGACGTAGATTGGAGGCTTTTGAAATGTGGGTATGGAGAAGAATGGAGAAGGTGAAATGGACCGAAAGGAAAACAAATGAGGAAGTACTAGAAATGGTGGGGGAGGAGAGGGGTTTGTTGAGAGAAATCCTATGGAGGCAGGAAAAATGGATGAAAGGCGTATTGAGCGGTAGTGGAATGTTGAAGAGGGTAATAGAGGGGAGAATGTTGGGCAAGCGAGGTAAGGGTAGGAACAGGATAGGGATGTTGGACGGGATGAAGGGAGGAAAGAAGTACACCGAGATGAAGAGGGACCTGATATAGAATAGTTTGATAGGTGGGGAGTCACTAAATGTTTATTTGATAGTTGTGTCCATCCAAAAACCTACCTTAACCGGTAGATTATCTAATATATACTGATACAGGTAATTAATGATTTCCGGAAGTAATTTCTGGGATATCTGTATCACTGATAAACAAAACTTTGTGGAATTCCACAACAGCGTTTGTTTTGTGCACGATAGGTATCGCCTAAAACGGCATCATCGGGTACATAAAATCTACACTTCTTTCGTTGAACTTGACCACTTTTTAAAAATATAACCAAGTTTATTCCATTTCAACAATCGACAAATGATTTAAAAAGCTACATTAATAGATTGCAATTATCCCCCATGTTGAAATGTGTGCTATTAGACAATACCGAATAGGTACAATTTACTAATTAGTACGCGATGGCAGTATTAATAATTGCGTACGATACTACCATATGAGCATTTCCATTTGATAAAGAACCAGTGAAAACTGTTTGCAATTCCACTGTCCACTATTTCAAGTGAAATATTTCAATGCTGCGGGACTCCAGGATGCTTCTTCCCAACTCAACGTTTATGCGGGTATATACCCATTGTCGGTGATTTATGTGAGCCCAGCATTCCAACACTGATACGCATTTGCCCCCGAGAACTACTTTTGCAAAGAAACAATATTAAGCTGGAAGCATGGGTTTAGATAATCTCCTTAACAATTTTTTTCTCTTCACACGTCTTCCCCGCGATGGTATATTATCATTAACAGTTATTTATTCTAGCTTTAATCTTCGTGAATCATTTGACACTCTCAGCATGACCAACGCAAGAACAGTGTGTCCCACTTACGCTAAGTACGAGAGCACTCCGCAATCGTCCCCACTTGATTAATGATCGGGAGATGTGTGTCGTTGGAAGGACTAGCAATCGTACCGCTGGCACGGACGGGATCCACGAACGGATTCACTCCGACCTAGTCCCAATGCGGAGAGGATACGAAAACCCGGCGAGCTACACACTTAAAAAAAAGAGTTTAGTTAGGCACACTGACAATGTTTTAAAATGATGACGCCCTCCGACAACATTTTACGCCTTTGGCTGCAGTCATGGGTTAGCGATGAATTCCTTTTTTGGGTTGCCACCCCAGAAATCTCAAGATCACTGCTCGAATTCCGCAGAGGGAAGTAAGGGTGAAGGCGGAAGATCAACTCGGGAATATAAACAACTCCCTGCGTGCGTGCTGTTTTAAAACCCCTTCCGAAAAATGTTGCCCCGCCCTTGAGACGATCTCCATATACGACATGGACACCGGAAAAGAAAAGAGCTTAAAATTCGCCCACCACCGAGAACGGGAACTGTGACCTTCGGCTGGGCTGGTCTGCTCAATGCAGTTCCTCCAGATTTTTCAACGGGGATGGTTTACGGTTCATTCTTTCCTTCCTGATACTTCGGCCAACTTTCCTATTATGTATATTCATCGCGAACTCCCGCAGACACAGCGCAATTGTAATAAACAATAGACAGCAATCGCATTATACGTATTGAACATGCTACCAGACAATCGCCACCGAAGTTCCTACTAATTATACTGACCAATAACAACAACACCATCACCGTGTGCACTTAATAGAACCATCGGAATTAAGAAAGTTAACTGCCTCTCGCGGAGAACATATTCATCGATTCCTTAGACGCTCACTTAAAAACTTTTCACTTAAGACGAAAGAGTCACCGACAGTAACAGCTTTCTTTTACATAAAAAAGATTGAACTAAAATAGTTATTCTCCGACAAATGTCTGTTGACACGTCTGCCGCCCCACAGCCTTTTTTTGTTGTTCTTCGCATGTTTATTATGACTGAGAGTGTGTACGTGACGCAATTCAGCGCTTTCTTGCCAAGGTCTTCCGAAGTTCCTGGCTGGGGCTCGCGGCAAAAACACGAACCCCAGGAGAACGCTCAGGCAGAATAATCCGATTTATTATTTGGGCTCTAGCTGAAAATGCCACCCGTAAATAGGCGAAACGGGTTCGAACACAGCGATCCTTCGTTTTTCAGCGGAGAGAAATTGCTTCTATTGAAAAATCCGTCGAAAGTTCGATTGACATCAACGAGTCCTACTCTCCTAGCTTCCTTTGCTGCAGTGGTTGAAATATTGTCGCTGAAACTAACCCAATTCAAGAAACGAAAACATGTTAAAAATAGTACTTGAAATGAGATTTTCACGATACAATAAGGCCTCACTATCTATTTAATTGAGAGGATATAATCAAGCAGGGGGACAATTCATATTTAGGGAGTATATTGGAAGGAATATGGCGTAGCAGTACGGGAATTACGAGATGAATTTCGTTAAAAAAGAAATTTTGAATACAATCAAAGGAAAAGGGACTCGAAAGCAGAGACCTAGATAAGAGACAGAAACTGAAGCGAAGCCTAATATTGTTCAGATACTTGATTTTCGGGGAAAGAGAATGAACAAAGATCGGGAGCATTTCCAAATATTGTAATAGAGAAAATATGGTCTTGAGAGATGAAAACAAAAAAAAATGTTTATGTGGTAGCGGAAGAGGGAAGAGGTTTTTGCAGGAAAGTCTATGAGGGCAGAAAAAGCAGAAGCAGAATGTATATACAGTTATCAGCCTTTTAAATGAAGGAATAGATATTTAATAAAAAAATATTAGCTAAGCCGGCTAGAAACGGGAAGATATACGGATCTTAGGACCATAAAAATGGAATTGAAAAGTACAAGGATCATAAGGAAAAGGTGAAGGCATCATATGTTTCCATTCTGTAGTATTTTCAAAGCCCCAACAACATGGCACGCTTTCAAGGATAATCCAAAATCAACCATAAATGGATCGTACAATACCTGTAAAAACGATTGAGTAAGTAGAACCTAAATATGCAAAGGCAATAGAATTCGTGAAGCAAACGTCATCACGTCATATTTCGTGAGCACAAATCATGACAGTCGATATTTCCGGAGGTTACAATTTTTAGCAATTACTTTAATCATACTTTATGCATGAAAATTATTTAAATATTTGATTTTTCCCAAGAAATGTTCACTACACCTAGATAATTGTTCCTCGTCACTTAACGCACTTAGATGATCGACACAATCTACAAAAACGCATCTGGAAGAGATTACCTTATACCCTTATGTATACGCATAGCCCTTCCCAGGCTGTAATAATTATTGAGCCAACAGAACTATTAGTGTTTGCTGGAAAGGTTGATGGAGATTAAAATAGGAATTAAGAGTCATAAAAACTATTTTTTAAATTGCACTTTTCATTTTTCAATATACAATTCATTATCATGACGCATGATTAATTTTTTGCAGAAAAATAATATTAATGCAATTCTAAGTCAAAATATACTTTGCTGAAGACTGCAGATAACAAATTTAAGGCTCGTAAAAACAAATGGAAAAATATCAAACACGCAAACAAAATCAACAAATATCAACGGATAGGAACGTACGATACATATTTAGAATATATATGCATGTATGTATATTTATTCTATATCCGGCATCGCCGGACCAATTTATTCGTGCAGCTGCAACTGCATTTAATATTATAGGCCATTTTATGTACTTTGGCAGTTTCTTTGTCACGGAGTCGCCCGTGAGCACACGATTTTGCAGAATCTTAGTAAAAATGCGACTTGACTTCGGAGAGCTCTGCACTCATCTTTCCTACCTCCTTGTAATTCCTTTCGCCATTCCCCTCTCCTCCCCAACCATGTCTAATACTTCCTTGCCTGTTTTCCTTTCTGTCCACTTCACCTTTTCCATCGTTCTCCATACATTTCAAAAACCTCCAATCTACGCCTATCATCTTGTTTCAACGAACATGTTTCTTCGCCCAACAAAACAAACCCAGAAATTTAACAGAAATATATTGTAACTAAAAATTAAGAAAGACTTAATTTTCAACTTAGTGTGATATCACCCTTGCCACACACACTAGTGGTGGCGGGCCATTGCAATGTAGATACGAGGTGTGTTAAAAAATTAACGGGAAGTTTTTCATTTCGCGGGCTTGGAGAGTCCGACTGTCAAACTTTTTTTTATTATGTTGGTATACATGCCCCTGAAGTATGATAAAACTTTCAGCTGTTTTGATTGTGGACTTTGTCTATGACAGCCACTAAGGTTAAACGTGTTTTATGGGCTCGGCGATTTTCGTTTGTTAAAGAAAAGGATCAAAGAATTTGTATTAAATTTTGCAAAAAAAAATTAAATAAAGTGCAACAAAGTGTGTGAAATGTTAACAAAGGCCTATGGTGAGTCTGCTATGAGTAAATCAAGAGTTTACGAGTGGTATAAGCGTTTCCAAGAGGGTCGTGAAGACCTTGAAAATGACGAACGCCCTGGACGCCCCAGCACAACAATCAATGAAAACGTGGAAAAAGTGAATGAAATGGTTATGAACGATCGCCGAATCACAATTAGAGAGGTCGCTGTGTATGTTGGCATATCGATTGGATCATGTCATGACATTTTTTCCAATTTTTTTTTTGGGTATGAAACGCCTGGCAGCAAAATTCGTTCTAAAATGGCTTTTGCACCACGATAATGCACCAGCTCACACTTCATTGCTTGCTCGTGAATTTTTAGCCAAAAACAATAATGTAACGATTCCCCAGCCTCCTTATTCGCCAGAAATTCGCTCTCCGTGTGACTTTTTCCCATTTCCAAAAATTAAGAGAACCTTGAAGGGCCGTCGTTTTACAGCCGTAGATGACATTAAAAGCGCATCGCTCAAAGAACTAAAGGCTATCTCAAAGATCGAGTTTGACATGTGTTTCGGAGATTGGAAGAAGCGCTGGCACAAGTGCATAATCTCCAATGGGGACTACTTTGGAGGTGACAACATCAATGTATAAAATAAATAAATATTATCGTCCGAAAAATTGAAATTCCCGTTAATTTTTAACACACCTCGTAGATAGAAGTTGAGGGTGCCCGGCGGTATCACCCGGAACCAAACCCAGACCCTCCGGTAAGTACGAGCTCAGGAGTCTACTAACGGGATTACTGCGTCCCAGAATTGAGAAATAATTTTGAAAGTAACTATTTTGCATAAGAGTCTCAAAAATATTGAAAACTGTACCCCGGAATTTTCTCACCCGGACATGGAATCGCAGCCATCAATATTAAAATTTTGAACTAAATGGATTAATTATGTAAATAAATTATTAGAAGTTATAAAACACACTCGAACATAACGACAAAATCCCGATAGTCTTTAAACATCAAAAATGGAAATAAACTACACCCGAGAAGTATTTTTCACCAATAATATAACTGAAGATTAAAGTTTTGAAAATTCTTGCAACCAATCACACAATTCTAATCTTTAATCTCTCTTATTCATCTTCTTTCAATTCACATTAACTTGACCAAAAGATAAACTTAAAAAGTTACTATTCACTGGAAGATGTGTTAATGTCTTTAATAATAAAACAAGTATGTCTTGAATAGGCGACAGAAATATAAATAATCAACTTAGACGACATACCCTTCCGAATAGACTTACAACCTTGATGTGGTGCAGGGGCTTGCACGTTCTCATGATCCGTAGAGTTCCGACTTACAGACCGCGGTGCCTGCATCTACAGTTAACATGATCTACATTAGTTGCATTATTTCATAAAACTATTTGGCGACCGCGGTCTCATGCGAAACTCATGCACTTTCCAAATTATCTTAAGAGGAGATAATTTGGGACCATCGAATTTCTCAGTGCGTGTTTACCATGTACAAAGCGTCTTCTCAACTATCAGCATAAATCATAATATACGTATTTAAAAGATATATATTAGATGGAGAAAGACAGCGGTGGTACAATTGCCCTTTCTTGTCGAAGTTAATGAATTTAAATCCAAACTCTGAGTGAAACGTGCTGCCATCTGGGCGCAAAAAAAGAACTTTGTTTTAAACAATGTTTTTTAACGAAAAAAATTAGAAATGTATTGGACACCCTAGCCTATGTTATTTTATGAATGTTTACCCTATTTATAAATAAAATTAGAAACTCCGTACCACCATGGCGTGATGTGACTCCACAAAAATTTATTTTCATATTTATACATCATTAGGATTAAGATGTAGCTTCTATCCATGTTTTCTACGCCTCTCAGTAACAGAGAGTACGTTTCCTCCTTAACAAAGGCTAAAAGTTTCTACGGTAGACTAATTTTGAACTCCCCTGGTGAATCGAAATGAAATAACACAGATTGATAAGGGTTAGTTGTTGAGCTTAAATGACTTCGGTGACCTGGAGTTTTGCTCAGGACATGAACCCACCCTTGTATAATTTCGCCACGGTCGGATATATGGTATAAATGGATTTCTCTCGAATGGCATTAATCCGTCGAAAGAATGTTATATCGAAACATTAGCCCCTTAAAATCCCCCCGTTCCCTGAACCCCAACTTAAAGTATGGCATGCGCATTCGCTATTTTTAAATAGTTCGCATGGAATAGAAGAGAAAAAACTCCCGTATAAAAGCCCTTTACGATTAATTACGCTGATTTAAGTATTGCTAGAATGGCAACGACGGTGACGGTAGCTTTGAATGTGTACACACGATTCTCCTCCTAAAATCTCTTTCTCCGTCGACAGATGGGTAGTTAATTTATCGTTCCGTGGCATTCCCTATTATGACGAATAAATAGAACACACAAACGTTTTCTCGGGTCTCTATACTTGTTATAATGGTACAATATGAAAGAAATAAATTACCTACGTCAAACATAAATACATGACTGTCCATAGTTCATATATTAAGCAAATAGGCACACTATTATTGTACGTATACTTTGCTTTTTAGATACTATACCTGCATTACAGTGAGTAAATATGTCAACAAGAATAGGCCAATTTATGGCAGATGCACTGGACGGTATTCGATTTTTTATAAATCGATCAGTTACTAGCCAGCTCGAGAGTATACCTGGGGATTTATACGAAATGTAAATTTGGCTGGGCGACAACCAATTTCCAAAATCGATCCACGATGTAATAGATTTAACGAAGCTAATAGAATATGCCGGGAAATAAAAAGGTTTCTAGGTGAGGTACTTATACAAGCCAAGGTTCTGGAATTGCCACGTTTTATTCTCTATCCCATTGGAAGATTTTAGAAGACCTATAAGGTGGTTACGACCAATCTTATGAACGATGTATTCACCATACGCATCTATATTATCCTCCATGGTATACTATCGATCCATAAGCTGTAAAAAAATTAATGATTATAAATGGCCATGGCATTACACAGTCCAGGTGGAAGACAAGAACCGCCATCATATGAACAAAATATATCCGAAAAGGAGAGTCAGGAGAAAAACAATGTTTCCCTTCAGAACACTTGGAATAATTACGATTTTTTCGAACAATCACTATGCAATTCTTGTGGATAAAAAATATATGTAAAATAAAAACAATATCATAATCGAAAGACCGGAAAATGCCCGAAGGATAATATTACTTTTACTTTAAGCATATTTTTCCAATATACAATTTCGATGCAAAATAAAAATTACAATTATATCTACGTTCACGTGTTTTTTAAACGCAACGTTATCTTGGTCGACAATATGCTCCGAGGGCTTCAATAAAATGGCCAACTGATCGAGACGCATGAAATATATGCATACAGTGATTTGCATATGTATCATTTACTGTTAAAAACTGCGCTTCGATTAAAAAGTAAGTCATCGGAACGCATTCAAGAGCAGTATCGAGGGGTTGGGGTAAAGATAAAATTTCATTTAATCGTCTTTTTCAGGCAATTATTCATCATGAGTCACAGATCTTTTATGGTCTTCAATATTTCCGAAAAAAACTGAAAACATTTATGAAAACAATGGCCAGCTTATTTTTTACATCAATAATTGGTTGGTTTTGGATTAAATCAACGGATCTTTAGACCAGAAAAGAATCGATACGGGTGCTGATAAACGAATCATCCAATTATAACAATTCTATCTGGTGAAGAATGTGGATAAAAGGCTGAATGGGGTGCCTCATTTACTATCTTGTTCAAGTGTGATACAAAATTGTCGAATAAAACCAGCGATCCAATAATATTTAGTGAAACGTTTCAAGAGGGCTATACATCGAAATAACATTTAAAATAACAATGGAATGTGGAATGAACCCTTTTGACACATTTGACTGCAGGAACATTAAACTATCATAATGTTCCTAACTCGCATTTTGTCATCGTGTCTGATTCATCCCAGACGATCGAAAGAGTCGATTGAGAATCGAGAGGCAATCGAGAGAGGGGAGTGAGAGAATATTCCGTTCTTCAAATTTTTATCGAGACAAAAGAAATCTAACTAATTTCATGTAAGAGGAAAGAGGGGAGGGCAATAAAGTCACCATCCAGAGAGTCAATTCATTCAAAAGCGATAACCCATGAGCGGACAACCCGAGAGAGGGAAGACGCAGTCTTGCGCCATGAGCT